>JASUUF010000086.1:16992500-17367500 GCA_030449835.1 Clausena lansium | reverse complement strand
CGCCATTTAAATCATGGTCATTTCCAATTAAAAGAGACATGGCTATCAAGTGCTTCCTCTTGACCCAAGACCGACTTGATAACTCGATATATTGTAGCATTCAAATGGTTCCTGCTTACAGTGAGATTCTCAGAATTGCTAAAGAAGAATAGCCAATTGAAATATAAAAGTCAATAATGTTAAGATTCTCGCATTGGCTACACAACTATTCCAAAATTCATTATACGAGGTATTGCAGACAACTATGCACATATTTTATATTTTTGCTAGTCTTCTGATAAGAAATCTCAACCGCAACTTTCTTGTTGACAGTTTCTACTGCAGAAAGCTAATTATAAACTTCAGCCAATCAAACATGAACATAATAAGAATGCTAAAAAAAATTTATAAGCTCAACAACAATTCTCTCCATATGGTGCATGTGTTGATTTGGCAACGAGAATGAATCAAAATCAACACAACATCATTCCTACATGTCCCAAAAAGCGTAACAATGCTCTAATCTTTTGTTTAGATATGCAACCTGCAAAATTATAAGGGCATTGCAGCTACTAATAAGAATAAATTAGAGAGATCACACAGTAAAATGAAAACTTCCAGAAGTTTAGAACATAACATGATGAAAGTGATTTTCTTTTATTTTTCCTATGAGAGAAATTTTGAAAGTGCGAATTTGACTATAGCAATAGCTTCAGATGGCCACAATTCAAATTTCAACATAGACTCTATTCCACCATTTTTCAGTCACAAATGCTATTGCAAAATTAAAGAGAGATTACAAAAATGTAAGATTATCAATGTGAGCACCTAGATTGTTAAAATCATCAGATTGTTGCATGATTAAGTTCATAAAAACTTTAGAAAAAGAAAAAAAAAATTTACTCACATTAGTTAAACCTGGTAGGACTTACCTTTGAATTGGGCCTGATACATTTTATTACACATTTAGCCCCAAAAAGGAATGCATCACTATCAGCTGTAATGCACGCATCTACATAACCTTCACTATTTAATTGCGCACACAGCGCTTCAGCCTCCCCTTTTGCTTTTAGAACAGGCATCCCAAATAGTTCAAGCAGTTCCTACAAGCACAGTTATTTGAACAAACAAAATGACACCAATCAATCAGATAAAGTAATCAAAGAAGCAATTTCCGCAATAAATAAATCACAAAATGTTATGCCATGTAAGAAGCCCAAAGTATCAATAATTGAACGAGGACTACAACCAAATTGTGATTGCTTATACATTCTACAACTCCTCATCAAATGTCAAGCCTGAGTTAGAATGAAAGTTAAGCAAAAAGCTGAATCGATGACATAATACCTTTGTCTTTTAGGCTTCTTTATATTTTCTTCATTGAAAGTATTCCGACCACACTGATGGCAAAGCATATATATCGTGATAACCTTAATGTATTTTCATGGCATAATATTGGTCCTATTCAACATGACAAGCAGACATGGTAAAATAAAAACTAAACAAGAAATTTATTCAATACCATAACCCAAATGAAAAGGAAACATGTTCAATAACTATTTGAAGTAGCTATGTGCAGTATCTTTTCAACATTGTCATATATTTCACAATCAATTATACATATACCAGGGATTACAATTCAAATACATATTAAATTCAGACTTCGCAACAATGACGACGTGAAGGGAATGAACACATAAATGCATAGGAAGCCATAACAACTTCAAATTTGAACCATGACACGATGATCGGAACGAACATGATAAAAGGTCAATTAACCAACCACACACTCTTCAACGCATTTCAAAAATGTCGGGTTCCTCTCCACAGTGATGCCTTCTTCAGCAACGAGCAAACCTGAAGAATCAATGTTAGAACAATAAGACCGAGCCGATCTTGCCTGAGATTTCAATTTCAAAGGAGTCCCATCGACAACAAAGACTGGAAACGCACCAAACTGCAAAATTACCGAGCACGTTCCACTTTAATAGCAAAAAGTCCAATTCTTAATCTAATTACTAGTACAGAGAGTTAAATGCAAAAGAATAACAGAGCACTTTATTCACGAAGAAAGAACGGGTGGAAATGATCTTCATATCAATGTAATCAAACTTTCCTTTCACTTCTCTTAAACCCCAATACCAACAAAAACCTCAAGATTCAAATTCAAAGCGACCTTTTTTTTGTCTTTTGGGCTCTAGTCAACCAGAATTAGAGACAAAAATAAAACACTACTTGAGTTTTATTTAAGAAAAGAAGGAAAATGAAGAAAGGGCGAAAACAAAACCTTGGCAAATAGGTTGATGGTACGAACGAATGTGAGCCTGAGATGGGGTTCAGGTTGATTGCCTTTTCGTGTTGAACGATCCAGTACCAGAGATCCGCTGCCACCCGTTGTCTCTCAAGAAATCCAAAACTTCGAGTCTGGCGTAGGGTTTTAACAAATCCCAGAAGTTGCCTCAAACACCCATCACATTAAATTTAGGTAGCGTTGTTCTTTGTTGTATCGATTTCTATTTTAGGGCAGATTGAAGATGGGCGGGTGGCTTGACGTCGGTTCCTTTTATACTGTTTACCAATGTCACCGACTTAAATACACTATTGTGTAACTCCTTGCATCTTTTCTAAAAGAAAAATAAAATAAAATGCCGTCCTTTAATTCTATTTTTGGGAAAGGAAAAGTAGCGTCTTTTCAAGAATTTGCCATAAATAAGTCACTAAGTTATCAAGTTACGTTATGTTTTGGAAAAGTTACAGCCCGTGATTTGACCACTCAGCCAGTAAAAATATGCCACTTGTACGTAACAGTACAAATATTGTAACTGACTGAAGCAGTTGCATCTTCAGGCCGTTGGAGACGAACGGCCTGAAGATGTCTTGTTTAATGATAATAATGTTTTTATTATCTATATAATAAATTTGAAAAGTGTTGTAAATGTTTGAATTCTCATTTTGGTGGGGAATCCCACATTGAAAATTTGACAACCCCTCTCCCTTTGATTAGCCTATAAATATGTGTATTATATGTTAATATATGGAAGTTGAAAATTAATGAAAACAAAAGAGTTTATAATATAATTGTTATAAGCTCATTGTGAGGTACTTGTTTCAAGTGTCTCCATTAGTATAAAATTTTATCTACTGAGTTACGTAATAAGGTACGCTAATCTATTCTATCTATTTATTTATTTTATAACACGTTATCAGCACGATAGCTTCTTTCGTATGAATAGTTTAGGTCTTGTTTGTAAGCATGCTTGTTATGGTTGCTTTGTCATATGTTAGATTTACATATTCGATCTAATTATTGTTAGACAATAGATATTTACGAAGTATACTTAATCTTTTCACATGATAAGCATGACATATAGATTATTGCTCGCATAAATGGTAGTATGAACACGAAGTTCTAACTACTATATAGTAATTGATAAATTTCCTCTACTTTATAATAAGGTACTACGAAAATGTCGAACCTTACAAATCTGCAAATTCCCGCCCTAGAAGTTTCCTAAGAAACTATCTAACCTGGGCCCTGGATGTTAAGATGCATCTGCAAGCCATGAATCTAGAAGATACCATAAAGGCAAGGAATAATGCGTCAAGGCAAGATAAGGCAAAAGCAATGATTTTCCTCGGACATCATTTACGGGAGAGCACGAAGACTCAATACCTAACCGAGGAAGATCCATTAGTTCTATGGAAGAATCGAAAGAGAGATATGACCATCGAAGGATATATTCCTCCCACGAGCCGAGTATGAATGGTCGCAATTGAGACTACAAGATTTCACCAAAGTGCATGATTATAATTCGAATTATATCGTATCACCTCACAAAATTGAATTGTGTGGTGTGGAAATTAGCGAGAATGCTATGCTAGAAAAGACGCTCTCGACCTTCCATGCATCAAGTCCGGTTCTGCAAAGAATAGTATCGAGAGCGTCGATACACGAAATATTCGAATTAATATCCGGTCTCTTAGTGGCTGAACAAAATAATGAGCTGCTTTTGAAAAATCATGAGATGCGACCAACTGGTTCTCAAGCATTTCCTGAAGCAAATGCAAATGCTCATAATAGTTATAGACGCAATAGAAGAGGAAGACGTGGTCGTGGTTATTATCCTCATGATGGTCATAGACACTCTGGACATCGAAACAACAACAATAGACGCCACCAGAAGTGGAATGTCTATAAAAGACAAGACGATAAAAGCCTAGAAAAGAAAGATGTCAGACGTGAATCTCCTAAGATAGACAATGATAATATATGTTATCGATGTGGAGGAAAAGGACATTGGTCGCGTACCTGTCGTACGGAAAAACATCTGGTAGATCTCTACCAAGCATCCAGGAAGGGCAAAGGGAAGATTGAAACCAATTTGGTTAATGATTCTGATCCTATTGATCTGAGTACCCACCTCGATGCTAGTGACTTCTTGACTGGAAATAGGAGTGAGAATATTGATTAAGTTATCATAATCATGCTTGTATTATGTTGTAATAGATTTTTATAATTTTGTGACTAGACTTATATTATCCTAAACTAGTGTTACCTTTTGTGTTTTTCTACATCTTATAATATGCATGTATTTAAACTTTTATAAGGTTATGGATTTTAGAAATAAATTATCTGTTTTGGGAGCGAAAACTGGGGATGTATGTTTGGCTGATAGTGCAACCACACACACTATTCTTCAAGACCAGAAGTATTTCTTAGAGATAAAAGAATTTGAAGGAAAGGTAAACACTATATCCGGTCCTGGACACTGATAGAAGGCTCTGGAAGAGCTATAATCCTGTTAGCAAGTGGAACAAAATTGATAATTGAGAAAGCTTTATTTTCGGCAAGATCTAGAAGAAATCTGCTGAGTTTTAGTGATATCCGCCGAAATGGATATCATATTGAGACATTAAATGAGAATAATATAGAGTATCTGAGCATTACTAAAAATGTCTCAGGAAAGAAATACATTTTAGAGAAACTCCCAGCTTTCTCATCTGGATTATATTACACAATCATAAATGCCATAGAAAGCCATGCAGTAATGAACCGACCGTAAGTTCATAGATCCAAAATTATTTATGCTATGGCATGATCGTCTTG
Source organism: Clausena lansium (assembly GCA_030449835.1). Classification (NCBI taxonomy): domain Eukaryota; kingdom Viridiplantae; phylum Streptophyta; class Magnoliopsida; order Sapindales; family Rutaceae; genus Clausena; species Clausena lansium. The sequence goes on along the minus strand of JASUUF010000086.1, from coordinate 17,362,414 downwards.
GACATCGAGGATCTACGATGATGCGTAGAATAATTGAGAATTCTCATGGACATCCACTAAAGAACCAGAAGATTCTTTCATCAAATGAAATTGTTTGCACTGCTTGCTCACAGGGAAAATTTGTGATTAGGCCATCCCCATCAAAGGTTGATATTGAATCTCCATCCTTTTTACAAAGGATTCAAGGAGATATTTGTGGACCAATTCATCCACCTAGTGGACCATTTCGCTACTTTATGGTTTTGATTGATGCATCTCGCACGATGGTCACATGTATGTTTACTATCTACACGCAATGTTGCTTTTGCGAGATTATTGGCCCAAATCATAAGATTAAGAGCACAATTCCCAGGACCATCCAATCAAAACCATACGTGTAGACAATGCGGGTGAAATTACATCTAAGACTTTTGACGACTACTGTACATCAGTGGGAATCGATGTTGAATATCCGGTTCCTTATGTACATACACAAAATGGGTTGGCAGAATCATTGATTAAGCGATTACAAATAATTGCTCGGACTTTGCTCATGCGCACAAAGTTACCATTATCTATTTGGGGCCATGTTTGTTTTGCATCTTTGCGACATTGATTCGTCTCGGGCCCACCGCTTATCATCAATATTCTCCATCCCAACTTGTACTTGGTCATCACCGATATTTCCTATCTACGCACCTTTGGTTGTCTTTGTGTTTGTGCCCATACCACCTCCTCAACGCACAAAGATGGGATCTCAACGACGTTTGGGAATATATGTTGGTTTTAACTCACCTTCTATTATCGGGTATTTAGAACCCCCGACGGGTGATCTTTTCACCGCACGTTTCTGATTGTCATTTTGATGAGACAGTTTTCCCATCATTAGGGGAGAGAAGCCTCCGAAGTAAGGCATGAGTTAATTTGGAAAGTTCCCACTATGTCTCACTTAGATCCTCGTACTAATCAAAGTGAGAATGAAGTGCGAAGGATAGTACATTTGCAACAGATTGCAAATCAATTACCGATGCATTTGTAGATGCGTCAAAGGTAACCAAGTCATATATACCGCTTTGCTAATACACCAGCCGGGTGATTGTTCTGCTTTGAACGACCAAGTGCAAAGGCAGTTAATGAGTTATGTACTGTACGCCAGAAGCGTGGTAGACCACTTGGTTGTAAAGATACTATTCCCCGGAAGAGGAAAACGAAAAATCAGGATCCTGTTGAAAATGAAGCTCGAGCATTAGGTATTTCCACATTAATTGAATTATCAGTTCCAGAAGAACAGATAGTCCCTGAAGAGACACATGTCCCTGAAGCGACGAAAGTCCCTGTAGAGACAATAGCCCCTGAAGAGGCACAAGATTTTAGAAATGAAGAAAAGTCTACAAATTTTACTTATACAAATGAAATGTGGGACCGTAATAAAATCATCATCGACAATATATTTTCTTTTACAGTAGCTATTGAAATTACAAAAGAGTTTGAGCCTCAAACTGTCGATGAGTGTAGACAAAGACATGATTGGCCCCAATGGAAAGAAGCAATTCAAGCAGAATTGAATTCTTTGGCCAAACGCCAAGTATTTGGACCTGTAGTCCGTGACACCGAGAAGATGTCAAACCCGTTGGATATAAATGGGTATTTGTACGAAAACGTAATGAGCATAATGAAATCACTAGATACAAAGCACGACTAGTCGCACAAGGTTTCTCACAGAGACCTGGTATTGATTATGAGGATACATATTCTCCAGTGATGGATACCATTACGTTTCGATTCTTGATCAGTTTAGCGATCTACGAAAGACTAGACATGCGCCTAATGGATGTAGTGATCGCGTACTTATATGGGTCACTTGACACCGATATTTTTATGAGAGTCCCTGAAGGATTCAAAATGCCTGGAGCATTAAAAGTAAAAGATCGTAACTTATGTTCGATCAAGTTGCAACGATCATTATATGGGTTGAAACAATCAGGACGCATGTGGTACAATCGTTTGAGTGAGTATTTGATTAAAGAAGGATACAAAAATGATCCTGTTTGTCCATGCGTATTCATCGAAAAATCAATCCGGATTTGCAATTATAGCGCTTTATGTTGATGATATGAATTTGATAGGAACTCCCGAAGAGCTCCTCAAGACTATTTGAATATTTGAAAAAGGAATTTGAGATGAAAGACTTGGGAAAAACTAAATATCGCCTCGGCTGCAGATCGAGCATAAGATAAATGGGATACTTATCCACCAGTCTGCATATGTTGAGAAAATCTTGAAAAAATTTAATATGGATAAGGCATATCCTTTAAGTACTCCCATGATTGTACGATCTCTTGATCCTAAAAAGGATCCATTCAGGCCCAAAGATGATGATGAAGAAACACTTGGTCCAGAAGTACCGTATCTGAATGCAATAGGTGCATTATTGTATTTAGCTCAATGCACTAGACCAGACATCGCATTCGCGGTAAACCTGTTAGCGAGGTATAGCTCAGCACCAACAAGACGACATTGGAATGGCATCAAGCATATCTTTCGATATCTCCGTGGAGCAACTGATTTGGGATTATTCTATTCAAATGAACTAACACATAATCCCGGTCTTATTGGATATCTTGACGCTGCTATATCTGTCCGATCCCCACAAGGCTCGTTCACAAACAAAGTTATGTTTTTACTTATAATGGTACTGCAATTTCATGGCGATCTACAAAGCAAACTTTTGTTGCCACCTCTTCTAATCATTCGAGAGATCCTTGCACCGCATGAGGCAAGCGAGAGAATGTGTTTGGTTGAGGTCTATTATTCATCATATTCAGAGCACGTGCAATTTGACCTCCGTAATAGATATTCCAACAATTATCTATGAAGATAATGCTGCTTGTATTGCTCAAATTAGAGGAGGATACATTAAGGGAGATAGAACTAAGCACATCTCACCAAAGTTTTTCTACACCCATGAGCTACAGCAAGACAAGAAAATTGATGTCAAGCAGATTCGCTCCACTAATAATTTTGCTGATCTTTTCACTAAAGCTTTGCCCACATCAACGTTTGAAAAATTAGTCCATAATATTGGCATGCGTCGACTCAGCAAATTGACAAAAGCCATTTGATGAAATACTTCATCCAGGGGAGCATATTTTGAAGATAAAGGTTTTTGCTGCTATATTTGACAAATGTGCACTGTACTCTTTTTCCTTCGACCAGGTTTTGTCCCCCTGGGTTTTACTGGCAAGGTTTTAACGAGGCAGTATTCAGCACATCCAATACATGTATGCAACAAAATGATTAATCCAAAAGGGGGAGTGTTGTAAATGTTTGAATTCTCATTTTGGTGGGGAATCCCACATTGAAAATTTGACAACCCCTCTCCCTTTGATTAGCCTATAAATATGTGTATTATATGTTAATATATGGAAGTTGAAAATTAATGAAAACAAAAGAGTTTATAATATAATTGTTATAAGCTCATTGTGAGGTACTTGTTTCAAGTGTCTCCATTAGTATAAAATTTTATCTACTGAGTTACGTAATAAGGTACGCTAATCTATTCTATCTATTTATTTATTTTATAACAAAAAGAACATTATTTTAATGTTTTTAGGAATAATTCCTCTTTTAAATTATTACTTAATAAGTTGAGAATATATTTTGAAAAGGGATTTTCATTCAGAAACTACCTTATCTTTTTTCGGCCCTTAAAATTGTGAAACTAATTAACAGCATTTTAAACAATTAAAATATATTAATGCATTTCTATAATACGTTATTAAAATATGTTTTGAAAATCGAAAAGGATAAGATTTCTCATCTTTCAAAGTGCAGATAGACATTCTGACTCTTTTTTAAATTCGATAAATATTGGTTGATCGTATATTTTATTATAGTTCTATGATTTAGAGTATCATTTCCTATTTGATCCCTGTGAATTCCATATTCGAAGTTGCAATCGGATCTAAGACTGTCACTTATTAATTTCGTTGACGAAATTACCGAATTAATCCCTAACAGCACTATGATAAATACAACCACTTATTATTTTATTATTATTATTTACAAAACGATGATGTAATAAATTTTATTATTATTTATAATCACTTCAAAAGACATATCTTGAAAAAAAAAAAAAAAGAATTCCCACATGTATAATGCAAATAATTTTTCATTTAAAGAGTTAACTAATAAATATAAAGTGCAGCTAACTGGGCTAATGTGATAAGGCCTATTGGTGCTGAAAATCAAAGAGTGAAAAAGCACGCTTATATGTCAGACTTTTCCTGGACGGCAAGTAAAAGTTCCATGTGCCCCGTGTTGGGCCGCGTGATTTAAACCCATCAAGCATTCGAATCATATGATGCGACCACTACCATTTGAAAACCCGCCGCTGTTGCTTCCAAACCAAGATTCGCTTGCAAGGCATTTTTATTATTTTTTTAATTAGTTTTATAATCAGAGACGGTTACGCCTTATTTTAACAACACTGATATTCTTATCATAGGTAGCACAACATTTAGCACAACAAGGACTCTTTTGTAAGATTTGTTATATTTTTGGGGATATCGTTAATTTTGAATAACTGGATAATTTATCCTTACATCTCTTATACATCGTTCTTTAAAATTTTCAATGTTTTAATTATGATTTTATATAGATTTAAATTATTATCATACTCATAAATATCTATAGGCTCTAAATTAGGACCTGCATTAATAATTATTTGTCTCTCTTGGGACAGAGACCAAATCTTTTCTTCTAACATATATATGTATATTCTTAGGCTACCATTTCAACTTAGATACATTCCATCTAACCCTTCACATAAATATTGTAATCTAAATTCGGCATTTTGAATTAAAAAATTTATATTATTGTTATTATTGCTATCCATTATAGGTGATTTTGAGTCTCGTTATTAGTTCTGTACCTATCTTGAATTACTTCAAGACTTGTTAAAATAGATTCCATTAATGCTATTCTATTTTCTTCATCAAAGGCATCAAATCCTATTTTCTTCTTCAAATGCTATCCTATTTACAAGGATTGTGATGGAGATCCTAAGGCATTTAGAAAACTATTAGAACATGCTGAGCAACCTGTGTACCGAGGATGTTTAAAATTCACTAAGTTAGGCATAATAGGTTGGTTTTACACCACTTTAATAACTAAGTTTAGCATGAGATTTGCATCGTTTTTAATTATTTTAGAGTCAATTTACTTGTTATATGTGTGTTTGTGTAGGCATTGATAATTGGAAGCATGTGGTGCGAGTTTGATCGAGAAAAGCGGAGCTGAAAAGAAGAAATCCAAGAAATACGTTTCATTGGCATTTTCATTATTTTCTGCAAACTCGTGCCAGCTACACCCAAGACAGAAACTCACAAAAGTGGCCCAAGAATTCGGTAGGGGCAGCTGCCCCAAGGCGATGAATTTTATTTTTGTGTGGAAATTAACTCCTAAAACCCTAAGGATTCTTAATTTTAAAGTGCTAAACTCTATTTAAAGGGTCTTTCATTAGCTTTTAAAGAGGAGAGAAGTTTTTAGAAAAGAAAATAAGAAGAGAGCAACAAGCACCCAAGGAGATTGAAGATTTCTTCTAAGAGTTTTTTTTACTAAACCCAACTTCTTTTCTCTTGTTTTAGATTATACGGATGCTTTATTTTATTATGGATGTTATTTTCTTCTTTATTATGAACTAAATATTTTTATCTATGTTTGTAATGGAACCTAGTATGATCCTTAATTGATTTATGTTTTTATCTAACCCAGCCTTCTGGATGGGCCTGGATGCAGCCTAAACGACGCCAAACGGAAGATTGGCACCCCGTTTGGGCCCCCCGGCATAGTTTTTTCTGAATTTTGTAAGAAATTCCAAGGAAAAGCATGTTTTTCGAGTAATTTTTTATCAAAATTCTGGGAAAACTATTAGAACCTCCCGGAACGGGTATTTCTAAGCATGACACGGCTCGTAACTAGCTTGGGAATGTGTTGGCAGGGAGAAACCGTTCAGGTTTTGGAGCAAAACACAACATTAATTCCCCAGGGCCATTCTAATTCCAAAAAGTAAAGGGTATAGCACACCGGTGTTGGGCGTTTTCCATGGAGTTGCCCGGGACGGCATTGTAATTTTGACCCAGCCTTTTGGATGCACCTGGATACAGCCTAAATGACGCCAAAAGGAAGATCGATACCCCGTTTGGGTCTCTCGGGATAGTTTTTAGTGAATTTTGTAAGAAATTCCAAAGAAAACTAAGTTTTTCGGGCAATTTTTGAAGAAAATTATGGGAAAACTATTAGATCCTCCCGGAATGGGTGTTTCTAAGCATGAGACGGCTAATGACGAGCCGGGTAATGTGTTGGCGTGCATAAACCAGGTCAGTTTTTGGAGCAAAACACAACATTTCTTCCCTGGGCCTAAAAAGTGAAGGCTACAGCACACCGATGTTGGGGGTTTTCCTTGGTGTTGCCCGGGACGGGATTGAAATTCTGACTCGGCCTTCTGGACGCAGCTGGATGTAGCCTAAACGACGCCAAAGAGATGATCTGTACCCCGTTTGGGCCCCCCGACATAGTTTTACAGAATTTTGTAAGAAATTCTAAGGAAAACCAGGTTTTTCAGGCAATTTTTGAACAAAATTCTGGGAAAACTATTAGAACCTCTCGGAATGGGTATTTCTAAGCTTGAGACGGCTCATGTCGAGCCGGGGAATGTGTTCGTGTGGAGAAACTGTGTCAGCTTTTGAAGCAAAACACGACATTTATTCCCTGGGGCCATTCTAAGTCTAAAAAGTAAAGGCTATAGCACGCCGGTGTTGGTTGTTTTCTTTGGGGTTGCCCGGGACGACAATGTTAATCTGACCCGGCCTTCTTAATGCACCTGGATGCAGCCCAAACGACACCAAAGGGAAGATCGGTACCCCGTTTGGGCTCTCCGGGATAGTTTTTAGCGAATTTTGTAAGAAATTCCACGGAAAACTATGTTTTTCGGGCAATTTTTGAACAAAATTATTGCAAAACTATTAGAACCTCCTGGAACGGGTGTTTCTAAGCATGAGACGGCTCATGACGAGCTGGGGAATGTGTTGGCATGGAGAAACCAGGCCAGTTTTTGGAGCAAAACATAACATTTCTTCCCCGGGCCCATTCTGGGCACAAAAAGTGAAGGCTCTAGCACACCGGTGTTGGGGGATTTCCTTGGTGTTGCCAGGTACAGGATCGAAATTCTGACCCAGCCTGCTGGACGCACCAGGATGTAGCCTAAACGACGCTAAAGGAAGGAACGGTAACCCATTTGGGCCCCCCGGGATAGTTTTTAGTGAATTTTGCAGGAAATTCCAATGAAAACCAAGTTTTTCGGGAAATTTTTGAACAAAATTTAGGGAAAACGATTAGAACCTCCCGGAACGGGTGTTTCTAAGCATGACACAGCTCGTAACTAGCCTGGGAATGTGTTGGCGGGGAGAAACCGAGTCAGTTTTTAGAGCAAAACGCAGCATTCATTCCCCGGGGCCATTCTAAGTCTAAAAAGTAAAAGCTATAGCACACCGGTGTTAGGGGTTTTCCTTGGGGTTGCTCGGGACGGGATTGGAATTCTGACTCGGCCATCTGGACGCACCTGGATGCAGCATAAATGACGCCAAAGGGAAGAACGGTACCCCGTTTGGGTTCCTCGGGATAGTTTTTTGTGAATTTTGTAAGAAATTCCAAGGAAAACCAGGTTTTTCGAATAATTTTTTAACAAAATTCAAGAAAAACTATTAGAACCTCCCGGAACGGGTGTTTCTGAGAATGAGACTGCTCGTTATGGGACGGAGAATGTGTTGGCGAGGAGAAAGGAGCAAAACACAACATTTATTCACTGGGGCCATTCTAAGTCCAAAAAGTAAAGGCTATAGCACACCGGTGTTGGGGGTTTTCCTTGGGATTGCGCGGGACGGGATTGAAATTCTGACCCGGCCTTCTGGACGCACTTAGATGCAGCTTAAACGACGCCAAACGGAAGAATGGTAACCCATTTGGGCCCTCCGGGATAGTTTTCAGTGATTTTTATAGGAAATTCCAATGAGAACCTGGTTTTTTAGGAAATTTTTGAACAAAATTCAGGGGAAACTATTAGATCCTCCCGGAACGGGTGTTTCTAAGCATGACATGGCTCTTAACTAGCCTGGGAATGTATTGGCGGGGAGAAACCGGGTCAGTTTTTGGAGCAAAACACAATATTTAGTCCCCGGGGCCATTTTAGTTTCAAAAAGTAAAGGCTATAGCACACCGGTTGTGGGCGTTTTCCTTGGGGTTGCCCGGGACGGCATTGTAATTCAAACCATGCCTTTTGGATGCACTTGGATGCAGCCTAAACGACGCCAAAAGGAAGACCGGTACCCCGTTTAGACCACCCGGGATAGTTTTTAGTGGATTTTGTAAGAAATTCCAAGGAAAACCAGGTTTTTCGGGCAATTTTTAAACAAAATTCTGGGAAAATTATTAGAACCTCCCAGAATGGGTATTTCTAACCATGAGACGGCTCATGACGAGCCGGGGAATGTGTTGGCATGGATAAACCGGGTCAGTTTTTTGAGTAAAACACAACATTTCTTCCCCCAGGCCATTTTGGGCCCAAAAAGTGAAAGGGTTTTACATGGGGTTGCCCGAGACGGGATTAGAACTCTGACCCGGCCTTCTGGACGCACCTGAATGCAGCATAATCGACGTCAAAGGTGAGAACGGTACCCCGTTTGGGTTCCTCGGGATAGTTTTTTTTAGAATTTCTAGGAAAACTAGGTTTTTTGAGTAATTTTTGAACAAAATTCAAGAAAAACTATTAGAACCTCACGGAATGGGTGTTTCTAAGAATGAGACGGCTCGTTAAGAGACGAAGAATGTGTCGGCGGGGAGAAACGGGGTCAGCTTTTGGAGCAAAACACAACATTTATTCCCCGGGGCCATTCGAAGTTCAAAAAGTAAAGGCTATAGCATACCGTTGTTGGTGGTATTCCTCGGGGTTGCCCGAGACGGGATTAGAATTCTGACCCGACCTTCTTGACACACCTGGATGCAGCCTTAACGACGCCAAAGGGTAAAACATTACCCCGTTTAGGTTCCTCGGGATAGTTTTTTGTGAATTTTGTAAGAAATTCCACGGAAAACCAGGTTTTTTTAGTAGTTTTTGAACAAAATTCAAGAAAAACTATTAGAGCCTCCTAGAACTAGTGTTTCTAAGCATGAGACGGCTCTTTACCAGTCGGAGAATGTGTTGGCGGGGAGAAACGGGGCCATCTTTTGGAGCAAAACACAACATTTATTCCCTCGGTCCATTTTGGGCCCAAAAAGTGAAGGCTATAGTGCACTGGTGTTGGGTGTTTTCCTTGGGGTTGCCTGAGACGGCATTGAAATTCTGACCCGGCCTTCTGGACGTACCTGGATGCAGCCGAAACGACATCTAAAGGAATAACGGTACCCCGTTAGGGTCCCCTGGGATTGTTTTTAGTGTATTTTTGTAAGAAATTCCAAGGAAAACCAAGTTTTTCGGGCAATTTTTAAACAAAATTCAGGGAAAACTATTAGTACCTCTCAGAACGGGTGTCTCTAAGCATGAGACGGCTTGTTACGAGCCGTGGAATGTGTTTGCATGCAGAAAACGGGTCCGTTTTTTGAGCAAAACACAATATTTCTTCCCCGGGGCCATTTTAGCCCCAAAAAGTGAAGGTTTAGCACACCGGTGTTGGGGGTTTTCGTTGTGGTTGCCCGGGAAGGCATTGGAATTCTGACCCGACCTTCTAGACGTACCTGGATACAGCCTAAACGATGCCAAAGGGAAGACCGGTACCCGGGGTAGTTTTTTGTGAATTTTGTAAGAAATTCCAAGGAAAACCAGGTTTTTCGCGTAATTTTTTAACAAAATTCAAGAAAAAATATTAGAACCTCACTTGCACCTATTCCCAGGTAAGTTACGCTCTCGATGGTCTGGACCCTTTATTGTTCAAACTATTTTTTCACATGGAGCAATTGAAATTAAGGATCCAAAGAACGGTGTTACTTTTAAAGTAAATGGTCAAAGATTTAGGGGACCCACCAAATTTGAAATGAGATTTTTCTTTTCTTTTAAGCAATTTACCTTTTTGACATTTCTTTTGTCGATCAAAATTATTTATGTTTGAATAAGTGTGTTTGCTTAAACAATTGTGTTTTCTTTTCTCATTTTTGATCATGCATTCTTCAATTAGACAGATCACCTTCTGGCACCTTAAAAGCCTTTTACGTGTGAAATATCACTTAAGAAGCCTGATACGAAGTTATAAATCACATCCCACTTGGGAATGACGACCACCAGTATTAGTAGCCCACGTTGAGGATCTTGAACAACAACTTTGGGAAATAGAAGGCGATATTTATAACTTCCAATTACAACTTGAGGTTAATGCAATAAGAGAACGGATGTAAGTTTTAGTATGTTTTCTTTTTGTTGTTTTGTTCGCTTTCACTTTGTTTTGATTTTGCAGATTTAATTTTCTTTGTGTGCTTTAATTTGTTACCCCGGTTAAGTGGCGGATAACGATACTCCGTGACATTTAAAGTCGGTTACTTCAGTTTCCCAGAATAACTGATATTCTGAGGCGAAGGTATGGACAGAATCACAATTCTTACAAAGCTTCACAAACGATTTCCTTCACTCCCTCAGAATGCTCTCCTCACGATTTACAAAGCTCGGTCCAAACGCATGCGATTGGTTATAAGGAACAACATCCCTGCTGACATCCGTTGGTTAATCGAAGCCAAGGTACGATTGGCAGGTGAGGTACCTCCGAAATTTATTGCCTATATGCCTGGTTGTGGTAAAGGAAACTATTTAAGAGAATGAAGAGCTCGATGGCTCTTAGTTTCGTGTCATAAGTGTGCTAGAATGAAATGTGTTAAAGACCCATGCACTTCTTTTGGAATGGTGTCTGATAACAGGGAAGATAAGATTCAATTCATTAGGGATGGCTTGAATAAAGAGTCATTGGATGATATCCTTCTGTCTCTTGAAACGCATCCCAGTGGATACGTACAACGAGCAATTCTCCAATTATGGCCATTTATAAACGACCCTGTTTGCCAGTTTATAAGAAAACTGGATGGGAAGCCTATCCTCGACCCATAGAAGGAGTTCAAGCCGTTTTTTCACGTAAAACCAGAGAAAGATGTGAGCCACAGTCACAACTACCTGTAAATATCCTTTTATTCACTGTTGTTTTATCATTTGCATTATTTTCTTTAATATTATGATTTTATCATTGTTTGTTTTTTTCTTTTTACTATTTACTTTTTGACTCTCGAGCCATGTGCTTTACGCGTAAGTTGACAAAGACACACCACCTCATATACAGCTGTAAAGCATTGTCACCAAGATCTTTAAATGCGAACTTCTCTTTCAGCACTCATAAAATTATTTTTGAAAAGTGTTCTAATGGCAGCTTCTTCCAGTAAAGAATTCAAGAACATTTGCGTGCTCACTAGGTTTAACTTTGGTAAATACAAAGGGTTCGTTGAAGGAGCCATAGATCTTGGTCAAATCATAGCAGAGAGAAAACTACATCTGATATTTGAAGGAGGTGACCGAGGGTTATTAAAGCTTGTCTCTCAAGCTACTTTTACTAGAGGTAGTCAAGTGTTAGGCATCATTCCAGAAGCCCTAAAACCTTTGGGATGTCTGCCTGGCCCACCAACTGGAGAGGAGTTAGTCGTCTCAGGTATGCAAGAGAGAATAACTTAAATGCTAAATCATGCTGATGCTTTTATTTTCTTACCAGGAGATCTTGCAACTCTAGAGGCACTAATCACATTAGCATCTTGGGCCCATCTGAACATTCATAAAAACCCATCGGTTTGTTAAATGTCAATAATTTTTATGATGGCTTTCTTGCATTTCTTAACCACGCAATAAAAAATCATTTCATTCCTTTCACAGCGAAAAAAATCTTGTTTTTGCTTCTACTGCTAATGAGCTACTTGATCTTTTACAAGCTTATAGTCCAGAGTCAGATCCCAAGACCCTTGAGTTGAAGTGGCCTACTAATAATGGTAGTAGTAGCTGCAGTAAGAAGTGCATATTAGATTTAACTCTCCGTTTGTGAAAATTTGCTTTTGTTTTCTGTTGCGGCACCCAGGTGATATCTTCCTAATCCTACTTCTTTCCTTTAAGACATTGAGGACTATGTCTCGTTCTAGTTAGGGGGAGGGAATAGTTGAATGCTGTGGAATATTTAGTAGTAGTGTTGTTTTATATTTACTAACCTTGTTGAGTCAGAAGATGACAGAATATGGAGTTAGTTACTTTAGACAAGCATCTTCTCAGTCTTGAAGTTCAAAAAAAAATTGCTTTTCTTTTATTATGTCTTTAAAAAAAAAAACTTCTTTTAAGGTATTTTGTGTGATCTTTATGACATTGGATGACATGATGACTTTCAAATTTTAGTATTTGTATTATTTTGGCCTTGAGTTATGTTACACCATGTTTGCTACTCTGCATACGGGGTGGAGAAATCTGACGGGTGAATTTAATTGTGTTACTTGAGGGAATGTACATGTCATAATAAATTCCAATTGAGCTTTTGAGCCTTTATTTTTCTTGGAGAATAACCCTTTTTGCCCATTCTTCATACGATTTAGCAGTTTATCATTTTATACATGATCTCTATATTTTCCTTCGAGTCAATCTTTAAAATATTTGTGTTACTACATTTGAAGGTCCATTTGATTAGTAGATATGGAAGATTATTTAGAGCCCTAGAAGATGACGGAAAAGCCATCTTTGACCCGTTTGAGCCTTTTCAAGCCATCCCTTGAGTGTAATATCCATAGTTAACCCCTTTGAGCCTTTTAAAAAAAAAACCTTTATTTTTTTTGTTAACTTATCACCCTGTCCCACTCCAACTTAGAATATTACTCCATATTTTATGTGTTCCATCACCTATTTTTGTTTGAGAAAAATTTAGATGACTATTTTATTCAGAAAAGTGGTGCAATAATTAAAAAAAAAAAAAAGCAATGACATGTGAATAACAAAAAAAAAAGGATAAAATAAAAAAAATGATGATGTGTAATTCAAAAAAAAAAGAGCCAAATAAAGAAATGCACCTTGTAATTTCCAAAAGATCTCTATTTTTCTCAAACGTATATTTTGTATTTCTTTTTATCCCCTTCTTTGTTAGCCGTGTCCCTAACCTGCGTTACGTCCCAGTAAAAGTCCTTCTTGATTTTAGGGTACTATAGTCTGAAGTAGAAGCTAGTGAGATGGGATGAAATGATGTAGTAATGCATAAAATGACTACATTGGTTTAACTAGCACTTTGTTTGACTTGAGATCATTTTATTTCTAAGCTGTGGACATTATTTCATCTTGGTGAGAGTGTGTAAAATTGTCTTTATATTATTTTCTCTCAATTTACCATTCATTGGAGTGACTATATTTATTGGGTTTAATTTTCTTTTGAGAGTGTCACTCCTACTGGTGAGATTTTGGGGATTGACATGTTATTCTTGAAAGTGGCTTGATTAATGCGGCATTGACATAGTATACTGGGCTGGTTCATGCGGATGGTCAATGTAGGAGTAATATTCCTTTAGGCTGGAGATAATGTTTATACTTTTATTTGATTGCCGTCATCAGTCCGATTGAAGAAGTAAACACAACTATTATTTCAAAAAAAAAAAAAAACATTTTGGTTTTGAATTTTGCTTTCGCTTAATTTGCTAGGGACTAGCAATAAACTGGTTGGGGGGGTGTGTTGAGTGCTAGAAAGTGTGTATTTATATAGGATAAAATCATCATGTTATACTTCAAGTCTCACTAACATCCCTACTTTTGATGTATTTAAGTCCCTTGCACTTTAATTGTTTGTGTGTTATTATAATTTAAGTATTTTATGTATTTTAGGGAAATTCTGGCCATTTCACAATTAACGAGACATCGGACAGTAAAACGAACAATATTTTTGAACTAAGGACAGTCGAAAACCTTAGGAGGAGCATAAAAAGAAAAATGTCACTGTTCAAGTATACGGTACTGTCCACCTATACGTCACTGTTCATGTACGGTACTATTCACACATGTACGATGACATGGCATTGACCGATGATGTGTCATTGATCGGTGACATGGCAATATTTGATTGGACGAATGATGTGGCATTCACTGCTTATGTGGCATTGACTGATGATGTGGCGCTGACCGATGACGTGGTAATGTATTATTGGACCGAAAAAATGAGCTTACAATAGAAGCAATGCACTTGATCAAGATTGGTTGACTTTGACGTTGACCGATGACGTGGCAGCAAATCATTGGATGCGAAAATTATCTTAAGTTACATGCGACACACTGAATCACAGTCGATGATGATGTGTTCAAAGCAATCAGAGCTTGCCATGTGGCGCAATCCTGAGCGTTCGAATTGATTTCATCCAATGGCTATGATTTACTCATTGTATCTATAAAAGGAGGGCTCCCCCCCTAATTTGACACCCCTGAATTCATTTTTGAGCTTAGTTTTGTAAAATTCTCTCTCCTTCTTGTATTTCTACGTATTTTAATATAATACCCATTTTACCCCTAGTTCAAATAATGAGTAGCTAATTTTCTTTCAAGCTTGGGTTGAAGGTGAAGTCTCAACATGTTTCATGGGCTAATTTGGTAAATTTACTTTATTCTCCCCTCTAATTTATGTGGCTGTTTTGACTTTTCGTCGACAGATAGTAATAATTTTGTCTAGATTTTGTACCGGTGCTACCGTCTCCCTAGTGCAAGATTATTATTGTCTGGCACGATAAGTGCTTGATACCATATTTATTAGAGTGTGGCTCATGAGGATTGGAAACCCCCCTCATGATTTAATTGGCAATAATAAGGAATATTAAGCCCATGGTGCATGTTGATACAGATCCAGATGCCCAAGTATTTTATTCACATAGTTTAATCTCTAACTTAATCTCGCGATTTCAATTTAAATTTTAAAGTAATCCAAATCATCTTCATCACAAATCCAACTTCCCAACTAGAAAATTAACTCTACACACAATTAAAATCCACCTCCTCGTGGGATCGACACTCGTCACCATTGATCTATACTACAATAGATTCGTGCGCTTGCGAGTTCATTAAAATTTGCACAACAAGAACCTCCCAGAATGGGTGTTTCTAAGCATGAGACGGCTCATGACGAGCTGGGAAATGTGTTGGCGTGGAGAAACCGGGTCAGTTTATGGAGCAAAACACAACATTTATTCCACGAGCCCATTCAAAGGCCTAAAAGTGAAGGCTATAGCACACCGGTATTGGGGGTTTTCCTTAAGGTTGCCCAGGACGGGATTGGAATTCTGACTCGACCTTCTGGTCGTACTTGGATGCAGTTGAAACGACGCCAAATGAAAGGTCGGTACCCCGTTTGGGCCCCCTGGGATAGGTTTTGGTGAATTTTGTAAGAAAATCCAAGGAAAACAAGGTTTTTCGGGCAATTTTTAACAAAATTCAAGAAAAACTACAAAAACCTCCCAGAACAGGTGTTTCTAAGCATGAGACGGCTTGTTACAGGCCGGAGAATGTGTTGGCAGGGAGAAACGGGGTCAGCTTTTGGAGCAAAACAAAACATTTATTCCCCCGGGCCATTTTGGGCCTAAAAGTAAAGATTATAGTTCACCGATGTTGGGGGTTTTCCTAGGGGTCGCCCGGGACGGCAATAGAATTATGACTCGAGCTTCTGGACACACCTGGATGCAGCCTAAATGACGCTAAAGGGATGAACGGTACCCCGTTTGGGTTCCTCGGGATAGTTTTTTGCGAATATTGTAAGAAATTCCAAGGAAACCCATGTTTTTTCGGTAATTTTTGAACAAAATTCTGGGAAAGCTATTTGAACCTCTCGGAACGAGTGTTTCTTAGCGTGAGACGGCTTATGACGAGCCGAAGAATGAGATGGCGTAGAGAAACCGGGTCAATTTTTGGAGCAAAACAAAACATTTCTTCCCCAGGCCCATTCTGGGCCCAAAATGTTAAGGCTATAGCACACCGGTGTTGGGAGTTTTCCTTGTGGTTGCCCGGGTCGGCATTGGAATTCTGCCCTGGCCTTCTAGACGCACCTGGATGCAGCCTAAGTAACGCCAAAAGGAAGAACGGTACCCCGTTTGGGTTCTTCGGGATAGTTTTTTGTGAATTTTGTAAGAAATTCTGCGGAAAACCCAGTTTTTCGAGCAATTTTTAAACAAAATTAAGGAAAAACTATTAGAACCTCTCGAAACGGGTGTTTCTAAGAATGAGGCAGCTCGTTTCGAGCTGAGAAATGTGCTGACAGGGAGAAACCGATTCAATTTTTGGAGCAAAACACAACATTTCTTTCCCAGGGCCACTCTAGGCCCAAAAAGTGAAGGCTATAGCACACCCGTGTTGGGGGTTTTCTTTGTGGTTGCTTGGGACGGCATTGGAATTCTGACCCGGCCAACTAGACGCACCTAGATGCAGCCTAAACGACACCTAAAGGAAGAACAGTACCCCGTTTGGGTCCCCTGGTATTGTTTTTATGGAATTTTGTAAGGAATTCCAAGGAAAACTAGGTTTTTCGGGCAATTTTTTAACAAAATTCAGGAAAATACAACATTTTTTCGAGTAAAATACAACATTTTTTCCCTGGGGCCATTTTGGCCCGAAAAAGTGAATACTATAGCACACCAGTGTTAGGGGTTTTCCTTGGGGTTGCTCGGGACAGGATTGGAATTCTAACCTAGTCTTCTGGACGCACCTGGATGTAGCCTTAACGACGCCAAAGGGAAGAAAGGTACCCCAGTTGGTTTCCTCGGGATAGTTTTTTGAGAATTTTGTAAGAAATTCCAAGGAAAACTAGGTTTTTCGAGTAATTTTTGAACAAAATTCAAGAAAAACGATTAGAACCTCCCGGAACGAGTGTTTCTAAGCATGAGACGGCTCGTTACGAGCCAGAGAATGTGTTGGCGGGAGAAACGCGGTCAACGTTTTGATCAAAACACAACATTTATTCCCCCGGGCCATTTGGGGCCCAAAAAGTGAAGGCTATAGCACACCAGTGCTGGGGGTTCTCCTTGGGGTTGCCCGAGACGGCATTGAAATTCTGACCAGGCCTTCTGTATGTACCTGGAAGCAGCCAAAACGACGCCAAAGGGAAGATCGGTTCCCCGTTTGGGCCCCCTAGGATTGTTTTTAGTGAATTTTGCAAGGAATTCCGTGGAAAACCAGGTTTTGGGGGTAATTTTTAAATAAAATGCAGGGAAAACTATCAGAACCTCTTGGAACGGGTGTTTCTAAGCATGAGACGGCTCCTTACGAGCTGAGGAATGTGTTGGCCAGGAGAAATCGGGACAGTTTTTTGAGCAAAACACAATACTTTTTCCTCGGGGCCATTTTTGGCCTAAAAAGTGAAGGATATAGCACACCGGTGTTAGGGGTTTTCCTTGTGCTTGCCCTGGATGGCATTGAAATTCTAACCCGGCCTTCTGGATGCACCAGGATGCAGCCTAAACGACGCCAAAGGGAGGATCGGCACCCCGTTTGGGCTCCCTAGGATAGGTTTTAGTGAATTTTATAAGAAATGCCAAGGAAAACCTGCTTTTCAGGCGATTTTTGAACAAAATTCTGGCAAAACTATTAGACCCTCCCGGATCGGGTATTTCTAACCATGAGACGGCTCATGACGAGCCGGGAAATGTGTTGGAGTGGAGAAACCGGGTCAATTTTTAGAGCAAAACACAACATTTTGCACACCGATGTTGGGGGTTTTCCTTGGGGCTGCCTGGGACGGCATTGGAATTCTGATTCGGCCTTCTAGATGCACCTGGATGCAGCCTAAACGATGCCAAATGGGAGAACAGTAACCCATTTGGGCCCCCCGGGATAGCTTACAGTGCATTTTACGGGAAATTCCAATGACAACCTAGATTTTTGCACAATTTTTGATCAAAATTCAAGGAAAACTATTAGACCCTCCCGTAACGGGTGTTTCTAAGCATGATATGGCTCTTAACTAGCCTGGGAATGTGTTGGCGGGGAGAAACCGATTCAGTTTTTTTGAGCAAAACAAGACATTTCTTCCCCGGGATAGTTTTCAGTGAATTTTACAGGAAATTCCAATGAAAACCTGGTTTTTCAGGCAATTTTTGATCAAAATTCAGGGAAAACTATTAGACCCTCCCGTAACGGGTGTTTCTAAGCATGATATGGCTCTTAACTAGCTTGAGAATGTGTTGGCGGTGAGAAACCGAGTCAGTTTTTGGAGCAAAACACAACATTTCTTCCCCGGGATAGTTTTCAGTGAATTTTACAGGAAATTCCAATGAAAACCTGGTTTTTCATTTCTGGATGCACCTCGATGCAGCCTAAACGACGCCAATGGGAGGTTCGGCACCCTGTTTGGGCCCCCCGGGATAGATTTTAGTGAATTTTGTAAGAAATTCCTGGGAAAATTAAGTTTTCCAGACAATTTTTGAACAAAGTAATGGTAAAACTATTAGAACCTCCCAGAACAGGTGTTTCTAAGCACGATACGGCTCATGACGAGCAGGGAAATGTGTTGGCGTGGAAAAACTGGGTCAGTTAGTTTTTGGAGCAAAACACAACGTTTCTTCCTCGGGCCCATTCTGGGAGCAAAAAGTAAAGGCTATAGCACATCAGAGTTGGGGGTTTTCCTTGGGGTTGCCGGGGATGGGATTGGAATTCAGATCCGGCCTTCTAGACGCACCTGTAAGCAGCCTAAACGACGACAAAAGGAAGAACGGTACCCCGTTTGGGTTCCTCGGAATAGTTTTTTGTGAATTTTGTAAGAAATTCCAAGGAAACCAGGTTTTTCTGGCAATTTTTGAACAAAATTTCGGGAAAACTATTAGAACCTCCCAGAACGGGTATTTCTAAGCATGAGACGGCTCATGACGAGCCGGGGAATGTGTTGGCGTGGAGAAACCGGGTCAGGTTTTTGAGGAAAACAAAACATTTCTTCCCCGGTGCCACTTTGGGCCCAAAAAGTAAAGGCTACAGCACACCGGTGTTGGGGGTTCTCCTTGTGGTTGCCCGGGACGGCATTGGAATTCTGGCCCGACCTTCTGGACACACCTAGATGCAGCCTAAACGACATCAAAGGGAAGAACGGTACCCCGTTTGGGTTCCTCGGGGTAGTTTTTTGTGAATTTTGTAAGAAATTCCACGTAAAACCAAGATTTCGGGCAATTTTTAAACAAAATTCAGGAAAAACTATTACAACCTCCCGGAACGGGTGTTTCTAAGAATGTGACAGCTCGTTACGAGTCGGGGACTGTGTTGGCGGGGAGAAACCGGGTCAGTTTTTTGAGCAAAACAAAACATTTCTTCCCCGGTGCCATTTTGGGCCCAAAAAGTGAATTTCTTCCTGTGGTTGCCCGGGACAGCATCGAAATTCTGACCCGACCTTCTGGATGCACCTGGATGCAGCCTAAATGACGGCAAAGGGTAGAACGGTAACCCATTTGGGACCCCTGGGATAGTTTTCAGTGAATTTTGCAGGAAATTCCATTGAAAACCTAGTTTTTCGGTAATTTTTGAACAAAATTCTGGGAATACCATTAGTCACCCCCGGAACTGATTTTTCTAAGCACGACAAGGTTCGCAACTAGTTTGGAAATGTGTTGGCGGGGAGAAACCGATTAGTTTTTGGAGCAAAACGCAACATATATTCCCCGGGACCATTCTATGTTCAAAAAGTAAAGACTATAGCAGACCGGAGTTGGACGTTTTCTTGGGGTTGCCTGGGACGGGATTCGAATTTTGACCCGACCTTCTGGATGCAGCATAAACGACGCCAAAGGGAAGATCGGTACCTCGTTTGGCCACCACGGGATAGGTTCTAGTGAATTTTGTAAGAAATTCCTAGGAAAACTAAGTTTTTCAAACAATTTTTGAACAAAATTATGGGAAAACTATTAGAACCTCCCGGAACGGGTGTTTCTAAGCATGAGACGGCTCTTGACGAGTAGGGGAATGTGTTGGCGTGAAGAACCGGGTTAGTTTTTGGAGCAAAACACAACATTTCTTCCACGGGCCCATTCCGTGCCCAAAAAGTGAAGGCTATAGCACACTGGTGTTGGGGGTTTTCCTTAGGGTTACCCGGGACGGGATTGGAATTCTGACCCGGCCTTCTGGACGCACCTGGATGCAGCCTAAACAACGCCAACGGGAAGATCAGTACCCCGTTTGGGCGAACCCGGATAGTTTTTAGTGAATTTTTAAAGAAATTCCAAGGAAAACCAGGTTTTTCTAGCAATTTTTGAACAAAATTCTGGGAAAACTCTAAGAACCTCCTGGAACGGGCATTTCTAAGCATGAGACAGCTCATGACGAGCCGAAAAATGTGTTGGCATGGAGAAACCAGGTCAGTGTTTCGAGCAAAACACAACATTTATTCCCCGCGAACATTCTAAGTCCAAAAAGTAAAGGCTATAGAACGCTGGTGTTGGGCGTTTTCCTTAGGGTTGCCCGGGACGGCATTGTAATTCTGACTCGGCCTACTAGATGCACCTGGATGCAGCCTAAACGACACCAAAGGGAAGATCGCTGCCGCGTTTGGGCCCCCCGAGATAGTTTTTAGTGAATTTTGTAAGAAATTCCAAGGAAAACCAAGTTTTTAGGGCCATTTTTTAAACAAAATTATGGGAAAACTATTAAAACCTCCCAGAACAGGTATTTCTAAGCATGAGATGGCTCATGACGAGCTGGGGAATGTGTTGGCGTGGAGAAACCGGATTAGCTTTTGGAGCAAAACACAACATTTCTTCCCTGGGTCCATTTTGGGCCAAAAAAGTGATGCCTATAGCACACTGGTGTTTGGAATTTTCCTAGGGGTTGTCCGGGACGGGATTGGAATTCTGACTCGGCTTTCTGGACGCACCTGAATGCAGCCTAAACTACGCCAAAAGGGAAGATCGGTACCACGTTTGGACCCCCCGGGATAGTGTTTTGTGAATTTTGTAAGAAATTCCAAGGAAAATCAGGTTTTTCGGGCAATTTTTTAACAAAATTCCAAGAAAACTATTAGAACCTCCTAGAACGGGTATTTTTAAGCAAGAGACGGCTCATGACGAGCCGAGAAATGTGTTGGTATGGAGAAACTGGGTCTGCTTTTGGAGCAAAACACAACATTTCTTCCCCGGGCCCATTCTGGGCCAAAAAAATGAAGGCTCTAGCACATCGGTGTTGGGGGTTTTCTTGGGGTTGCCTGGGACAGGATTGGAATTCTAGCCCGGCCTTCTGGACGCACCTAGATGCAGCCTAAACGACGCCAAAGGAAAGATCGGTTCCTCGTTTGGGCCCACCGGTACAGTTTTTAGGCAATTTTCTAGGAAATTTCAAGGAAAACCAGATTTTTCGGGCAATTTTTTAACACAATTATGGGAAAACTATTAGAACCTCCTGGAACGGGTATTTCTAAGCAAGAGACAGCTCATGACGAGCCGGGGAATGTGTTGGCATGGAGAAACTGGGTCAGTTTTTGGAGCAAAACATAACATTTCTTTCCCGACCCCATTCTGGGCCCAAAAAGTGAAGGCTATAGCACACCGGTGTTAGGGGTTTTCCTTGGGGTTGCCCGGGACTAGATTGGAATTCTAACCTGGCCTTCTGGACGCGCCTGGATGCAGCTTAAACAACGCCAAAGGGAAGAACGGCACCCCGTTTGGGTTATTCGGAATCTTTTTTTGTGAATTTTGTAAGAAATTCCAAAGAAAACCAGGTTTTTCGAGTAATTTTTGAACAAAATTCAAGAAAAACTATTAGAACCTCCCGGAACGGGTGTATCTAAGCATGAGACGGCTGGTTACAAGCCGGAGAATGTGTTGGGGGTTTTCCTTGGGGTTGCTTGGGACGGCATTAGAATTCTGACCCGGCCATGTAGACACACCTAGATACAGCCTAAACGACACTTAAGGGAAGAACGGTACCCCGTTTGGGTCCCTTGGGATAGTTTTCAATGAATTTTGAAAGAAATTCCAATGAAAACCTGGTTTTTCGAGAAATTTTTGAACAAAATTCAGGAAAAACTATTAGACCCTCCCGGAACGGGTGATTCTAAGCATGACACGGCTCGTTACTAGCCTAGGAATGTGTTGGCAGGAGAAAACAGGTCAATTTTTGGAGCAAAACACAATATTTACTCGTCGGGGCCATTATAAGTCCAAAAAGTAAAGGCTATCGCACACCGGTGTTGGGCGTTTTCAATAGGGTTGCCCGTGACGACATTGTAACTCTGACCCGGCCTTCTGGATGCACCTGGATGTAGCCTAAATAACGCCAAAGGGATGATCGGTACCCCATTTGGGCCCTCTAGGAACCTGCCTAAACGACGCCTAAGGGAGAAATGGGGTTAGGTTTTGGAGCAAAACACAACATTTATTTCCTTGTGCCATTTTGGGCCATAAAAGTGAACGCTATAGCACACCGGTGTTGGGGGTTGCCCGGGACTGCATTGGAAGTCTGACCCGGCCTTCTGGATGCACCTGGATGCAGGCTAAATAATGCCAAACGGAAGAACGGTAACCCATTTGGGCCCCTCGGGATAGTTTTCAGTGGATTTTGCAAGAAATTCCAATGAAAACCTGGTTTTTCGGGAAATTTTTGAACAAAATTCTGGGAACTATTAGACCCTCCTGGAACGGGTGTTTTGAAGCATGGCACGGCTCACAACTAGCCTGGGAATGTGTAGACGGGGAGAAAACAGGTCAGTTTTTGGAGCAAAACACAACATTTATTCCCCGGGGCCTTTTTATGTCCAAAAAGTAAAGGGTATAGCACACCGGTGTTGGGTGTCTTCCTTAGGATTGCCTGGGATGGGATTGGAAATCTGACCTGACCTTCTGGGCGCACCTGGATGCAGCGTAAACAATGCCAAAGGGAAGAATGATACCCCGTTTAGGTTCCTCGGGATAGTTTTTTGTGAATTTTGTAAGGAATTCCAAGGAAAACCAGGTTTTTCGGGTAATTTTTAAAAAAAATTCAGGGAAAACTAATAAAACCTCCCAGAACGGGTGTTTCTAAGAATGAGATGCCTCGTTACGAGCCGAGGGATGTGTTGACGGGGATAAATCAAGACAGTTTTGGATCAAAACACAACATTACTTCTCCGGGGCCACTCTAGGACCAAAAAGTGAAGGGTATAGCACACCGGTATCGGGGGTTTTCCTTGCGGTTGCTTGGGACGGCATTGAAATTCTGACCCGGCCATCTGGATGCAGCCTAAACGATGCCAAAGGGAAGAACGGTACCCCGTTTGGGCTCCTCGGGATAGTTTTTGTGAATTTTGTACGAAATTCCAAGGAAAACCAGATTATTCGAGTATTTTTTGAACAAAATTCAAGAAAAATTATTAGAACCTCCCAGAGCAGGTGTTACTAATCATGACACGGCTTGTAACTAGCTTGGGAATGTGTTGAAGATGGGAAATCGGGTTAGTTTTTGGAGTAAAACACAACATTTATTCCCCGAGGCCATTCTAAGTCTAAAAAGTAAAAGCTATTGCTCATCGGTGTTGGGTGTTTTCCTTAGAGTTGCCCAGGACGGCATTGGAATTCTTACCCAATCTTCTGGATGCAGCCTAAACGATGCCAAAGGGAAGATCAGTACCCTGTTTGGGCCCCCCGGGATAGTTTTTAGTGAGTTTTGTAAGAAATTACCAGGAAAACTAAGTTTTTCGAGCAATTTTTGAACAAAATTCTAGGAAAACTATTAGATCCTCCCGGAATGGGTGTTTCTAAGAATGAGAAGGCTCATGACGAGCTGGGGAATGTGTTGGCGGGGCGAAACGGGGTCAGCTTTTGGAGCAAAACACAACATTTATTACCCCGAGCCATTTTGGGCCCAAAAAGTGAAGGCTATAGCACATCAGTGTTAGGGGTTTTCCTTGGGATTGCTGGGGACGGGATTGGAATTCTGACTCGGCCTTTAGGATGCGTCTAGATGCAGCCTAAACGACACTAAAGGGAAGATTGCCGCCCCGTTTGGGCCCCCCGGGATAGTTTTTAGTGAATTTTGTAAGAAATTTCAAGGAAAATTAAGTTTTTCGGGCAATTTTTGAACAAAATTTTGGGAAAACTATTAGAACCTCCCGGAACGGGTACATCAAAGCATGAAATGGCTCATGATAAGCCAGGGAATGTGTTGGCGTGGGGAAACAGGGTCTGTTTTTGGAGCAAAACACAACATTTCTTCATCGGGCCCATTCTAGGCCCAAAAAGTAAAGCCCATAGCGCACCGGTGTTAAGAGTTTTCCTTGGGGTTACCCGGGACGGGATTGAAATTCTGATCTGGCCTTCTGGACGAACCTGGATGCAGCCTAAACAATGCTAAAGGGAAGAACGGTTCCCCATTTGGGTTCCTCGGGATAGTTTTTTGTGAATTTTGTAAGAAATTCCAAGGAAAACTTGGTTTTTCGAGTAATTTTTGAACAAAATTCAAGAAAACTAATAGAACCTCCCGGAACGGGTGTTTCTAAGAATGAGACGGCTCGTTACGAGCCGGAGAATGTGTTGGCATGGAGAAACGGGGTCAGGTTTTGGAGCAAAACACAACATTTATTCCCCCAGGCCATTTTTGGCCCAAAAAGTGAAGGCTATAGCACACTGGTGTTAGGGGTTTTCCTCGGGGTTGCCCGGGACGGCATTGGAATTCTGACTCGGCCTTCTGGATGCACCTGGATACAGCTTAAACGACGCCAAAAGGAAGAACGAAAACCCATTTAGGCCCCCCGGGATTGTTTTTAGTGAATTTTGCAGGAAATTTCAATGAAAACCTGGTTTTTCGGGCAATTTTTGAACAAAATTCAGGGAAAACTATTAGACCCTCCCGAAACAGGTGTTTCTAACGATGACATGGCTCGCCACTAGCCTGGGAATGTGTTGGCGGGGAGAAACCAGGTCAGTTTTTGGAGAAAACACAACATTTATTCCTTGGGGCCATTCTAAGTCTGAAAAGTAATGGCTATAGCACACCAGTGTTAGGCGTTTTCCTTGGGTTTGCACGGGACAGCACTGTAATTCTGACCCGGCCTTCTAGATGCACCTGGGTGCAGCCTAAATGACGCCAAAGGGAAGATCGACACCCCGTTTGGGGCCCCCGAGATAGTTTTTAGTGAATTTTGTTAGAAATTCCAAGGAAAACAAGGTTTTTTGGGTAATTTTTGAACAAAATTCTGGGAAAACTATTAGAACCTGCCAGAACGAGTATATCTACGCATGAGACGGCTCATGACGAGCTGGGGAATGTGTTGGTGTGCAAAAACCGGATAAGTTTTTGGGGCAAAACAAAACATTTACTCCCAGGGCCCATTATGGCCCCAAAAAGTGAAGGCTATAACACACCGGTGTTAGGGGTTTTCCTTGGGGTTGCCCAGGACGGGTTTGGAATTCTGACCTGGCCTTCTGGACGAACCTGGATGCAGCCTAAATGACACCAAATGGAGGAACGGTACCTTGCTTGGGTTCCTCGGGATAGTTTTTTATGAATTTTGTAAGAAATTCAAAGGAAAACTAGGTTTTTCGAGTAATCTTTTAACAAAATTCAAGAAAAACTATTAGAACATCCCGGATCGGGTGTTTCTAAGCATGAGAAGGCTCCTTACGAGCCGGAGAATGCGTTGGCGGGGAGAAACGGGGTCAACTTTTGGAGAAAAACACAACATATATTCCCTCGGGCCATTTTGGGCCCAAAAAGTAAAGGCTGTAGCACACCGGTGTTGGGGGGTTTCCACTGGGGTTGCCCGGGACGGCGTTGGAATTTCGATCCGACCTTCCAGATGCACCTTAAAGCAGCTTAAACGACGCCATAGCGAAGAACGGTAACCCATTTGGGCCCCTCGTGATAGTTTTCAGTGAATTTTACAGGAAATTCCAATGATGACCTAGTTTTTCAGTAATTTTTGAATAAAATTCAGGGAAAACTATTAGACCCTCTCGGAACGGGTGTTTCTAAGCAAGACACGACTCGTAACAAGCCTGGGAATGTGTTGCCGGGGAGATACCAGGTAAGTTTTTGGAGCAAAACACAACATTTATTCCCCGGGGCCATTCTAAGTCCAAAAAGTAAAGGCTCTAGCACACCGACGTTGGGCGTTTTCCTTGGGGTTGCACGAGACGGCATTGTAACTCTGACCCGGCCTTTTGGATGCACTTGGATGCAGCCTAAACAACGTCAAAGGGATGATCGGTACCCCGTTTGGGCCCCCCGGGACGCAACTTAAACGACGCCTAAGGGAGAAACGGGGTCAGCTTTTGGAGCAAAACGCAACATTTATTCCCCCGGGCCATTTTGGGCCCAAAAAGTGAAGGCTGTAGCACACCGGTGTTGGGAGTTTTCACTGGGGTTGCCCGAGGCGGCGTTGGAACTCTGACCCGGCCTTCTAGATGCACCTTAAAGTAGCCTACATGACACCGTAGGGAAGAACGGTAACCCATTTGGGCCCCCCGTGATAGTTTTCAGTGAATACCTGGTTTTTCGGTAATTTATGAATAAAATTTAGGGAAAACTATTAGACCCTCTCGGAACGAGTGTTTCTAAGCCTGACACGACTCGTAACTAGCCTGGGAATGTGTTGCCGGGGACAAACCGGATAAGTTTTTGGAGCAAAACACAACATTTATTCCCCGAGGCCATTCTAAGTCTAAAAAGTAAAGGCTATAGCACACCAGTGTTTGGTGTTTTCCTTGGGGTTTCTTGGGACAGCATTGTAATTTGGACCCGACCTTCTGGATGCAGCCTAAATGACGCCAAAGGGAAGATCAGTACCTGGTTTAGGCCCCCTGAGATAGTTTTTAGTGAATTTTGTAAGAAATTCCAAGGACAATAAGGTTTTTCAGGTAATTTTTGAACAAAATTCTAAGAAAACTATTCGAACCTCCCAGAACGGGTATTTCTAAGAATTAGACGGCTCATGATGAGCCGGGGAATGTGTTGGCCTGGAGAAACCGGGTCTGTTTTTGGAGAAACACACAATATTTCTTCTCCGGGGCCACTCTGGGCCCAAAAAGTGAAGGCTATAGCACACCGGTGTTGGGCGTTTTCGTAGGGGTTGCCTGGGACGGCATTGTAATTCTGGCTCGGCCTACTGGAACCATCTGGTTGTAGCCTAAACGACGACAAAGGGAAGATCGCTGCCCTGTTTGGGCCCCCCAATATAGTTTTTAGTGAATTTTGTAAGAAATTCCAAGGAAAACTAAGTTTTTCATGCAATTTTTTAACAAAATTATTGGAAAACTATTAAAACCTCCCGGAACGGGTGTTTCTAAGCATGAAATGGCTCATGACAAGCTGGGAAATGTGTTGGCATGGAGAAACCAGGTAATTTTTTAGAGCAAAGCACAACATTTCTTCCTCGGGCCCATTCTGGGCCTAAAAAGTGAAGGCTACAGCACGCCGGTGTTAGGGGTTTTCCTTGGGGTTGCTCGGGACGGGATTGGAATTCTGACCCGGCCTTCTAGACGCACTTGGATGCAGCCTAAACGATGCCAAAAGGAAGTCCGGTACCACATTTGGGCCCCCTGGGATAGTTTCTTGTGAAGTTTGTAAGAAATTCCAAGGAAAATCAGGTTTTTCGGGCAATTTTTGAACAAATTTATGGGAAAACCATTAGACCCTCCCAGAACGGGTGTTTCTAAGCGTGAGACGGCTTATGACGAGCCGGGGAATGTGTTTACGAGGACAAACTGGGTCATTTTTTGGTACAAAACACAATATTTCTTCCTCGGGCCCATTTTGGCACACCGGTGTTAGGGGTTTTCCTAGGGGCTGCCCGGGACGGGATTGGAATTATGACCTGGCCTTTTGAATGAACCTGAATTCAGCCTAAATGACACCAAAGGGAAGAACGGTACATCGTTTGGGTTCGTCGGGCTAGTTTTTTGTGAATTTTGTAAGAAATTCCAAGGAAAAATAGGTTTTTCGAGTAATTTTTGAACAAAATTCAAGAAAAACTATTAGACCCGCCCGGAACGGGTGTTTCAAAGCATGACACGGCTCGTAACTATCCTGGAAATGTATTGGCGGGGAGAAATCGGGTCAATTTTTGAGCAAAACACAACATTTATTCCCCGGGGCCATTCTAAGTTCAAAAAGTACACGCTATAGCACACCAGTGTTGTTCGTTTTCCTTGGGGTTGCCCGAGACCACATTGTTATTCTGACCCGGCCTTCTGGATGTGCCTGGATGCAGCCTAAACAACACTAAAGGGAAGATCGGTACACCGATTGGGGCCGCCGGGATAATTTTTAGTGAATTTTGTTAGAAATTCTAAAAAAAATAAGTTTTTCGGGCAATTTTTGAACAAAATTATGGGAAAACTTTTTTAACCTCTCGGAACGGGTGTTTCTAAGCTTGAGACGACTCATGACGAGCCGGGGAGTGTGTTGACGGAGAGAAATCGGGTCAGTTTTTGAACTAAAGCACAACATTTCTTCCCCGGGGCCACTCTAGGCCCAAAAAGTGAAGGTTATAGCGCACCGGTGTTGGGGGGTTTCCTTGGGGTTGCCCGGGATGGCATTGGAATTCTGACCCGGCCTACTGGATACACCTGGATGCAGCCGAAATGACGCCAAAGGGAAGAACGGTATCCCATTTGGGTCTCCTAGGATTGTTTTTAGTGAATTTTGTAAGGAATTCCAAGCAAAACCAAGATTTTGGGTAATTTTTAAACAAAATTTTGGGAAAACTATTAGAACCTCCCGGAACAGGTGTTTCTAAGCATGAGACGGCTCATGACGAGCTGAGGAATGTGTTGGTGGGGAGAAATTGTGTCAGCTTTTTGAGCAAAACACTACATTCCTACCTCGGGGCTATTTTGGGCCAAAAAAGTGAAGGCTATAGCACACCGGTGCCGGGGGTTTTCCTAAATGCAGCCTAAACGACACCAAAGGGATGATCAGTACCCCATTTGGGCCACTTGGGATAGTTTTTAGTGAATTTTGTAAGAAATTCCAAGGAAAACTATGTTTTTTTGGCAATTTTTTAAAAAATTTATGGGAAAACCGTTAGACCCTCCCGGAACAGGGGTTTCTAAGCATGAGACGAGCCGAGGACTGTGTTGTCGTGGAGAAACCAGGTCAGTTTTTCGAGCAAAACACAACATTTCTTCCCCGGGCCCATTTTGGGCCAAAAAAGTGAAGGCTGTAGTACACCGGTGTTGGGGGTTTTCCTTGGGGCTGCCCGGGACGGGATTTGAATTATGACCTGGCCTTCTGAACGAACCTGGATGCCGCCTAAATGACACCAAAGGGAAGAACAGTACACCGTTTGGGTTCCTCGGGATAGTTTTTTGTAAATTTTGTTAGAAATTCCAAGGAAAACTAGGTTTTTCGAGTAATTTTTGAACAAAATTCAAGAAAAACTATTAGAACCTCCCGGAACTGGTGTTTCTAAGAATTAGACGGCTCGTTACGAGCCGGAGAATGTGTTGGCGGGCAGATACGGGGTCAGGTTTTGGTGCAAAACACAACATTTATTCCCCAGGCCATTTTGGGCCCAAAAGATGAAGGCTATAGCACACCGGTGTTTGGGGTTTTCCTTGGGGTTGCCCGGGATCGCATTGGAATTCTGACCTTTCTGGATACACCTAGATACAGCCTAAACGATGCTAAAAGGAAGAACGGTAACCCATTTGGGCCCGCCGGGATAGTTTTCAATGAATTTTACAGGAAATTCCAATGAAAACCTAGTTTTTCGGGCTATTTTTGAACAAAATTCAGGGAAAACTATTAGACCCTCCCGGAATGGGTGTTTCTAAGCTTGACACGGCTCTTAACTATCATGGGAATGTATTGGTGGGGAGAAACCGGGTCAATTTTGGAACAAAACACAACATTTATTCCCCGGGGCCATTCTAAGTAAAAAAAGTAAAGGCTATAGCACACCGGTGTTGGGCGTTTTCCTTAGAGTTGCCCGGGACGGCATAGTAATTCTGACCCGGCCTTCTGGATGCACCTGGATACAGCCTAAACGACGCCAAAGGAAAGATCGGCACCCCGTTTGGGCCCCCCCAAGATAGTTTTTAGTGAATTTCGTAAGAAATTCTAAGGAAAACCAAGTTTTTCAGGCAATTTTTGGACAAAATTCTGGGAAAACTATTAGAACCTCTCGAAACGGGTACATCTAAGGATGAGATGGCTCATGACGAGTCGGGAAATATGTTGGCGTGGGGAAACAAGGTTTGTTTTTGGAGTAAAATAAAACATTTCTTTCCCGGGCCCTTTCTGGGCCCAAAAAGTGAAGGCTATAGCACACCGGTGTTAGGGGTTTTCCTTGGGGTTGCCTGGGACGGGATTGGAACCCTGACCTGGCCTTCTGGATGAACCTAGATGCAGCCCAAACGACGCCAAAGGGAAGAACGGTACCCCGCTTGGGTTCCTCGGGACAGTTTTTTGTGAATTTTCTAAGAAATTCCATGGAAAACCAGGTTTTTCGAGTAATTTTTGAACAAAATTCAAGAAAAACCATTAGAACCTCCCAGAACGGGTGTTTCTAAGAATGAGACGGCTCATTATGAGCTGACGATTGTGTTGGCGGGGAGAAACGAGGTTAGGTTTTGGAGCAAAACACAACATTTATTCCCCCGGACCATTTTGAGCCCAAAAAGTGAAGGCTATAGCACCTCCGCGATAGGGGTTTTCCGTAGGGTTGCCCGAGAAAGGATTGGAATTCTGACCCGGCCTTCTGGACGCACCTAGATGGAGCCTAAACGACGCCAAAGGGAAGATCGGTACCCCATTTGGGCCCCCCGAGATAGTTTTTAGTGAATTCTATAAGAAATTCTAGGGAAAACCAGGTTTTTCGGGCAATTTTTGAATAAAATTCTGGGAAACTATTAGAACCTCTCGGAACTGGATTTCTAAGCATGAGACGGATCATGACGAGCCAGGGAATGTGTTGGCGTGGTGAAACCAGGTCAATTTTTTTAGCAAAACATAATATTTCTTCCCCGGGCCCACTCTAAGCCCAAAAAGTGAAGGCTATAGCACACCGGTGTTGGTGGTTTTCCTTGGGGTTGCCCGAGACTGGATTGGAATTCTGTCCTGGCCTTCTGGACGCATCTGGATGCAGCCTAAACAATTTCAAAGGAAGAGCGGTACCCCGTTTGGGTTCCTAGGGATAGTTTTTTGTGAATTTTGTAAGAAATTCCAAGGAAAACCATGTTTTTTGAGTAATTTTTTAACAAAATTCAAGATAAACTATTAGAACATCCCGGAACGGGTGTTTCTAAGCATGAAAAGGCACCTTATGAGCCGGAGAATGTGTTGGAGGGGATAAACGGGGTCAACTTTTGGAGAAAAACACAACATTTATTCCCCCGGGCCATTTTGGGCCCAAAAAATGAAGGCTATAGCACATCGGTGTTGGGAGTTGCCCGGGACGGCGTTGGAATTCTAACCCAGCCTTCTAGATGCACCTGGATGCAGCCTAAACGACGCCATAGGCAAGAACGGTAACCCATTTGGGCCCTTCGTGATAGTTTTCAGTGAATTTTACAAGAAATTCCAAGGAAACTAGGTTTTTCGGGCAATTTTCAAACAAAATTCAGGGAAAACTATTAGACACTGCCGGAACGGGTGTTTCTAAGCATGACAGGGCTCGTAACTAGCCTGGGACTGTGTTGGCTGGGAGAAACCGGGTCAGTTTTTGGAGCAAAACACAACATTTATTCCCCGGGGCCATTCTATGTCCAAAAAGTAAAGGCTATAGCTCACCGGTGTTGGGGGTTTTCCTTGTGGTTGCCCGGGGCGGCATTGGAATTATGACCTGGCCTTCTGGACGCACCTGGATACAGCCTAAACGACGCCAAAGGGAAGATCGGTACCCGGTTTGGGCCCTCCGGGATAATTTTTAGTGAATTTTGTAAGAAATTCCAATGAAAACTAAGTTTTTCGGGCAATTTTCGAACAAAATTATGGGACAACTATTAGAACCTCCTGGAACGGGTGTTTCTAAGTGTCACACGGCTCATGACCAGCCGGGAAATGTGTTAGTATGGATAAACAGGGTCAGTTTTTGGAGAAAAACACAACATTTCTTCCTCGGGCCTATTCTAGGCCCAAAAAGTGAAGGCTATAGCACACCGGTGTTAGAGGTTTTCCTTGTGGTTGCCCGGGGCGGCATTAGAATTCTGACCTGGCCTTCTGGATGCACCTTGATGCAGCCTAAACGACGCCAAAGGGAAGAACGGTACCTCGTTTGGGTTCCTCGGGATAGTTTTTTGTGAATTTTGTAAGAAATTCTGTGGAACACCCAGTTTTTCGGGCAATTTTTATTCAAAATTCAGGAAAAACTATTAGAACCTCCCGGAACTAGTGTTTCTAAGATTGAAACGGCTCGTTACTGTGCCGGGGAATGTGTTTGCATGGAGAAATCGGGTCGATTTTTAGAGCAAAATACAACATTTCTTCCTCGGGCCCATTATGGGCCTAAAAGGTGAAGGTAATAGCACACCGGTGTTTGGGATTTTCCTTGTGATTGCCCGAGACGGTATTGGTATTCTGACCCGGCCTTCTGGATGCAGCCTAAACGACGCCAAAGGGAAGAAAGTAGCCCATTTGGGCCCTAGGGATAGTTTTCAATGAATTTCATGAAATTCCAATCAAAACAAGGTTTTTCGGGCAATTTTTGGACAAAATTCAAGGAAAACTATTAGGCCCTCCCGGAACGGGTGTTTCTAAGCATGACACGGCTCGTAACTAGCCTACGAATGTGTTGACGGGGAGAAACTGGGTCAGTTTTTGGAGCAAAACACAACATTTTAAGTCTAAAAAGTAAAGGCTATAGCACACTACTGTTAGGCGTTTTCCTTGTGGTTGCCCAGGACGGCATTGTAATTCTGACCCGGCACCCGGATGCAGCCTAAACGACTGCAAAAAGAAGATCGGTACCCCGTTTGGGCCCCACGGAATAGTTTTTAGTGAATTTTGTAAGAAATTCCAAGGAAAACTACATTTTTCGGGCAATTTTTGAACAAAATTATGGGAAAACTATTAGAACCTCAGGAAGAGCCGAGGAAAGTGTTGGCGTGGAGAAATCGGGTCAGTTTTTGGAGCAAAACACGTCATTTCTTCCCCGGGCCCATTCTAGGCCTAAAAAGCGATGGCTATAGCACACCGGTGTTGGGACTTTTCCTTGGGGTTGCCCTGGACGGGATTGAAATTCTGACCCGGACTTCTGGACGCACATGGATCCAGCCTAAGCGACGCCAAAGGGAAGAATGGTACCCCGTTTGGGTTTCTCGGGATAGTTTTTTGTGAATTTTGTAAGAAATTGCAAGAAAAACTAGGTTTTTCATGTAATTTTTGAACAAAATTCAAGAAAAACTATTAGACCCTCCCGAAACGGGTGTTTGTAAGCATGAGACGGCTCATGACGAGCCGGAGAATGTGTTGGCGTAGAGAAACCGGATCAGGTTTAGGAGCAAAACACAACATTTCTTCTCAGGGCCCATTCTATGCCCAAAAAGTGAAGGCTATCGCACACTGGTGTTAGGGGTTTTCCTTGGAGTTGCCCGGGGCGGCATTGAAATTATGACGCGGCCTTCTGGACCACCGATATGCAGCCTAAACGACGCCAAAGGAAAGATCGGTACCCCGTTTCGGCACCCCGGGATAGTTTTTAGTGAATTTTGTAAGAAATTCCAAGGAAAACTAGATTTTTCGGGCAATTTTTGAACAAAATTTCGGGAAAACTATTAGAATCTCCCGGAACGGGTCTTTCTAATCATGAGACGACTCCTGACGAGCCGGGGAATGTGTTGGCGTTGAGAAACCGGGCCAATTTTTGGGGCAAAACACATCATTTCTTCCCCGGGCCCAGGTCTGGGCCTAAAAAGGGAAGGCTATAGCATACCGGTGCTGGGGGTTTTCCTTGGGGTTGCTCAGGACGGGATTGGAATTCTGACCCGGCCTTCTGGACGTACCTGGGTGTAGCCTAAATGACTCCAAACGGAAGATCGGTACCCCGTTTGGACCCCCCGGGACTGTTTTTAGTGAATTTTGTAAGAAATTCCAAGGAAAACTAGGTTTTTCGGATAATTTTTGAACAAAATTCTGGGAAAAATATTAGAACCTCCCGGAACGGGTGTTTCTAAGCGTGAGACGGCTCATGATGAGCCGGAGAATGTGTTGGCGTGCAGAAACCCGGTCAGGTTTTGGAGTAAAACACGACATTTCTTCCCAGGGCGGCATAGAAATTCTGACCCAGCCTTCTGCATGCACTTGGACGCAGTCTAAACGACGCTAAAGGGAAGAACGGTAACCAATTTGGGCCCCCGGGATAGTTTTCAATGAAATTTACAGGAAATTCCAATGAAAACCTGATTTTTCGGGCAATTTTTGAACAAAATTCAGGGAAAACTATTATACCCTCCCGGAATGGGTGTTTCTAAGCATAACACGGCTCGTAACAAGCCTGGGTATGTGTTGACGGGGAGAAACCTATCCAGTTTTTGGTGAAAAAACACAACATTTATTCCCTGGGGTAATTCTAAGTCCAAAAAGTAAAGGCTATAGCACACCGGTGTTGGGCGTTTTCCTTGGGGTTGCCTGGGACGGCAGTGTAATTCTGACCCGACTTTCTGGTTGCACTTTGGGCCCAAAAAGTGAAGGGTATGCAGCCTAAACGACGCCAAAGGGAAGATCGGTACCCCGTTCTGGGATAGTTTTTAGTGAGTTTTATAAAAAATTCAAAGGAAAACTAAGTTTTTCAGGCAATTTTTGAACAAAATTCAAGAAAAACTATAAGAACCTCCCAGAACGGGTGTTTCTAAGAATGAGAGCTCTCGTTACGAGCCGGAGAATGTGTTGACGGGGAGAAACGGGGTCAGCTTTTGGAGCAGAACACAACATTTCTAAGAATGAGAAGTGAAGGCTATAGCACATCGGCGTTGGGGATTTTCCTTAGGGTTGCCGGAGACGAAATTGTAATTCTGACCCGGCCTTGTGGACGCTCCTGGATGCAGCCTAAATGACGCGAAAGGGAAGATCGGCACCCCATTTGGGCCCCCAGGATAGTATTAAGTAAATTTTGTAAGAAATGCCAAGGAAAACCAGGTTTTTAGGGCAATTTTTGAACAAAATTCTGGGAAAACTATTAGAACCTCCCGGAATGGGTATTTCTACGCATGAGACGGCTCATGACGAGATGGAAAATGTGTTGGCTTGGATAAACAGGGTCAGTTTTTAGAGCAAAACACAATATTTATTCCACGGGGCCATTCTAAGTCCAAAAAGTGAAGGCTATAGCACACTAGTGTTCGGCGTTTTCCTTGGGGTTGCCTGGGACGGCATTGTAATTCTGACCCGGCCTTCTGGATTCACTTGGATGCAGCCTAAACGACACCAAATGAAAAATCGGTACCCCGTTTGAGCCCCCCTAGATAGTTTTTAGTGAATTTTGTAAGAAATTCCAAGGAAAACTAAGTTTTTCGGGCAATTTTTGAACAAAATTATGGGAAAACTATTAGAACCTCCTGGAACGGGTGTTTCTGAGCATAAGGCGGCTCATGACAAGCAGGGGAATGTGTTGGCATGGAGAAATCGGGTAAGTTTTTGGAGCAACACACAATATTTCTTCCCCGGGCCCATTTTCGGCCCAAAAAGTAAAGGCTATAGCACACCGGTGTTGGTGGTTTTCCTTGGGGTTGCCCGTGACGAAATTGTAATCCTGATCCAGCCTTGTGGATGCTCCTGGATGCAGCCTAAAGGATGCCAAAGGGAAGAACGGTACCCCGTTTGGGTTCCTCGGGATAGTTTTTTGTGAATTTTGTAAGAAATTCCACGGAACCTCCTGGAACGGGTGTTTCTATGAGTGAGACGGCTCGTTACGAGCTGGGGAATGTGTTGAGGGGGAGAAATCGGGTCAGTTTTTTTGACTAAAACACAACATTTCTTCCCCGGAGCCACTTTAGGCCTAAAAAGTGAAGGCTATGGCACACCGGTGATGGGAATTTCCCTTGGGGTTGCCTGGGCCGACATTGGAATTCTGACTCGGCCATCATGACGCACCTGGATGCAGTCTAAACGATGCCAAAGGGAAGAACGGTAACACGTTTGGGCCCCCTAGGATAGTTTTCAGTGGATTTTACAGGAAATTCCAATGAAAACCTAGTTTTTCAAGCAATTTTTGAACAAAATTCAGGGAAAACAATTTGACCTTCCCGGAACGGGTATTTCTCAGCCTGACACGGCTCGTAACTAGCCTGGGAATGTTTTGGCTGGGAGAAACCGGGTCAGTTTTGGAGAAAACACAAAATTTATTCCACGGGGCCATTCTAAGTCCAAAAAGTGAAGGCTATAGCACACCGGTGTTAGGCATTTTCCTCGGGGTTGCCCGGGACAGCATTGTAATTTTGACCCGGCCTTCTGGATGCCGCCTAAACGACGCTAAATGGAAAATTGGTACCCCATTTGGGCCCCCCGAGATATTTTTTTTATGAATTTTGTAAGAAATTCCAAGGAAAACTAAGTTTTTTGGGCAATTTTTGAACAAAATTCTGAGAAAACTATTAGAACCTCCTGGAACGGGTGTTTTTAAGTATGAGACGGCTCATGAAAAGCCAAGGAATGTGTTGGCGTGAAGAAATCGGGTTAGTTTTTGGAGCAAAATGCAATATTTCTTCCTCAAGCCCATTTTGGGCCCAAAGAGTGAAGGCTATAGCACGCCGATGTTGGTGGTTTTCCTTGGGGTTGCCCGCGACGAAATTGTAATCCTCATCCGGCCTTATGGACGCTCCTAGATGCAGCCTAAATGACGCTAAATGGAAGATTGGTACCCCATTTGGGCCCCCCAGAACAATTTTTAGTGAATTTTGTAAGAATTGCCAAGGAAAACCAGGTTGTTCGGGCAATTTTTGAACAAAATTCTGGGAAAACTATGAGAACCTGCCGGAATGGGTATTTCTAAGCATGAGACGGCTCATGACAAGTAGGGGAATGTGTTGGCGTGGAGAAATAGGGTCAGTTTTTGAGGTAACACACAATATTTCTTCCCCGAGCCCATTCTAGGCCTAAAAAGTGAAGGCTATAGCACACCGGTGTTAGAGGTTTTCCTTGTGGTTGTCCAGGGCGGCATTGGAACTCTGAGCCGGCCTTTTGGATGCACCTAGATGTAGCCTAAAGGACGCCAAAGGGAAGAACGGTACCTCGTTTGGGCTCCTCAGGATAGTTTTTTGTGAATTTTTAATAAATTTCACGGAAAACCAGTTTTTCGGCCAATTTTTAAACAAAATTCAGGGAAAACTATTAGTACCTCCCGGAACGGGTGTTTCTAGTGTTGACGGGGAGAAACTGGGTTAGTTTTTTGAGTAAAACACATCATTTCTTCCCCGGAGCACTCTAGGCCTAAAAAGTGAAGATGGCACACCAATGTAGGGGGTTTTCCTCGGGGTTGCTTGGGACGGCGTTGGACTTCTGACCCGGCTATCATGACGCACCTAGATGCAGCCTAAACGATGCCAAAGGGAAGAACGGTAACACGTTTAGGCCCCTGGGATAGTTTTCAGTGGATTTTGCAGGAAATTCCAATGAAAACATGGTTTTTCGAGCAATTTTTGAACAAAATTCTGGGAAAACAATTAGACCTTCCCGGAACGGGTTTTTCTAAGCCTGACACGACTCGTAACTAGCCTGAGAATGTGTTGGCTGGTAGAAATCGGGTCAGTTTTGGAGCAAAACACAAAATTCATTCCCCGGGGCATTCTAAGTCCAAAAAGTAAAGGCTATAGCACATCGGTGTTGGGCGTTTTCCTTGGGGTTGCCCGGGACGGCGTTATAATTCTGACCCGGCCATCTAGATGCACCTGGATGCATCCTAAACGACGCTAATGAGAAGATCAGTACCTCATTTGGGCCCCGGGATAGTTTTTAGTGAATTTTGTACGAAATTCCAAGGAAAACTAAGTTTTTCGTGCAATTTTTGAACAAAATTATGAGAAAACTATTAAAACCTCCCGGAACGGGTGTTTCTAAGCATAAGACAGCTCATGACGAGCCGGGGAATGTGTAGGCGTGGAGAAACAAAGTCATTTTCTGGAGCAAAAAATAACAGTTCTTCCCCGGCCCCATTATTGGCCTAAAAACTGAAGGCTATAGCACGCCGGTGTTAGGGGTTTTCCTTGGGGTTGCCTGGGACGGGATTGAAATTCTGACCTGGCCTTCTAGACGCACTTGGATGCAGCCTAAACGACGCCAAAAAGAAGATTGGTACCCCGTTCTGGGATAGTTTTTAGTGAATTTTGTAATAAATTCCAAGGAAAAGTAGGTTTTTCGAGCAATTTTTGAACAAAATTCTCGGAAAACTATTAGAACCTCCCGGGACGGTTATTTCTAAGCATGAGACGGCTCATGACGAGCCGGAGAATGTGTTGGCGTGGAGAAACCAGGTCAGTTTTTGCGTAAAACACAATAGTTCTTTCCCGGGGCCATTTTGGGCCTAAAAAGTGAAGGCTGTAGCACACCGGTGTTGAGTATTTTCCTTGTGGTTGCTCGGGGCGGCATTTGAATTCTGATCCGGCCTTCTGGACGCAGCTGGATGCAGCCTAAACGACGCCAAAGGGAAGAATAATAACCCATTTGGGTTCTTCGGGATAGTTTTTTGTGAATTTTGTCAGAAATTCCGAGGCAAACCTAGGTTCTCAGGCTATTTTTAAACAAAATTCAGGGAAAACTATTAGAACCTCCCTGAACAAGAGTTTTTAAGAATGAGACGGCTCGTTATGAGCCAGGGAATGTGTTGACTGGGAGAAACCGGGTCAGTTTTTGGAGCAAAACACAATATTTATTCCCTGGAGCCATTTTAAGTCCGTAAAGTAAAGGTTACAGCACATCGGTGTTGGGGGTTTTCCTTGGGGTTGCCCGGGACGGAATTAGAATTCTGACCCGACCTTCTGGATGCAACTAGATGTAGCCTAAATGACGCCAAAAGGAAGATCGATACCCTTTTTGGGCCCCCCGGGATAGTTTTACTGAATTTTGTAAGAAATTCCAAGGAAAACTAGGTTTTTCGCGCAATTTTTGAACAAAATTATGGAAAAACTATTAGAACCTCCCGGAACGGTTATTTCTAAGCATGAGACGGCTCATGATGAGTTGGGGAATCTGTTGGCGTTGAGAAACCGAGTCAGTTTTTAGGGCAAAATACAACATTTCTTTCCCGGGCCGATTGTGGGCCCAAAAAGTGAAGGCTATAGCACACCGGTGTTGGGGGTTTTCCTTGGGGTTGCCCAGGACCGGATTGGAATTCTGATCCAGCCTTCTGGACGCACCTGGATGCAGCCCAAACGACGCTAAAGGAAAGAACGGTACACCGTTTGGGTTCATCGGGATATTTTTTGTGAATTTTGTGAGAAATTCATACGAAAATCAGGTTTTTCGAGTAATTTTTGAACAAAATTCAAGAAAAATAATTAGAACCTCCCCGAACGGGTGTTTCTAACCATGAAACAGCTCGTTACAAGCCGGGGAATGTGTTGACAGGATAAAACCAGGGTCAGCTTTTGGGGTAAAACACAACATTTATTCTCCCGAGCCATTTTGGGCCCAAAAAGTACAGGCTATAGCACACCGGTGTTGAGGGTTTTCCTTGGGGTTGCCCGGGACGGCATTGGAATTCTGGCCCTACATTCTGGATGCACCTAGATGCAGCCCAAACGATGCCAAACGGAAGAACGGTAACCCAATTAGGCCTCCCGGGATAGTTTACAGTGAATTTTGCAGGAAGTTCCAATGAAAACCTAGTTTTTAGGGTAATTTTTGAACAAAATTCGGGAAAAAAATTTTAAACCCTCCCGGAACGGGTGTTTCAAAGCATGACACGGCTCGTAACTGGATTGGAAATGTGTTGACGGGGAGAAACCGGGTTAGTTTTTGGAGCAAAACACAACATTTATTCCCGGGGCCATTCTAAGTCCAAAAAGTAAAGGCTATAGCACACCGGTGTAGGGCATTATCCTTGGGGTTTCCCGGGACTGCATTGGAATTTTGGATGCACCTGGATGCAGCCCAAACTACACCAAAGGGAAGAACGGTAACCCAATTAGGCCTCACGGGATAGTTTACAGTGAATTTTGCATGAAGTTCTAAAGAAAACCTAGTTTTTGGGGTAATTTTTGAACAAAATTCGGGGAAAACTATTAGACCCTCCCGGAATGGGTGTTTCAAAGCATGACACGGCTCGTAACTGGCTTGGGAATGTGTTGACGGGGAGAAGCAAGATCAGTTTTTGGAGAAAACACAACATTTATTCCCCGGGGCCATTCTAAGTCCAAAAAGTAAAGGCTATAGCTCATTTGTTTTGGGAGTTTTTCTTGTGGTTGCTCGGGACGGCGTTGTAATTCTGACCCGGCCTTCTGGATGCATCTGGATGCAGCCTAAACGACACCAAAGGGAAGAATGGCAACCCATTTGGGCCCCCCGAGATAGTTTCCAGTGAATTTTGCAAGAAATTCCAAGGAAAACTAAGTTTTTTGGGCAGTTTTTGAAAACAAATTATGGGAAAACTATTTTAACCTCACAGAACGGGTGTTTCTAAGCATAACACGGCTCATGATGAGCCGGGGAATGTGTTGGCATGGAGAAGCCTGGTCAGTTTTTAGAGCAAAACACAACATTTCTTACCGAGCCTATCCTAGGCCCAAAAAATGAAGGCTATAACACACTGGTGTTGGGGGTTTTCCTTTGGGTTGCCCGAGACGGGATTGGAATTCTGATTCAGCCTTCTAGACGCACTTGGATGCAGCCT
Organism: Clausena lansium; assembly: GCA_030449835.1. Lineage (NCBI taxonomy): Eukaryota > Viridiplantae > Streptophyta > Magnoliopsida > Sapindales > Rutaceae > Clausena > Clausena lansium. The sequence continues at coordinate 17,321,663 of JASUUF010000086.1, read as the reverse complement.
AAACGACGCCAAAGGGAAGATTGGTACACCGTTCTAGGATAGTTTTTAGTGAATTTTGTAATAAATTCCAAGGAAAAGTAGGTTTTTCGGGCAATTTTTGAACAAAATTCCGGGAGGTTCTTCTAAGCATGAGACGGCTCATGACGAGCCGGGGAATGTTGTTCGAGTAATTTTTTAACAAAATTCAAGAAAAACTATTAGAACCTCCCGGAACGGGTGTTTATAAGAATGAGACGGCTCGTCACGAGACGGAGAATGTGTTGGTGGGGAGAAACGGGGTCAGCTATTGGAGCCAAACATAACATTTATTCCCTGGGGCCATTTTAGGCCTAAAAAGTGAAGGCTATAGCACACTGGCGTTAGGGATTTTCCTTGTGGTTGCCTGTGACGGCAATGAAATTCTATCCCGGCTTTTTGGATGCACCTGGATGCAGCCTAAACGATGACAAAGGGAAGAACGATAACCCATTTGGGCCCCCCGGGATAGTTTTCAGTGAATTTTGCAGGAAATTCCAATGAAACCTGGTTTTTGGGGCAATTTTTGAACAAAATTCAGGGAAAACTATTAGACCCTCCCGGAACAGGTGTTTCTAACCATGACACGACTCATAACAAGCCTGGGAATGTGTTGGCGGTAGAGAAATCGGGTCATTTTTTGGAGAAGAAACACAACATTTATTTACCGGGGACATTCTAAGTTCACAAAATAAAGGCTATAGCACACCGGTGTAAGGCGTTTTCCTTAGGGTTGCCTAGAGAGGCATTGTAATTCGGACCCAATCTTCTGGATGCACCTGGATGCAGCCTAAACGATGCCAAAAGGAAGATCGGTACTCCGTTTGGGCCCCCCGGGATAGTTTTTAGTGAATTTTGTAAGAAATTTCAAGGAAAACTAGGTTTTTGGGCGATTTTTGAATAAAATTTAGGAAAAACTATTAGAACCTCACGAAACAGGTTTTTCTAAGCATGACACGGCTCATGACGAGCCAGCGAATGTGTTTTCGTGGAGAAACTGGGTCCGTTTTTGGAACAAAAAACAACATTTCATCCATGGGCCCATTCTGGGCCAAAAAAGTGAAGGCTATAGTACACCGGTGTTGGGGGTTTTCCTTGTGATTGCCTGGGACGGCATTGGAATTCTGTTCAGGCCTTCTAGACGCACCTGTATGCAGCCTAAATGATGCCAAACAGAAGAACGGTACCCCGTTTCGATTCCTCGGGATAGTTTTTTGTGAGTTTTGTAAGAAATTTTGGGGAAAACCCAGTTTTTTGAGCAATTTTTAAACAAAATTCAGGAAAAACTATTAGAACCTCCCGGTACGGGTGTTTCTAACAATGAGACGGCTCGTTATGAGCTGGGGAATGTCTTGACTGGGAGAAACCGGGTCATTTTTTGGAGCAAAACACAACATTTCTTCCCCGAGGCCACTCTGGACCCAAAAAGTGGAGGCTATAGCACATCGGTGTTGAGGGTTTTCCTTGGGGTTGCTTGGGACGGCATTGGAATTCTGACCTGGCCATCTGGACACACCTGGATGCAGCCTAAACGACGCATAAATGAAGAACGGTTCCTCGTTTGGGTCCCCTGGGATTGTTTTTAGTGAATTTTGTAAGGAATTCTAAGGAAAACCAGGTTTTTCGGTAATTTTTAAATAAAATTCAGGGAAAACTATTAGAACCTTTCGGAACGGGTGTTTCTAAGAATGAGACGGGTCGTTACTAGCCGGGGAATATGTTGGCGGGGAGAAACTAGTTTTTTGAGCAAAAACACAATATTTCTTCCCTGGGGCCTTTTTGGGCCCAAAAAGTGAAGGCTATAGCACACCGGTGTTAGGGGTTTTCCGTGTGGTTGCTTGGGACGGCATTTGAATTCTAATCCGGCCTTCTAGATGCACCAGAATGCAGCCTAAACGATGCCAAAGGGAAGATCGGCACCCTGTTTGGGAAAACCGAGTTTTTCGGGTAATTTTTGAACAAAAATATGGGAAAACTTTGAGAACCTCCTGGAACGGGTATTTCAAAGCATGAGACGTCTTATGACCGGGTCAGTTATTGGAGCAAAACACATCATTTCTTCCACGGGCCCATTTTAGGCCCAAAAAGTGAAGGCTATAGCACATCGGTGTTGGGGGTTTTCCTTGGGGTTGCCCGAGATGGGATTGAAATTCTGACCCGGCCGTCTGGACGCACCTGGATGTAGCTTAAAAGACGGCAAAGGAAAGAACGGTACCTCGTTTGGGTTCCTCGGGAAAGTTTTTTGAGAATTTTGTAAGAAATTCGAAGGAAAACTAGGTTTTTCGAGCAATTTTTGAACAAAATTCAAGAAAAACTATTAGAACCTCCTGGAACGGGTGTTTCTAAGAATGAGACAGCTCGTTACGAGCTGGAGAATGTGTTAGCTGGCTATAGCACACCGGCATTGGGATTTTCCTTGTGGTTGCTCGAGATGGCAATGGAATTCTGACTTGGCCTTCTGGATGCAGCCTAAACGACCCCAAAGGGAAGAACAAAAACCCATTTTGGCCCCCCGGGATATTTTTCAGTGAATTTTTTAGGAAATTCCAATGAAAACTAGGTTTTTCAGGCAATTTTTAAAAAAAATTCAAGGAAAACTGTCTGACACTCACGGAACCGGTGTTTCTAAGCATGACACGGCTCGTAACTAGCCTGGGAATATGTTGGCGGTTAGAAATCGGGTCAGTTTTTGGATAAAAAAGACAACATTTATTCCCCGGAGCCATTCTAAGTGCAAAAAGTAAAGGCTATAGCGCATCGGTGTTAGGCGTTTTTCTTGGGGTTGTTCGGGACGGCATTGTAATTCTGACCCGGGCTTCTTCATGCAGCCTAAACGATACTAGAGGGAAGATCGGCACCCCGTTTAGGCCCCCTAGGATAGTTTTTAGTGAATTTTGTAAGAAATTCCAAGGAAAACTTAGTTTTCGTGAAATTTTTGAACAAAAATACGAAAAAACTATTAGAACCTCGTTTTGGCCCCTTGGGATATTTTTTGTGAATTTTGTATGAAATTCGAAGGAAAACCAGGTTTTTCAGGTAATTTTTGAACAAAATTATGGGAAAACTTTGAGAACCTCCCGGAACGGGTATTTCTGAGCATGAGACGGCTCATGACGAGTAGGAGAATGGGTTGGCCTGGAGAAACCGAGTCATTTTTTGGAGCAAAACACAATATTTCTTCCACGGGCCCATTTTGGGCCAAAAAAGTGAAGGCTATAGCACACTTCTGTTGGGAGTTTTCCTTGGGGTTGCCTGGGACGGGATTGGAATTCTGACCCGGCCTTCTGGATGCACCTGGATTCAGCCTAAATGACGCCAAAGGGAAGAACGGTACCACGTTTGGGTTCCTCGGAATATTTTTTTGTGAATTTTGTAAGAAATTCCATGGAAAACAAAGTTTTTCGAGTAATTTTTGAACAAAACGGGTGTTTCTAAGAATGAGATAGCTCGTTATGAGGCGTAGAATGTGTTGAAGGGGAGAAACGGGGTCAGCTTTTGGAGCAAAACACAACATTTATTTCTCCGGGCTATTTTGGGCCCAAATAGTAAAGGCTATAGCACACCGGTGCTGGGGGTTTTCCTTGGAGTTGATCGGGATGGCATTGGAATTATGACTCGGCCTTCTAGATGCACCTGGATGCAGCCTAAACGACGCGAAAGGGAAGAACAGTAAGCCATTTGGGACCCTCGAGATAGTTTTCAGTGAATTTTGCAAGAAATTCTAATGAAAACCTGGTTTTTCGAGCAATTTTTGAACAAAATTCAGGGAAAACTATTAGAACCTCTCAGAACGGGTGTTTCTAAGCATGAGACCGCTCGTTACAAGCCGAGAAATGTGTTGGGGGAGAAACCGGGTCAGCTTTTTGGAGCAAAAACACAATATTTCTTCCCCGAGGCCATTCTAAGTCTAAAAAGTAAGGGCTATAGCAAGCCGGTTTTGGGCGTTTTCCTTGGGGTTGCACGGGACGGCATTGTAATTTTGACCCAGCCTTTTGGATGCATCATAAACAACGCTAAAGGGAAGAACGGTACCACGTTTGGGTTCCTCGGAATATTTTTTTGTGAATTTTGTAAGAAATTCCATGGAAAACAAAGTTTTTCTAGTAATTTTTGAACAAAACGGGTGTTTCTAAGAATGAGACAGCTCGTTATGAGGCGTAGAATGTGTTGAAGGGGAGAAACGGGGTAAGCTTTTGGAGCAAAACACAACATTTATTTCTCCGGGCTATTTTGGGCCCAAATAGTAAAGGCTATAGCACACCGGTGTTGGGGGTTTTCCTTGGAGTTGACCGGGACGGCATTGGAATTATGACTCGGCCTTCTAGATGCACCTGGATGCAGCCTAAACGACGCGAAAGGGAACAACAGTAAGCCATTTGGGACCCTCGAGATAGTTTTCAGTGAATTTTGCAAGAAATTCTAATGAAAACCTGGTTTTTCGAGCAATTTTTGAACAAAATTCAGGGAAAACTATTAGAACCTCTCAAAACGGGTGTTTCTAAGCATGGGACCGCTCGTTACAAGCCGAGAAATGTGTTGGGGGAGAAACCGGGTCAGCTTTTTGGAGCAAAAACACAACATTTCTTCCCCGAGGCCATTCTAAGTCTAAAAGTAAGGGCTATAGCACGCCGGTTTTGGGCGTTTTCCTTGGGGTTGCACGGGACGGCATTGTAATTTTGACCCAGCCTTTTGGATGCACCTGGATGCAGCCTAAACGACACCAAAAGGAAGATCAGTACCCCGTTTGGGCTCCTCGGGATAGGTATTTCGAAGCATTAGACAGCTCATGACAAGCCGGGGAATGTGTTGGCTTGGAGAAACTGGGTCAGTTTTTGGAGTAAAACACAACATTTCTTCCCCGGGCCCATTCTAGGCCAAAAAAGTGAAGGCTATAACACACCGGTGTTAGGGGTTTTCCTTGGTGTTGGCCGGGATGGGATTGGAATTCTGACCCATCTTCCTGGAACCTGGATGCAGCCTAAACGACACCAAAGGGAAGATCGGTACCCCGTTTGGGTTCCTCGAGATTGTTTTTTATGAATTTTGTAAGAAATTCTAAGAAAACCCCAGTTTTTCGGACAAATTTTAAGCAAAATTCGGGGAAACTATCAGAACCTCCAGGAACGGGTGTTTCTAAGAATGAGACGGCTTGTTACGAGCCGAGAAACGTGTTGGCGTGGAGAAACCGTGTTAGTTTTTAGAGCAAAACACAACATTTATTCCCTCGGGCCATTTTGGGCCAAAAAAGTGAAGGCTATAGCACACCGGTGTTGGGGGTTTTCCTTGTGGTTGCTCGGGACAGCATTGTAATTCTGACTCGGCCTTCTGGATGCACTTGGATGCAGCCTAAACGACACCAAAGGGAAGATCGATACCTCGTTTGGGCCCCCCGAGCTAGTTTTTAGTGAATTTTGTAAAAAATTCCAAGGAAAACAAGGTTTTTCAAGCAACTTTTGTACAAAATTCTGGGAATACTATTAGAACCTCCCGGAACGGGTGTTGATCTAAGCATGAGACGGCTCACGATGAGCCGGTGAATGTGCTGGTGGGTAGAAACCGTGTCAGTTTTTAGAGCAAAACATAACATTTATTCCCCCGGGCCATTTTGGGCCTAAAAAGTGAAGGCTATAGCACACCGGTGCTGGCGGTTTCCTTGGAGTTGCCCGGGACGACATTGGAAATCTGACCCGGCCTTCTTGATGCACCTGGATGCAGCCTAAACGATGCCAAAGGGAAGAACGGTAACCCATTTGGGCCCCCCGAGATAGTTTTTAGTATATTTTGCAGGAAATTCCAATGAAAATCTGGTTTTTCGGGCAATTTTTGAATCAAATTCAGGGAAAACTATTAGATGCTCCTGGAACGGGTGTTTCTAAGCATGACACTGCTCGTAATGAGCCAGGTAATGTGTTGGCGAGGAGAAATCGGGTTACTTTTTGGAGCAAACCACAACATTTATTCCCCGTGGCCATTCTAAGTCTAAAAAGTAAATGTTTTAGCCCACCGGTGTTTGGCGTTTTTCTTGAGGTTTCCTGCGACGGCATTGTAAGTCTGATTCGCCCTTTTGGACGCACCTGGATGCAGCCTAAACGACGCCAAAGGGAAGGTCGGTACCCCGTTTGGGCCCCTCGAGATAGTATTTAGTGAATTTTGTTAGAAATTCCAGGGAAAACTATGTTTTTAGGGTAATTTTTGAACAAAACTGTGGGAAAACTCTTAGAACCTCCCGGAACGGGTGTTTCTAAGCACGAGATTTCTTCCCCGAGCCCATTCTAGGCCCAAAAAGTGAAGGCTATAGCACACCGGTGTTGGGGGTTTTCCTCGTAGTTGCCCAGGATGGCATTGGAATTCTGACCCGGTCTTCTGGACGCACCTGGATCCAGGCAAAACTTTGTTTGGGCCCCCCGCGGTAGTTTTTAGTGAATTTTGTAAGAAATTCCACGGAAAAATCAGTTTTTCGTTCAATTTTTTAACAAAATTCTCGGAAAACTATTAGAACCTCCTGGAACGGGTATTTCTAAGCAGGAGATGGCTCATGACGTGCTGGGAAAAGTGTTGGCGAGGAGAAACTGGGTCAATTTTTGGAGCAAAACACAACATTTCTTCCCAGGCCCATTTTGGCCCCAAAAAGTGAAGACTATAGCACACCTGTGTCGGGGGTTTTCCTTGGGGTTGCCTGGGACGGGATTGGAATTCTGACCCGACCTTTTGGAGGTACCTGGATGCAGCCTAAACGACGCCTAAGGGATGACCGGTACCCCATTTAGGTCCCCTGAGATTGTTTTTGGTGAATTTTGTAAGGAATTATAAGGAAAACTATTAGAACCCCCCAGAACTGGTGTTTCTAAGCACGAGACGGCTCATTACGAGCCGGGGAATGTGTTAACTTGGACAAATCGGGTCAGTTTTTTGACAAAAACACAACATTTCTTCCCCGAGCCCATTCTGGGCCCAAAAAGTGAAGGCTATAGCACACCGGTGTTAGGGGTTTTCCTTGGGGTTGCCCGAGACGGGATTGAAATTGAAATCCGGCCTTCTTGATGCACCTGGATGCAGCCTAAACGACGCCAAAGGGAAGAGCAGCACCCCGTTTAGGTCCCCTAGGATAGTTTTTAGTGAATTTAGTAAGAAATTTCAAGGAAAACCAGGTTTTTTGGGCAATTTTTGAACAACATACTAGGAAAACTATTAGAACCTCCCGGAACAGGTGTTTCTAAGCATGTGACGGCTCATTACGAGCCAGAAAATGTGTTTGTGTGGACAAACCGGGTCGGTTTTTAGACCAAAACACAACATTTCTTCCCCGAGCCCATTCTAGGCCCAAAAAGTGAAGGCTATAGCACATCGGTGTTAGGGGTTTTCCTTGGGGTTGCCCAGGATGGGATTGGAATTTAGACCCGGCCTTCTGGACGCACCTGGATGCAGCCTAAACGACGCCAAAGGGATGAACGATACCCCGTTTCGGTTCCTCGGGATAGTTGTATGTGAATTTTGTAAGAAATTACAAGGAAAATCAGGTTTTTTGGTCAATTTTTGAATAAAATTCTGGGAAAACTGTTAGAACCTCCCGGAATGGGTATTTCTAAGCATGAGACGGCTCATGACGAGCCAGGGAATGTGTTGGCTTGGAGAAATCGGGTCAGGTTTTGGAGTAAAACACAACATTTCTTCCTATGGCCCATTCTAGGCCCAAAAAGTGAAAGCTATAGCACACCGATGTTAGTGGTTTTCCTTGGGGTTGCCTGGGATGGGATTGGAAATCTGACCCGGCCTTCTGGATGTACCTAGATGCAGCCTAAACGACGTATAAGGGAAGACCGATACCCCGTTTGGGTCCCCTAGGATATCTTTTAGTGAATTTTGTAAGAAATTCCATGGAAAAATCGGTTTTTCGTTCAATGTTGGAATAAAATTCTAGGAAAACTATTAGAACCTCCCAGAACGGGTATTTCTAAACATGAGGTCTCATGACGTGCTGGGAAACGTGTTGACGAGGAGAAACCGGGTCAGTTTTTGGAGCAAAACGCAACATTTCCTCCCCAGGCCCATTTTGGCCTCAAAAAGTGAAGATTATAGCACATCTGTGTCGGGGGTTTTCCTTGGGGTTGCCCGAGACGGAATTGGAATTCTAACCCGGCCTTCTAGAGGTCCCTGGATGCAGCCTAAACGACGCTTAAGGGATGACCGGTACCCCGTTTGGGTCCCCTAGGATTGTTTTTGGTGAATTTTGTAAGGAATTCCAAGGAAAACCAGGCTTTTCGGGCAATTTTTAAACAAAATTCAGGAAAAACTATTAGAACCTCCCGGAACTAGGATTTCTAAGCATGAGCCCGCTCATGACGAGCCGGGGAATGTGTTGGCGTGGAGAAACCGGGTTAGTTCTTGGAGCAAAACACAATATTTCTTCCCTGGGCCTACTCTGGGCCTAAAAAGTGAATGCTATAGCACACCGGTGTTGGACGTTTTCCTTGGAGTTGCCCGGGATGGGATTGGAATTCTAACCCGACCTTCTGGATGCAGCCTAAACGTCGCCAAAGGGATAGTTTTTAGTGAATTTTGTAAGAAATTCCAAGGAAAACCAGGTTTTTCTGGCAATTTTTGAACAACATACTGCGAAAACTATTAGAACCTCCCGGAACGGGTGTTTCTAAGCCTGAGACGGCTCATTACGAGCCAGGGAATGTGTTGGCGTGGACAAATCGGGTCAGTTTTTGAACCAAAACACAATATTTCTTCCCCGAGCCCATTTTGGGCCCAAAAAGTAAAGGCTATAGCACACCGGTGTTAGGGGTTTTCCTTGGGGTTGCCCGAAACGAAATTAGAATTCCGACTCGGCCTTCTGGATGTACCTGGATGCAGCCTAAACAACGCCTAAGGGAAGACCGGTACCCCGGGATAGTTTTTAGTGAATATTGTAAGAAATTCCACGGAAAAACTAGTTTTTCGTTCAATTTTTGAACAAAATTCTGAGAAAACTATTAGAACCTCCCGGAACGGGTATTTCTAAGCATGAGACGACTCATGACGCACCGGGAAACGTGTTGGCGAGGAAAAACCGGGTCAGTTTTTGGAGCAAAACACAATATTTCTTCCCCATGCCCATTTTTGCGCCAAAAAATGAAGACTATAGCCCACCTGTGTCGGGGGTTTTCCTTGGGGTTGCCTTCTGGAGGTACCTAGATGCAGCCTAAACAACGCCTAAGGGATGACCGGTACCCCGTTGAGGTCCCTTGGGATTATTTTTGGTGAATTTTGTAAGGAATTCCAAGGAAAACCAAGCTTTTCGGGTAATTTTTAAACAAAATTTAGGGAAAACTATTGGAACCTTCCGGAATGGGGATTTCTAAGCATGAGACGGCTCATTACGAGCCGAGGAATGTGTTGACGTGGACAAACTGGGTCAGTTTTTGGACCAAAACACAACATATCTTCCCCGAGCCCATTTTGGGCCCAAAAAGTGAAGGCTATAGCATACCGGTGTTAGAGGTTTTCCTTGGGGTTGCCCGGGGCAGGATTGGAATTCAGACCCGACATTCTGGATGTACCTGGATGCAGCCTAAACGACGCCTAAGGGAAGACCGGTACCTCGTTTGGGTCCCCCGGGATAGTTTTTAGTGAATTTTGCAAGAAATTCCACGGAAAAATCAGTTTTTCGTTCAATTTTTAACAAAATTCTGGAAAAACTATTAGAACTTCCCGGAATTGGTATTTCTAAGCCTGAGACGTCTCATGACGAACCGAAGAATGTGTTGGTGTGGAGAAACGGGGTCAGTTTTTGGAGCAAAACACAACATTTCTTCCTCAGGCCCATTCTCGGCCCAAAAAGTGAAGGCTATAGCATACCGATGTTGAGGGTTTTCCTTGAGTTATCCGGGACGGGATTGGAATTCTAACCCGGCCTTGCGGACGCACCTGGATGCAGCCTAAACGATGCCAAAGGGAAGAGCAGCACCCCGTTTAGGCTCACCAGAATAGTTTTTAGTGAATTTAGTAAGAAATTTCAAGGAAAACCAGGTTTTTCGGACAATTTTTGAACAACAAACTGGGAAAACTGTTAGAACCTCCCGGAACGGGTGTTTCTAAGCATGTGACGGCTAATTACGAGTCGGGAAATGTGTTGGCGTGGACAAATCGGGTCAATTTTTGGACCAAAACACAACATTTCTTCCCCGAGCCTATTCTGGGCCCAAAAAGTGAAGGCTATAGCACACCAGTGTTGGAGGTTTTCCTTGGGGTTGCCCGGGACGGGATTGAAATTCATACCCAGGCTTCTGGACGCACCTGCATGCAGCCTAAACAACGCCAGAGGGAAGAACGATACCCCGTTTGGGTTCCTCGGGATTGTTGTTTGTGAATTTTGTAAGAAATTCCAAGTAAAACTAGGTTTTTCGTGTATTTTTTGTACAAATTTCAGGAAAAACTATTAGAACATCCCGGAACGGGTGTTTCTAAGAATGAGACGGCTCGTTACGAGCCGGAGAATGTGTTGGCGGGGAGAAACGGGGTCAACTTTTGGAGTAAAACACAACATTTATTCCCCCGTGCCATTTAGGCCAAAAAAGTGAAGGCTATATAGCACACCGGTGTTGAGGGTTTTCCTTGGGGTTGGCCGGGACGGCAGTGGAAATCTGACCAGGCCTTCAGAGAGCACCTAGATGCAGCCCAAGCGAACGGGAAGAACGATAACCCATTTTGGCCCCCCGAGATAGTTTTCAGCGAATTTTACAGGAAATACCAATTAAATCCTAGTTTTCGGGCAATTTTTGAACAAAATTTAGGGATTAGCCCCTCCCAGAACGGGTGTTTCTAAGCATGACACGGCCCGTAAGTAGCCTGGGAAAATGTTTTGGCGGGGAGAAACCGGGTCCATTTTTGGAGCAAAACACAACTTTTATTCCCTAGGGCCATTTTAAGTCGAAAAAGTAAAGGCTATAGCACTCCGGTGTTGGGCGTTTTCGTTGGGGTTGCCCGGGACTGCATTGTAATTCTGACCCGGCCTCCTAGATGCATCCTAAACGACGCCAAATGGAAGATCAGTACCCCGTTTGGGCCCCCCGAGAAAGTTTTTAGTGAATTTTGTAGGAAATTCTAGGGAAAACTAGGTTTTTCGGGCAATTTTTCAACAACATACTGGGAAAACTATTAGAACCTCCAGGAACGGGTGTTTCCAAGTATGAGACGGCTCATTATGAGCCTGGGAATTTGTTGGCATGGAAAAACAAGGTCAGTTTTTGGACCAAAACACAATATTTTTTCCCCGAGCCCATTCTGGGCCTAAAAAGTGAAGGCTATAGCACACCGGTGTTGGGGGTTTTCCTTGGGGTTGCCCGGGACGGGACAGAAATTCTGATCTAGCCTTCTGGACGCACCTGGATGAAGCCGAAACGACGTCAAAGGGAAGATCGGTACCCCGTTTGGGCCCCCCGAGATAGTTTTAAGTGAATTTTGTAAGAAATTCAAATGAAAACTAGGTTTTCCAGGCAATTTTTAAACAAAATTATGGGAAAACTATTTGAACCTCTCAGAACGGGTGTTTCTAAGCATGAGACGGCTCGTTACGACCGGAGGAATGTGTTGGCGCGGAGAAATCGAGTCAGTTTTTGCAGCAAAACACAACATTTCTTCCCAGGGGCCCATCGTGGGCCCAAAAAGTGAAGACTATAGCACACCGGTGCTGGGGGTTTTCGTTGTGGCCGCACGAGACGACATTGAAATTCTGAACCGGCCTTTTGATTGCACCTGGATGCAGTCTATTACGCCAAAGGGAAGATCGGCACCTCGTTTGGGCCCCCCGAGATAGTTTTTAGTGAATTTTATAAGAAATCCCAAGAAAAACCAGGTTTTTCGGGGAATTTTTGAACAAAATTCTAGGAAAATTATTAGAACCTTCCGGAACGGGTATTTCTAAGCATGAGACGGCTCATGACGAGCCGGAGAATGCGTTGGCATGGAGAAACCAGGTCAGGTTTTGGAGCAAAACACAACATTTCTTCCTCGGACCCATTGTGGGCCCAAAAAGAAAAGGTTATAGCACCCCGGTGTTGGGGGTTTTCTTGGGGTTGCCTGGGACGGGATTGGAATTCTGACCCGGGGTTCAGGTCACACATGGATGCTGCCTAAATGACGACAAAGGGAAGAACCAGGGAGAAACGGGGTCAACTTTCGGAGCAAAACACAACATTTATTCTCCCAGGCCATTTTGGGCCCAAAAAGTGAAGGCTATTGCACACTGGTGTCAAGGGTTTTGTTTGGGGTTGGCCGGGACGGCATTGGAATTATGACACGGCCTTCTGGATGAACCTGGATGCAGCCTAAATGACGCCAAAGGGAAGAACGGTAACTCATTTGGGCCCCACGGGATAATTTTCAGCGAATTTTACAGGAAATTCCAATGAAAACCTGGTTTTTTGGGAAAGTTTTGAACAAAATTCAAGGAAAAATATTAGACCCTCCTAGAACAGGTGTTTCTAAGTAAAACACGGCCCGTAACTAGCCTGAGAATGTGTTGGAAAGGAGAAACCGGGTCAGTTTTTGGAGCAAAACACAAAATTTATTCCCCGGGGCCATTCTAAGTCCAAAAAGTAAAGACTATAGCACACAGGTGTTGAGAGTTTTCCTTGGGGCTGACCGGGACGGCATTGTAATTCTGGCCCGGCCTTCTAGATACACCTGGATGCAGCCTAAACGACACCAAAGGAAAGATCGGTACCCCTTTTAGGCCCCTCGAGATAGTTTTTAGTGAATTTTGTAAGAAATTTCAAGGAAAACCACATTTTTCGAGCAATTTTTTAACAAAATTATGGGAAAACTATTAAAATCTCCCGGAACAGGTGCTTCTAAGCATGAGACGGCTCATCACGAGCCGAGGAATGTGTTGGCGTGGACAAACCAAGTCAGTTTTTGGAGCAAAACACAACATTTCTTCCCCGGACCCATTTTTGGCCCAAAGAGTGAAGGCTATAACACATCGGTGTTGGGGGTTTTCCTTGGGGTTGCTCGGGACAGGATTGAAATTCAGACCCGGCCTTCTCGACGCACCTGGATGCAGCCTAAACGACTCCAAAGGGATTATCGGTACCTCGTTTGGGCCCACTAGGATAGTTTTTAGTGAATTTTGTAAGAAATTCAAAGGAAAACCAGGTTTTTGGGATAATTTTTGAACAAAATTTTGGGAAAACTATTAGAACCTCCCGGAACGGGTATTTCAAAGCATGAGACGGCTCATGATGAGCCGCTCAATGTGTTGGCATGGAGAAACCGGGTCAGTTTTTAGAGCAAAACACAACATTTCTTCCCCGGGCCCATTCTGGGCCTAAAAAGTGAAGGCTATAGCACACCGGGATTGGGGTGTTTCCTTTGGGTTGTCCGGAGAGGGATTTGAATTCTGACCCGGCCATCTGGACATACCTGGATGCAGCCTTGAAGACACCAAAGGGAAGAACAGTACCTCGTTTGCGTCCCTCAGGATAGTTTTTTGTTAATTTTATAAGAAATTCCAAGGAAAACTAGGTTTTTCGGGCAATTTTTGAACAAAATTCTGAAAAAACCTTTACAACCTCCCAAAACGAGTATTTTTAATCATGAGACGGCTCATGACGAGAAGGGGAATGTCTTTGCGTGGTGAAACCGGATTAGTTTTTGGAGCAAAACACCACATTTCTTCCCCGGGCCCATTTTGGGCCCAAAAAGTGAAGGTTATAGCACACCGGTGTTGGGGGTTTTCCCTGGGTTGCCCGGGACGGCATTGGAATTCTGACCCAACCTTCTGGATGCACCTGAATGCAGCCTAAATGACGCCAAAGGGAAGAACGGTAGTTTTGGGCCCTTCAGGATAGTTTTTATTGAATTTTGCAGGAAATTCCAAAGAAAACCTTGTTTTTCGGGCAATTTTTAAACAAAATTCTGGGAAAACTATTAGACCCTCCCGGAATGGGTGTTTCTAAGCATGATACGTCTCGTAACTAGCAGAAAAATGTGTTGACGTGGAGAAACCGGGTCAGTTATTAGGGCAAAACACAACATTGCTTCCTCGGGGCCACTCTAGGCCCTAAAAATGAAGGCCATGGCACACCGGTGTTAGGGGTTTTCCTTGGGGTTGCTTGGGACAGCATTGGAATTCTAACCCGGCCATCTGGACGCACCTAGATATGGCCTAAACAAGGCCAAAAGGAATATCAATACCCAGTTTGGGCCCCCCGGGATAGTTTTTATTGAATTTTGTAAGGAATTCCAAGGAAAACCAGGTTTTTCAAGCTATTTTTGAATAAAATTCTGGAAAAACTATTAGAGCTTCCCGGAACTGGTATTTCTAAGCCTGAGACGTCTCATGACGAACCGGGAAATGTGTTGGTGTGGAGAAACGGGGTCAGTTTTTGGAGCAAAACACAACATTTCTTCCCCAGGCCCATTCTCGGCCCAAAAAGTGAAGGCTATAGCACACCGATGTTAGGAGTTTTCCTTGGGGTTGTCCGGGAAGGGATTGGAATTCTGACCCGGCCTTACGGACTCATCTAGATTCAGCCTAAACGATGCCAAAAGGAAAAACAGTACCCCGTTTGCGTTCCTCGAGATAGTTTTTGGTGAATTTTGTAAGAAATTCCAAGGAAAACTAGGTTTTTCGAATAATTTTTGAACAAAATTCAAGAAAAACTATTAAAACCTATCGAAACGGGTGTTTCTGAGCAGGAGACAGCTCGTTAGGAGCTGGAGAATGTGTTGGAGGGGAGAAACAGGGTCAGATTTTGGAGCAAAACATAACATTTCTTCCTTAGGCCCATTCTGGGCCTAAAAAGTAAAAGCTATAGTACACCGGTGTTGGGGGTTTTCCTTGTGTTTTCCCGGGACGGCATTGAAATTCTGACCCGACCTTCTGGATGCACCTGGATGCAGCCTAAACGACACCAAAGGGCAGAACGGCACCCCATTTGGGTTCCTCGGGATAGTTTTTTTGTGAATTTTGTAAGAAATTCCACGAAAAACCCAGTTTTTCGGGTAATTTTTAAACAAGATTCAAGGAAAACTATTAGAACCTCACGGAACGGTTGTTTCTAAGAATGAGATGTCTCGTTACGAGCCGAGGAATGTGTTGACGTGGAGAAACCGGGTCAATTTTTAGAGAAAAACACAACAGTTCTTCCCCGGGGCCACTCTAGATCCCAAAAGGGAAGGCTATACCACACCGATGTTGGGGGTTTTCCTTGGGGCTGCTTGGGACGGCATTAGAATTCTAACCCAGCCATCTGGACGCACCTGGATGCAGTCTAAACGACGCCAAAAGGAAGATCGATACCCAGTTTGGGCCCCCCGGGATAGTTTTTATCGAATTTTGTAATAAATTCCAAGGAAAACCAGGTTTTTCGGGTAATTTTTGAACAAAATTCTTGGAAAACTATTAGAACCTCCCGAAACGTGTATTTCTAAGCACGAGACGTTTTCTGACGAGCCGGGGAAAGTGTTGGCGTAGAGAAATCGGGTCAGTTTCTGGAGCAAAACACAACATTACTTCCTCGAGTTTATTGTGGGCCCAAAAAGTGAAGGCTATAGCAAACCGGTGTTGAGGGATTTCCTAAACGCCCGGGACGGGATTGGAATTCTGGCCCGGCCTTCTGGATGCAGTCTAAACAACGCCAAAGGGCAGAACGGTACCTCGTTTGGGTACCTCGGGATAGTTTTTAGTGAATTTTGAAAGAAATCCAAAGAAAACCAAGTTTTTTGAGTATTTTTTTAATAAAATTCAAGTAAAACTATTAGAACCTCCCGGAACGGGTGTTTCTAAGCTTGAGACGGCTTGTTACGAGCCGGAGAATGTTTTGGAGCAAAACACAACATTTCTTCCCCAACACTAGAGTGCTATAGCCTTTACTTTTTGGGCCCAAAATGGGCCCGTGGAAGAAATGTTGTGTTTTGCTCCAAAAACTGACCCGGGATCTCCACGCCAACACATTCCCCGGCTCGTCATGAGCCATCTCATGCTTAGAATTGCCTGTTCCGGGAGGTTCTAATAATTTTCCTATAATTTTGTTTAAAAATTGTCCGAAAAACCTAGTTTTTCTTGAAATTTCTTACAAAATTCACTAAAAACTATCCCGGGGGGCTCGAACGGGGTACCGATCTTCCCTTTGGTGTAGTTTAGGCTGAATCCAGAAGGCCGGGTCAGACTTACAATGCCGTCCTGGGCGACCCAAGGAAAAACGCCCAACACTAGTGTGCTATAGCCTTTACTTTTTGGACTTAAAATGGCCCCAGGAAATAAATGTTATGTTTTTGCTAAAAAAATGACCCGGTTTCTCCCCGTCAACACATTCCTAGGCTAGTTACGAGCCGTGTCATGCTTAGAAACACCCGTTCCTGCAGGGTCTAATAGTTTTCCTTGAATTTTGTTCAAAAATTGCCCGAAAAACCGAGTTGTCATTGGAATTTCCTGCAAAATTCACTGAAAACTATTGCGGGTGGCCCAAATGGGTTACCGTTCTTCCCTTTGGCGTCGTTTAGGCTGCATCCAGGTGCATCCAGAAGGCCAGGTAAGAATTCCAATGCTGTCCTGGGCAATCCCAAGGAAAACCCCTACACCGGTGTGCTATAGCCTTCACTTTTTAGGCCCAAAATGGCCCGGGGGAATAAATGTTGTGTTTTGCTCCATAAACTGACCCCGTTTCTCCCCGCCAACACATTCTCCGGCTCGTAACGAGCCATCTCATTCTTAGAAACACCCATTCCGGGAGGGTCTAATAGTTTTTCTTGAATTTTGTTCAAAAATCACTCGAAAAACCTAGTTTTCCTTGGAATTTCTTACAAAATTCACAAAAAACTATCCCGAGGAACCCAAACGGGGTACAGTTCTTCCCTTTGGTGCCGTTTAGGCTGCATCCAGGTGCGTCCAGAAGGCCAGGTCAAAATTCCAATCCTGTCCATGGTAACCCTTAGGAAAACCCCGAACACCGGAGTGTTATAGCCTTCACTTTTTTGGCCCGTTCCGGGGAAGAAATGTTGAGTTTTGATCCAAAAACTGACCCGATTTCTCCATGGCAACACATTACCCGGCTCATCATGAGCCGTCTCATGCTTAGAAACACCCATTCCGGGATGTTCTAATAGTTTTCCCATAATTTTATTCAAAAATTGTCCGAAAAACTTGGTTTTCCTTGGAATTTCTTAAAAAATTCACTAAAAGCTGTCCCGGGGGGCCCAAACGGGGTACCGATCTTCCCTTTGGCGTCGTTTTGGCTGCAGGTGCATCCAAAAGGTCGGGTCAAAATTAATATACTGTCCCGGGCAACCCCAAGGAAAACGCCCAACACCGGTGTGCTATAGCCATTACTTTTTAGACTTAGAATATCCCCGGGGAATAAATGTTGTGTTTTGCTCCAAAAACTAACCCGATTTCTCCCCGCCAACACATTTCTAGGCTAGTTACGAGCCGTGTCATGCTTGGAAACACCCGTTCCTGGATGGTCTAATAATTTTCCCTGAATTTTGTTCAAAAATTGCCTAGAAAACCAAGTTTTCATTAGAATTTCCTGTAAAATTCACTGAAAACTATCCCGAAGGGCCCAAACGGGGTACCGTTCTTCCCTTTAGCGTCGTCAGGTGCGCCCAGAAGGCAAATCAGAATTTCAATGCCGTCCCAGGCAATCCCGAGGAAAACGCCCAATACCGGTGTACTATAGCCTTTACTTTTTGGACTTAGAATAGCCCCGAGGAATAAATGTTTTGTTTTTGTTTCAAAAACTGACCTGGTTTCTCCCCGCCAATACATTACCAAGCTAGTTACGAGCCGTGTCATAATTAGAAACACCCGTTCCGGGAGGGTCTAATAGTTTTCCTTGAATTTTGTTCAAAAATTGCCCGAAAAATCAAGTTTTCATTGGAATTTCTTACAAAATTCACTGAAAACTATCCCGAGGGGCCCAAATGGGTTACCGTTCTTCCCTTTGGCGTCGTTTAAGCTGCATCCAGGTGCATCCAGAAGGCCGGGTCAGAATTACAATCCCGTCTCGAGCAACCCCAAGGGAAACCCCCAACACCGGTGTGCTATTGCCTTCACTTTTTGGGCCTAAAATGGGCCCGGGGAAGAAATGTTGGTTTTTGCTCAAAAAAATGACCCGGTTTCTCCGCCACAACACATTCCCCGGCTCGTCATGAGCCGTCTCATGATTAGAAACACCCGTTCCGGGAGGTTCTAATAGTTTTCCCATAATTTTGTTCAAAAAATGCACGAAAAACTTAATTTTCCTTCGAATTTCTGACAAAATTCACTAAAAACTATCCGGGGGGCCCAAATAGGGTGCCGATCTTCCCTTTGGGGTCGTTTAGGCTGCATCCAGGTGCATCAGAAGGTCAGACCAGAATTACAATGCTGTCCCGTGCAACCCCAAGGAAAATGCCCAACACCGGTGTGCTATAGCCTATACTTTTTGACTTATAATGGCCCTGGGGAATAAATGTTGTGTTTTTCCTCCAAAAACTGACCCGGTTTCTCCCCGCCAACTCATTCCCAGGCTAGTAACGAGCCGTATCATGCTTAGAAACACCCGTTCCTGGAGGGTCAAATAGTTTTCCTAGAATTTTGTTTAAAAATTGCCTAAAAAATAAAGTTTTCGTTGGAATTTCCTGCAAAATTCAATAAAAACTATCCTGAATGGGCCAAAAAGGTTACCGTTCTTCCCTTTGGCGTCGTTTAGGCTACATCAACATCATCACCCATCATTCAGCCTCCAAACTGGAACTTGCCTTTTGAACTCATGTGTGATGCATCTGATTACACAGTAGGAACAGTATTAGGACAAAGAGTTGATCGAATTCCCCATGTTATTTACTACGCTAGTATGACATTGAATGATGCACAGTTGAACTACTCAACCACTGAAAAAGAAATGCTAGTAGTAGTGTTTGCATTAGAGAAATTTCGATCTTATCTCATTGGATGTAAAATAATTGTGTTCATGGATCATGCTGCTCTTAAATATCTTCTAACAAAGAAAGATGCAAAAGCTAGACTAATTCGATGGGTGTTACTTTTGCAGGAATTTGACCTCGAATTCAAATATAAGAAAGGCTTAGAAAATGCGGTGGCAGATCATCTATCTCACCTTACTTTTGAAACTGTTCCAGAATCATTACCATTGAATGAATCATTTCCAGATGAACAATTAATGAGTATAGAAGTATTACCATGGTATGCTGATATAGTTAACTATCTTGTTACAGGGCAACTTCTTGAGCATTGGACTAAGCAAGACAAAGCCAAATTTTTTACGGAAATAAAGAATTTCTTTTGGAATGACCCTTATCTGTTCAAGTATTGTGCAGATCAATTGTCAGACGATGCGTCCCAGAAAACGAATTCCAAAAAATTCTCTCATTTTGTCATGAGCAAGCTTGTGGTGGCCATTTCAGTGCCAAAAAGACGGCTGTAAAAGTTTTACAATGTGGTTTTTATTGGCCAACTTTATTTCGAGATGCTAACACTTTTTGCTCTTCATGTGACAGGTGTCAACGTATGGGAAGCATAACACGAAGAAATATGATGCCACTAAACCCAATTTTAGTGGTTGAGATTTTTTATGTTTGGGGCATCGACTTCGTGGGACTTTTTTCCCCTTTGTTTGCCAATCAATACATATTGGTTGCTGTTGACTACTTATCAAAATGGGTAGAAGCAATTCCATGTAGAACCAATGATCACAAAGTGGTGATAGGATTTCTGAAAAGCGACATAGTTTCGCACTTTGGATTCCCTCGAGCAATAATTAGTGATGGTGGCACCCACTTTTGCAACAGACCATTCAAAGCTATTTTGGAAAAATATTCCATCACTCATAAAGTGGCGACCCCATATCATCCGCAAACTAGTGGCCAAGTTTAGATCTCCAATCGAGAAATAAAGCACATATTAGAAAAGGCAATAAGACCAGATAAAAAGATTGGTCATTGAGACTCGATGATGCACTCTGGGTACCGGCTCGTAACGAGCCGTCTCATGCTTAGAAACACCCGTTCCAAGAGGTTCTAATAGTTTTCCCTGAATTTTGTTTAAAAATTACCCGAAAAACCTAGTTTTCCTTAGAATTCCTTACAAAATTCACTAAAAACAATCCCAGGGGACCCAAACGGGGTACCGTTCTTCCCTTAGGCTTCATTTAGGCTGCATCCATGTGCGTTAAGATGGTCAGGTTTGAATTCCAATGCTGTCCAAGGCAACCCCAAGGAAAACCCCCAACACCGGTGAGTTATATCCTTCACTATTTGGGCCTAGAGTGGCCCCGGGGAAGAAATGTTGTATTTTGCTTTAAAAATTGACCCGGTTTCTCCTAGTCAACACATTCCCCGGCTCATAACGAGTCATCTCATTCTTAAAAACACCCATTCCGGGAGGTTCTAATAGTTTTCCTTGAATTTTGTTTAAAAATTGCCCGAAAAGCTATGTTTTCCGCGGTAATTGTTACAAAATTCACAAAAAACTATCTCGAGGAACCCAAATGGGGTACCGATCTTCCCTTTGGCGTCGTTTAGGCAGCATCCAGGTGCGTCCAGAAGGCCGGGTCAGAATTCCAATCCCGTCCCGGGCAACCCCAAGGAAAACCCACAACACCCGTGTGCTATAGCTTTCACTTTTTAGGCCTAGCATGGGCCCGGGGAAGAAATGTTGTGTTTTGCTCAAAAAACTGACCCGGTTTCTCCATGCTAACACATTCCCCAGCTCGTCATGAGCCCTCTCATGCTTAGAAACACCCGTTCCGGAAGGTTCGAATAGTGTTCGCAGAATTTTATTCAAAAATTGCCAGAAAAACCTAGTTTTCCTTGGAATTTCTTACAAAATTCACAAAAAACTATCCCGAGGAACCAAAATGGGTTACCGTTCATCCTTTTGGCGTCGTTTAGGCTGCATCCAGGTGCGTCCAGAAGGCCGGGTCAGAATTACAATGCCGTCCTGGGCAACCACAAGGAAAACCCTCAACACTGGTGTGCTATAGCCTTCACTTTTTGGGCCCAAAATGGCCCTAGGGAACAAATATTGTGTTTTGCTCAAAAAACTGACCCGGTTTTGCCCAGCCAACACATTCCCCGGCTCGTAACGAGCCGTCTAATGCTTAGAAACACCTGTTCCGGGATGTTCTAAATGTTTTTGTTGAATATTGTTAAAAAAATTACTCGAAAAACCTGATTTTCGATGGAATTTTTTACAAAATTCACAAAAAATATCCCGAGGAACCCAAACGGGGTACCGTTCTTCCCTTTAGCGTCGTTTAGGCTGCATCCAGGTGATTTCAGAAGGCCGTGTCAGAATTCCATTCCTGTCCTGGGCAACCCTAAGGAAAATCCCAAACAGCGGTGTGCTATAGCCTTCACATTTTGGGCCCAGAGTGGGCCTGGGGAAGAAATGTTGTGTTTTGCCCCAAAAACTTACCCGGTTTCTCCACGCCAACACATTCATCGGCTCGTCCTGAACCGTCTCATGCTTAGAAATAACCGTTCCGGGAGGTTCTAATAGTTTTCCCATAATTTTGTTCAAAAATTGCACGAAAAACTTAGTTTTCCTTGGAATTTCTTACAAAATTCACAAACAACTATCTCGGGGGGCCCAAACCGGGTATCGATCTTCCCTTTGGCGTCGTTTAGGCTGCATCCTGGTGCATCTAGACGGCCGGGTCAAAATTACAATGCCGTCCCGGGCAACCCCAAGGAAAACGCCTAACACCATTATGCTATAGCCTTTCCTCTATGGACTTAAAATAGCCCCGGGCAATAAATGTTGTGTTTTGCTCCAAAACCTGACCCGGTTTCTCCCCGCCAACACATTTCCATGCTAGTTATGAGCCGTGTCATGCTTAGAAACACTCGCTCCGAGAGGGTCTAATTGTTTTCCCTGAATTTTGCTCAAAAATTCCTCGAAAAACCAGGTTTTTGTTGGAATTTCCCACAAAATTCACTGAAAACTATCCCTAGGGGCCAAAATGTGTTACCGATCTTCCCTTTGGCGTCGTTTAGGCTGCATCCAGGTGCGTCCAGACGGATGGGTCAGAATTCCAATGCCGTCTCAGGCTACCCCAAAGAAAACCCCCAACACCGGTGAGCCATAGCCTTCACTTTTTGGGCCTAGAGTGGCCCCGGGGAAGAAATGTTGTATTTTGCTCAAAAAACTAACCTAGTTTCTCCCCACAACACATTCCCCAGTTCGTAATGAGCCGTCTCATTCATATAAACACCCGTTCCGGGAGGTTCTAATAGTTTTCCCTGAATTTTGTTTAAAAATTGGCTGAAAAACTAGTTTTCAGCGGAATTTCTTATAAAATTCACAAAAAAATATTCCGGGGAACCAAACGGGGTACCGTTCTCTCTTTGACATCCTTTAGCCTGCATCCAAGAGCGTCCAGAAGGCCAGGTCAGAATTCCAATGCCGCCCCGGGCAACCACAAGGAAACCTCCAACACCAGTGTGCTATAGCCTTCACTTTTTGGGCCCAGGGAAGAAATGTTGTGTTTTGCTCCAAAAACTTACCCCATTTCTCCATGCCAACAGATTCCCCGGCTCGTCATGAGCCGTCTCATGCTTAGAAACACCCGTTTCGGGAGGTTCTAATAGTTTTCCCATAATTTTGTTCAAAAATTGTTTGAGAAATTCAGTTTTCCTTGGAATTTCTTACAAAATTCACTAAAAACTATCCCAGGGGTTGCAAACAGGGTACCGATTTTCCATTTAGTGTCATTTAAGCTGCATCAAGGTGCATCCAGAAGGTCGGGTCAGAATTACATCGCCGTCCCGGGCAACCCCAACGAAAACACCTAACACCGGTGTACTATAGCCTTTACTTTTTGGACTTAGAATGGCCCTGAGGAATAAATGTTGTCTTTTGCTCCAAAAACTGACCCGGTTTCTCCATGCAAACACATTCCCCTGCTCGTCATGAGCCGTCTCATGCTTAGAAACACCCGTTTGGGGAGGTTCTAATAGTTTTCCCAGAATTTGTTCAAAAATTTCCCCAAAAACCTAGTTTTCCTTGGAATTTCTTACAAAATTCACTAAAAACTATCCCGGGGGGCCCAAACGGGGTACCGATATTTCCTTTGGCGTTGTTTAGGCTGCATCCAGGTGCATCTAGATGGCCAAGTCAGAATTACAATACTGTCCCAGGTAACCCCAAGGAAAATGCCTAACACCGGTGTGCTATATCTTTTACTTTTTAGATTTAAAATGGCCCCGGGGAATTAATGTTGTGTTTTTGCGCCAAAAACTGACTCGGTTTCTCCCTGCCAACACATTCCCAGTCTAGTTACGAGCCAGGTCATGCTTAGAAACACCCGTTTCGGGAGGGTCTAAGAGTTTTCCCTGAATTTTGTTCAAAAATTGCCCAAAAAACCAGGTTTTCATTCGAATTTCCTACAAAATTCACTGAAAACTATCCCGGGGCCCAAATGGGTTACCGTTCTTCCCTTTGACGTCGTTTAGGCTACATCCAGGTGCATCTAGAAGGCCGGGTCAGAATTCCAATGCCGTCCTTGGCAACCTCAAGGAAAACCACTAACACCGGTGTGCTATAACCTTCACTTTGTGGGCCCTAAATTACCCGGGGGAATAAATGTTGTGTTTTGCTCCAAAAGCTGACCCCGTTTCTCCACGCCAACACATTCTCCGGCTTGTAACGAGCCGTCTCATTCTTAGAAACACCCGTTTCGGGAGGTTATAATAGTTTTTCTTGAATTTTGTTCAAAAATTACTCGAAAAACCTGGTTTTCCTTGCAATTTCTTATAAAATTAACAAAAAACTATCCCGACGAACCCAAACGGGGTACCGTTCTTCCCTTTGGCGTCGTTTCGGCTGCATCCAACTGTGTCCACAAGGCCGGGTTAGAATTTCAATCCCATGCCGGGCAACCCCAAGGAAAACCCCCAACACCGTTGTGCAATAGCCTTCACTTTTTGGGCCCAGAATGGGCTCGGGGAAGAAATGTTGTGTTTTGCTCCGAAAACTGACCCGATTTCTCTACCCCAACACATTCCCCGGCTCGTCATGAGCCGTCTCATGCTTAGAAATACCCGGTCTAGGAGGTTCTAATAGTTTTCAGAGAATTTTGTTCAAAAATTTCCTGAAAAACTTGGTTTTCCTTGGAATTTCTTACAAAATTCACTAAAAACAATCCTAGGGGACCCAAACGGAGTACCATTCTTCCTTTAGGCATAGTTTAGGCTACATCCAGGTGCGTCCAGGTGGCCGGGTCAGAATTCCAATGCCATCCCAAGCAACACAAAGGAAAACCCCCAACACCGGTGTGCCATAGCCTTCACTTTTTGGGCCCATAATGGCCTCGGGGAATAAATGTTGTGTTTTGCTCCAAAAACTGACCTAGTTTCTCCCTGCCAACACATTCCCAGGCTAGTTACGAGCCGTCTCATGCTTAGAAACACCTGTTCCGGGAGAGTCTAATAGTTTTCCCTGAATTTTGTTCAAAAATTACCCGAAAAACCAGGTTTTCGTTGGATTTTAAATTGATACCGTAAAAATTCCTTCGTTGGATTTTTGTATCTAATAATATAACTACCATTTTGTATCAAATTGATACCCCTTCCTTGAGACTTTAAAGATGTGGGATAAGAAATGACTGCATCTGCTCCAACCCCATCATCTGGTAACAAAAGACGTACTCGACAGAACACTCGAATATTTCCTTTCAACTCCTGCAGTAGCAAATCACCAATTACGACTTTCACAACATATACAACAAATAATATGAACAAAAAAACAATACCAAAATTGTACCAAAAACAGTATTCTGCAGTTTTTTTTTGTAATTTCTCTCCTTCAATCAGTTTATGTTCTGCCTCTGCCAAGGATTCTTATAGTCCTTATACCATTCAATTTTTCTCCTCTAATTCTGCCTTGGACAAAGCTAATTGCTCCTGCACCTTGTCGAGTTCAGTTTGACGCCTAGTGATCTCCATTGACTCTGAGAGATTGTTGGTCTTCTACAGCCGGCCACGCTTCTTCGACAGTAGTGGCTGAGCAGTGTTATGGCTAGGTGACGACATGTTCATACTTTCTTAAAATAAAAATGAGCATGATTAAATATTATATACAGTTCGGTAGGGGTAGGCATTATAATGCAAATTCGATTCGAGTTAATAATTCAAGTTAAAGCAACAATAGCCAAAAACAAACAAATTCAATCATTCAGAGCAAAATAACAAGCAGTGTATTTTATTCTATTTCCCGAATGATAATAACAAGTAGCCTTGCCAAAATATTTCACTAATATCAACTTTTCTTCCCCATAAAAACATACAAAAAATCACAATTACAAAAACCGATCAAAACATTAACTTGACCTATCGAATTACTAGTAGTTCAACGAAGCACTCATCATTAATCAAATATAAGGATTTAGATCTTCCTATTCAATGAATTTAGAATCATAACACCCAAAACAGAGTGTGGGCATTCAACAATTCGGCATATTCATCATTTGGCATCTGAATTTAGAATCATAGCACCCAAAACAGAGTCTGGTCATTCAACAATTCAACATATTCATCATAAAGCAAAGCGGATTGCTAACGGTAAAATAGGCAGACAAACTTTGTAGCCAACTTATCGTGAAGAGCTGACGGTGAAACGGCGAGTTGAAGTCGTGGGCTAAGCTGTGCTGATGTCAATCAGCGTGGAGGAACTGTCAAAATCGAGTTACGCTGTGGCTATAGCTGTGGCTCTGTCATGGACTTAGGTTTGTTTTGTGTTCACAAAAATTGAAATTGTGATCGGGGCTTCCCCAGCCCGAATATGAATATATATATATATTGAATGAATTTATGTAAGTTAGAGATTTAAATCCTGTACAACACTCGTAGTCCAGTGTCGCCCAATACTTCGACAACACTTGATTAGTAACCAATAAATAAGTGACAAGTGTGTGGAGTCACATACATTGTATCTAGTGAGTCGTAAAGTAAGATTCCTTAGTGATAAGGATGAACTGTAGAATAGTGGTGTGCTGTAAAGTAATATTCCTTAGAGATAAGGATGAGCTGTGATGCAACATATAGTAGTGATGAGTTGCTAAAGTAGATTCCCCAAGAGATAAGGTTCGTGTATGTAACCATAAAGGAGATTCCCTTGATGCCTATAAAAGGGAACCCTCAGTATTGTAAGAGATCATCTTGGAATGGAATAAGCGATCTAGTCTTGTAATATATTCTCTGAGCAATAAAAATTCTCTTTTTGGTATCAGAGCCATCCACTCCCAAAAGGAGTTCTCCATAAGTTTCTATAACAAAGTATGCTCTATGGTTGCCGTTTAGACGGATCCTCCACATCAGAAAGTTTATATAGGCCTATAGAAGTCTTTGCTTCATACAAGGATACTTTGGCCAAGTGATCTTCGGTGAAACCTCTGAGCAAGTGTGGCGCCCTGTTGAAAGACCAGGATAGAGCCGTGTGTTTGGGCTTATCACGAGTTAGGAGAAAATTTTGCTGGACATCTTCCTAGATATTAAGACCCAGAGTTAGGGTAGTCGAGGACTATAGACAACCAGGAAGTATCCTAGTCTACAGCAAGCACTTCTATGATGGAAGTTCCTTCATCCTATTCCTCTACCATAAACTTTCACCTTGAAGCTCAAGAAGAAACCCAAAAATCTATCCAACCTTTTCACCTAGATCCCTTAAATCCATACAAGTTCTATAATGTAAATACCCTCGCTTTATCCATCAGATCTATTGTCCCTTTCAAACAACCTAAGCATAAGTCTGTATATAAATCTTCTGAAATCCTTATACAATCTATTTCCTTTAGCTCTAGAGAAACCTATCTCCCTGTTCTTACTCCTAAAGATATCAAGAGGTACAGATCTGAAGGCTACAATGGATTACACCTTAGAGCCATTAGGATTGGTCTCCAACCTCTGTTCCTTGCTAGCAAAAATGTAACTTATTTCTTGGCAATCCTTGATATAAGATGGAAAACCTTTGAGAAGGCCTTGATCTCAGTAGTAGAAGTGGGACTCAACCAAGGACATGTTGTCATCTAGTTAGAACCCAACTTTACCTTGGATCTACACAAACCCACACTCCTAGAAACTATTAAATTGTTGATCCAGTTAAATGGGTTAGCAATGAACCCTGATAAGTCAGCCCTTGCAGTACACCATTCCATGACTTACAAGGTCCAATCCCACATGTTCTCAATGAACCACTCAAACCTTCCTATCACTAGAATGATTGGTGGTGAAGTGACAAGTGTGTGAAGTCATATACATTGTATCTAGTGAGTTGTAAAGTAAGATTCCTTAGTGATAAGGATGAACTGTAGAATACTTATGTGCTGTAAAGCAATATTCCTTAGAGATAAGGATGAGCTGTGATGTGACATAAAGTAGTGATGAGTTGTTAAAATAGATTCCCTAAGAGATAAGGTTTGTGTATGTAATCATAAAAGAGATTCCCTTGGTATATGGATGTTGTTGATGAAACTTTGGCAGACATGAACCTGCCACAACCAGAAATAATGGACGACGATGATCTTCTTGAACAACAGATAATGCAGTGGGAAGAAGAAAAGATTCACAGAGCAAACCCTTCCTGGGATACTGAGGAAAGCAGCACGAATTAGCAGAAGACGATAGTGGACCCTCCAGCGAAAGCGATGGTGAATAGTAACCAATAAATAAGTGACAAGTGTGTGGAGGCACATACATTGTATCTAGTGAGTTGTAAAGTAAGATTCCTTAGTGATAAGGATGAACTGTAGAATAGTGGTGTGCTGTAAAGCAATATTCCTTAGAG
Organism: Clausena lansium; assembly: GCA_030449835.1. Classification (NCBI taxonomy): domain Eukaryota; kingdom Viridiplantae; phylum Streptophyta; class Magnoliopsida; order Sapindales; family Rutaceae; genus Clausena; species Clausena lansium. The sequence goes on along the minus strand of JASUUF010000086.1, from coordinate 17,293,876 downwards.
ATAAGGATGAGCTGTGATGTGACATAAAGTAGTGATGAGTTGTTAAAATAGATTCCCTAAGAGATAAGGTTCGTGTATGTAATCATAAAGGAGATTCCCTTGGTGCCTATAAAAGGGAGCCCTCAGTATTGTAAGAGATCGTCTTAGAATGGAATAAGCGATCTAGCCTTGTAATATATTCTCTGAGCAATCTTAAAGAGAATAGCATCTGCAAAGATCTATTCTAAGTTTGACATGAAGTCGGGATTTTGGCAAATTGGCATAAGAGATGAAGACAGGCATAAGACAGCATTCGTAGTTCCAATCACAAAAGGGGTTAACAAAAGAAAGAACTGGAATTTCTTAATTCCTTTGATGACTGCAAGAACTTCTTTCTTTGAAGAAGGGTAGTGGTGCTGAGCTTCATTGAACTGATGATGTCTATAGATACATATCAGATTTTTGTCTGATATACATTGATGATGCTCTTATCTTTAGCAGGAATAAAGAAGAATATGCCAGACACCTTATACTATTTAAAGAACGTAGATTCCCTAAGAGATATGGTTTGTGTATGTAATCACAAAGGAGATTCCCTTGGTGCCTATAAAAGGGAACCCTCAGTATTGTAAGAGATCATCTTGGAATGGAATAAGCGATCTAGTCTTGTAATATATTCTCTGAGCAATAAAAATCCTCTTTTTTGGATATGTATAGTGGAAAATTGCAAAATTTAAATCTCTAACTTACCTAAATTCATTCAATAGCTATCAAATATTTAAATTCAGCACACAATAATCATCAAATAACATCCAACATTCATAAGTTCAGTTCAGTAGCACAATAATCACCAAATAATATCCAACATTCATCAGTTCATAGTTACAATACCATATCAGGATTCCAAAATGTCTAACAATTGACAATATAGTTCATAAAAAAGTTTCAAATACTTAAAATACTTAAAAAACAACTTCGTGTGCTGCTCACAGTTGTGGCCCATCATCATCATCTGAAATATTGCTCCTATTACATATGTTTATTAATATATAAAATAATCATGCGAGCATAGCATCCAAGAAAAAGATAAAGCATATATATAAACCAAATAATCGTAATAATTTCATCACTTTTTTTAATAAGCTGGAAAATTTATTTGAAAGGGAAAATTAAGAAGTCAAAAAATCAATACCTCGTGGCTGTGATGGCGGCTTGATGGCGACTGCGAAGGTGACGATGCACACTGTGGCTATGATTGTGGCTGAGTCAACTGCGCGAACGTGGCTATAGGTTGTGAGTTGTGACGAAGACACTGGAGATAGAGCGAAGCAGAGCCACGGTCAGCAACTAAGAAGTGAAAAGTGATGATTCCGACGCGTGGAGGTTCGTGGAGGGGCGGTGCAGCGGTGGGTGGTGGCTGCTGGCTTAAAGTGTTGCCGTGTTGGAGAGTTTGAGGCGCGGCAGCCGGCAGCCGGCAGCGTTTAGGGATTTAGGGTTCCTTTGGATTTTGGGCAATGTATTTATGATTGCAAAATTCGGATCTAGACCAGATTTAGGTGCACCCGGATCCGGGTTAATATTTTCATATTCAAATCCACAAAAAATGTAGATCTAGATGCGCGTAATATCTGCATGGATTAAAGGCGAACATCCCGAAATCTGAATCCGCAAAAATTAAAATTCAAAAATTTATCTAACAATATTAAATAAAATCCTATCATAAATTCATAATTAATAATTAAACATGAATAACATACAACAACATCATCAATAGAAAATTAATAATTTCACAACATTAATCAAATATAAAAATAATATAAATCAATAATTTACCTAATAATATCAAATAAAATTCAATCATAAATTATAATTTAACTATTATCAATTCAACATGAATAACGTACAACAACATCATAAATCCATAATTTTAGGCTTTTTAGCTTATATTTTTTTAATTAAAATTTAATTAAATTAATAATTTAATTAAGAGAATGCGGATCTGGATATTCAGTTCTGTATCCAGTTCCACACAAAATCTAATTCTTAAGCTTCAGATCCGCATTCATGTGGATCCAAATTATTATTTTTATTATTGTTTTAATTATTAAGCTTAAGATCCGCAATCATGGGGATCCAAATTTTAAAATTATATTATAAGCATCTTTTTTTTTTCAAAAGTAAAGACAGCCCAAATTAATTTTTTTAGCCTTATTTATTTAAAAAGAATTTATGTGGGATAAGTGCACCACATTAGGGTGCATCAATCAAGGCTTACCATTTATTAAAGCCTAATGAGCCCATGTAATGGTTTCTTAGAGAAGTTTTTCTCTCCTTGTCATAGGATTTGAACTTGGGATAGCATGCCCACGAAGATAGATGGTGGAAACCACTCACCCAAGTACAGGGATGAGGGATGTAATGGGAAATATTATCGAGCTAATGCACATTCAACATATAACACAATTTAACCCCTTGGAAAAAAAAATAACACTTCTTGCAGTAATACTCTTTATATTATGTCAAAACCACTCAAATCGTTCAGCTTCTCCACCCTTTGTTCAGTACAATCAATAACCAGACTTGATCAATCCCATGATCTTTGGTGATAATCATTAAATATCAATCATCAAGAAGTTCACAATCGATCCTTTCGAAAGTTAACTTCTTCCCACCGATATCATAAGCCACATTGTAATTTTGTTGAGCCACCATTCCAATAAGTGACAAGCTTGTGTAATTTTCACCCTTTACAAAACTGGGTAACACAGCCATGCAAAAAGCATGCAGCCAATGTTGAATAAACGAGCTGTCTACGTCCAAAACCAACTCAGCCCCTCCCGTAAAATGAAACGTAGCAGCCGGAAACCCCATGAGATCACGACTCACCGAGCCTTGATAACACAAACTCCATGAATCGAACCAATAACGCATCAGCTACATGTCGAGAAGACTCTCAACTTCATGAAGGACAGCATCGTAGCTAGCTTTCACAAGCCAAGTAGCTGATGATGTAAGATAATTAAGTTAAATTAAGAATAGAATCGTACCTCCAATCATAATTGTTCAAGCTTCAAGTGTTCTCTACATTCACTAAATTTTATAAAGGTGTCTTTTAGCCTATTCCACTTTATAGCATTTTTTTTTGTGATGGAAAACAAGTTCTTCGCAAGCATTCTTTTGGCTAGGATAGGGACCCCTTTTATAGTAGAATTTTTATAACTTAAAAACTTTTAACTTCCTTCCATCAAATAAGTGAAATCAATAACTTTTATCACTTTCATTATGAAAGTGATTAATAAACATTAATAACCTTTATCACTTTCATTAATGAAAGTGATTAATAAACATTATCCCTTAAACAAGTAAATGGGTCATTAATATGAGTTTATCTATAAATTTATTCAAATAAGTGACTTATCATGTGGACCACATAATAAAAATTCTTACATTCTCCCACTTGGTCCACATAATGAGTGAATAATAAACTCATACTTGATATGGCCGTCGAACTATTAATTACCCATATACATGTAAAACTTATAAGAAAGTCTCAATACACGAATCATGGCGGTTATGCCTCCAAAAGAAGAAACATTCCCTTCCATGTATTACTAGTATGAAACTTTCTTAAATATAATTACATTATGAATGAAATTTCATAAATCATTCAGGGTCCAACTTAGATAGTCCCAATAGACTTATCAAAATTCTTTATGTGCACAAATAACATAACTATATTCTTCATTGTAATTACAAAACCAACATAGAAGCCAATAATAAAGTTGAAAACAAACTCAAATCTAGCCTATAAAACCATACAATCCACATGACCATTATAAACTTTAGCTAGCAAAACTTTATTCATGGGATCTTTTAATATGAGCTTTATCTTTATATGATCAATAGTCAGCTCATGCTCATTAACATGACATCTCATAACTTAGCTTTATATTGATAAATTTATTTTTGGCTTCTATGATAATCAATGGTCTTCATATCGATAATAATTTTCAAACCATTGATAAAAATTCTTAACCAAAATGCTTGCAAATTTCTTTCATAGCATGTAACGAATTTATGCCTTCATAATGGATAAAGACATTCACTTTATGCATGACAATCTTCACTTTATTGCAAAATTATCATCTATATATGAACTAACACTTCATAGGTCCCACTAACCTTAAGATTTATACTTTAATTAACAATGTTCTCTATAAACCAAATGAGATAAACATTGTAAATATTATAAATCATAAATGAGAGACTTGTATTTAGTCCATCTTTATAATTTGCAAATGAAATTAGAGTGATGGTCAATAACTTATGAGAAGTCACAAATTATTTTCCTTGACCTTCATGAAAATTTCATCCTTGAGTAATAGAATCACCATTACTTCTTTTTTCCCTCCATGGGATTTAAGCTCAATAAATTTAATCCTTCCACTACTTAAATCCATCTTGTTCATTTGGAGTACTTGACTTTGCAAGAGCAAATTATTCATCCACATGAAATGCTATGTATCTAGATCATGCGATCAATTAGGGAAAAGCATATGCATTTCATGCTATGTAATCAAAAACTTAAATTTTAAATTAACCAATGTTAATTTAACAGTAAATTCAAACCTTCCTATGGGTACAGGTTGCAAAATGTATTGAATTTACTACATGTTTACTCACACATATATATAAGCCTTTAATATAAGATTAGCAAATATGGACATAGAACTAGAAAATTCCATACCTAAGGGCCTAGGAAAATTCTCATAAATTAATGTCAAATTTACTATCTTATTACAATTAAATCATCAAATAATTATCTCCCTGCGGAGCCAAATAACTAATTAATGAATAATTACAAACACTTGATGCCATATATCATTTGATTCAACTTTATATGATATTATATACTTCATAAAAAATATATCATCATATCTTGAAATGTTATGGCTACTTTCAAGATACAATAATATTTTAAAACTTTAATGGCATCACAAAAAATAGCACAAATAATAGGCTAGAAGTTTAGAAGTTGATTTCAATATTCCCTTTAACACAATCAAACTTTAAGTGTGAAAATATGGATTACATTTATGCAGCAGAAATATCAAAATTAAAATCCATCCTAATAATAATATCATTTTATATCTTTATGCATTACGTGTTATATCAAAATACCTTAAGATGCTATGACCATTCCCAAGATATTTGATATTTTATTTATTTCTTAATTTATTGACACCAATAAATCAAATAATGCAATAATGACTTTAAATATTTACCGTAGGTTTGATTCCACCAAACAAAATTTGGATTCATTAATTATATGTCTAAACCTTATGTTATAAAATAAGACATATATCAACATCCAAATCTTATACCATTATGCAAAATTATATTTTCCAATTATCCAAAGAAAACATATGCACTTTCTTACAAACAGACACAATAATTATGAAATTCTCTATTGAAATGGTTAAGAGAATGAGAAAAAGAAACATAAAGTTTCTAAAAATTTGTCAAACAAAGACACTGCAATTGCTTCTCACATTTAAATGGTCTTTGTATCATTGACAAACAAACACTAGAGCACAAAACTTTTATGGATGACGTATTATCTATTGCTTTAATTTATAACATTTATCTCCCATATAACAACATATGAATATTATCTATTGCTTTAATTTATAACATTTATCTCCCATATAACAACATATGAAGACGAATCAAGTATAAAATAATTCAGTTGATGGCAATAGTAGAAATAATTAATTAACATAATGTCAAGGCAAAATTCGGTTTTCAGTAAAGCAAGTAATTTTCCAAACAAATGCTTGATGATAAAAATACCATGAAAAGCATACTTGAATATTGAAACATTCAAATAAGAAGCATATATTATCTTGACTGAATTTCCTACTATTAAAAATAATAGCAAAACAAATGTATTGGTGGAAGAAACTTCAAAACTAACCAAACTTAACAATATGAATGAAGTTGGCTCTGATACCACATGTAAGATAATTAAGTTAAATTAAGAATAGAATCGTCCCTCCAATCATAATTGTTCAAGCTTCAAGTGTTCTCTACATTTACTAAATTTATAGAGGTGTCTTCTAGCCTATTCCACTTTATAGCCTTTTTTCTTGTGATAAAAAATAAGTTCTTAGCAAGCATTCTTTTGGCTACACTAGGGACCCCTTTTATAGTAGAATTTTTATAACTTAAAAGTTTTTCACTTCCTTCCATCAAAAAAGTGAAATTAATAACTTTTATCACCTTCATTATGAAAGTGATTAATAAACATTAATAACTTTATCACTTTCATTAATGAAAGTGATTAATAAATATTATTCCTTAAACAAGTAAATGAGTCATTAATATGAGTTTATCTATAAATTTATTCAAACAAGTGACTTATCATGTGGACCACATAATGAAAATTCTTACAGATGATCCACTGTCAATGATAACACCATCGTTGTCCCAAGTTTTTCTTGTGAAAATATTAGGTTTCATTTGGTAATGTTTTATGATTAAGTGTTCTTTGTTTTCCAAAAACAAAAAATGAAAAATATGTTTGGTTAAGTTGTTTTTTGATAAACAGTAAAAAAAAAGTAGAGAATGAGAAATTTTCGTTCTTAATCTATTGGCATTCTTCAATTTTCGCAGAAGAAATGAGAAAAAGCAATCTTGAGTTTTCGAGGCATGAGAAAAAGTAAAGGCCAAAAGCTATTTTGAGCCCACCACTATTATTTATTAAATTGTTATTTTATTCATTTTTTATTTTACTTCACCAGCACCATTATCTTTTTGTTCACAAAAGTCACACATTTACGATTACACTAAAACACTTTTCACCACACCACTTGCACTTCTTATCTTCTTCTATTGTAAGCCTAACTACTGCACAGAACAAGACAAGATCCACGTAATTGTTTTTTTCATTTTAATTTTTTGTTTTATTTTATTATCCATTAAAATTTTGCATGATTTTCTATTTTATTAAATATAAGATGAAGATTTCCTTTTTTTTTGTAATTTTTTTCTAGTAAGAATGAATAATGGTGGCTCTAATTTAAATTATGAGTACTTTTGTATTTTTTGCATTTTAAGCATGTATTTTGTTGTTTTTTTTTTTTTTGTATTAAGCATGTACGGATAATTTTAGTGCTATCACTGATAAAATTTGGTGCTATCACTAATAAAAAAAAAATTTGTGTTAAGCATGTACTAATTGTAGTATATTGATTTTTATTTTGTTATATGCTAATTAATTCTACATTTATTATTTTATTTTTCATTTCTTAAACTCAATAAATTGTGAGAGGGTTTTCTAAAAATCATTATTGTTAAATGAAATTTGATTTCATTTTGATTAAAATTATAATAATAAAGATAAAATATATAAATAAATTTAAGAAAACTATTTTATAAAAAATCCTATAAAAAATTCTATATTTTCAGACAAACAACCAAACGCATTTTTATTATTTTTCACATTTTCAAACAAACAACCAAATGTATTTTTATATATTGTTATGAAAATAACCTACCAAACAAATTTTCATTTTAAAAAACATTACATCAAAAACATCATTCTCATTCTCTAAAATAAGAGCCAAAAACACTAATTAAAAAACATTACCAAACGCACCCTCAGGGTCTATGTCAAGCATTTTGCCACCAATGCCAATGGCCTCCAGGGTTATGTAATAACGTCCGTTTATAACTTCTAAAGGAGTTGAATCGCCTTCAATCCTAGCTCCGTGCCGTAGAACCAGCTTGTTATGAAAATAGTATGGATCGTTCAAGCTGCCAATACAATAAGAGAACGTAGAATCCAGTTGTGATACTAGGGACAATCTACTGAATCCGGGGCCAAACACTCCAGATAGATGGCGATCTTCAAAATTTCCATTATAGTGGCCACAGCCGAAAACAACATCTTGCACACGAATTGTCCCCTCATCTGATTTTTTAAAGATGAGTTGTTCGGTGGCAAGGACTCCGGATGCTGAAGGGCCACGAATGTAAGTTTGACTGTAAAAACATTGGTTCAAGAAATGGCACTTGACATTAGGGGAATACCAACAACATTCAGAGTAGCATGGCAAGTCAGAATAAGAAGAAGAACTTGAGGGATAAAAAATTGGACCAAATTGTTAGGAACAATTGAGGCAGGGACGGCTCTGAACCCACAGAAGGGTGCTGGCGTGCAGCCGGTGTCCATGATTGTGAACTGCAGGATTGGCGGCTGGCCAATGGAGAAATTCATGAAGAACAAAGAGAATACCTTGCTAGGAAGAACGTCAGCTTGGTAATCGATTATATTGTTGGATGAATATGATTTAACCTTTGCCTGCAAGTAGGCAAAGCGTGCAATCGAAATGTTCATGGCACGTTGGATGCGATTTGCAGCATTCTCATTCGGATTGTGATATGGAGAAAGGATTTCTAATCACACAGGTTACTTTCATGCTTAAGTAGCCTTCTAATTTTGTCCGGAAAGCTTTTAGCATTTGTTAAGAGGAAAAAGATTTGGAAGCAGTTGGAGGTGATAAAGTGGAAGGACAGAAGGAGATTATAAAATATGAAGAACAATAGAAAACACTGGAAGAACTAAAGAGCGTGAACTAGAAACGAAAATTACTACCAGCGGAAAGTAAGGGATCATGAAAAGCAAAATGGGAGAAAATGTTTGGTGCGTGACAAGTGATTTGTCTTTAACATGTCAAATAGTTTCAAACACATATATGCATCAACAAAAAATATTCAAAATTTTACTTCCTTTGAAATTTTATGCAAGCATGTATTCATCTTGTCTTATGCCGTGCTCTAATGTAGCGTCAATAATAATTGTCAGCACAAACCTCCAAAATGCTTATTTTAAACTTGATTCATTAGATTGATCTCCAACAACAACAACCACATCAATCTCATAAGTTCACCAGTGATTCTGCAAACAAACCGATCAAGAATCTTGCTTTAAGCATTTACATCCCATCCCATACTTGTTATTGTATTAAGAAGAATAATGTTGCCCAAGCATTGTAAACTGTTGTGCAAATTTTAATGTATTCGCAAGTGCACAAATTTATTGTATTATAGACTAGGAATAACGAGGTCAAACCCACAAGGGCTGTCAATTTTTAAGAAAGCTAAATTTAATCTAAGCTAATTATAAATATATCCTAATTAAAAATAAAATATTTTGTTTGAAGAAATTAAAACTTAAAATGCAATTAAAATAAAAAAGAGTAATTTGACACAAGAAATCAAGAGATTAAAGCTACCAAGGTCTCAAAATCCACCATTGTTTAACTTAACAATTATCTAATTACCAATTATTTCCCAATTTTAAAGTGACAACTCGAAATCAATCTATGTCTACTCATGAATATAACAATTAAGCCCAATCACAATTAATCTTATGTAGGTTCTTTTTCTGCTTAATAATATGATATCAAAGCATCCCATATAAACATATTGAATAACAAAGAGTCAAAGTTTTCCTAAGCACTCTATGTAAACAATTTAATGAAAGATACAGAATCAAAGATAATCACATATAAACTTTATAAATCCAAGCATAGGTTTATTTAAATATTTATCCTAACAATCAATAATGCATGACACAATTGGTGAAAAGATTTAATAATATTCAACCAAATATGTGAAATAAAAAAACATAAACATCAAAACACACATATAGGGAATTAATTGAATAAAAAGTAATTTATTTCATTGAACATGACTTTATCCTTAACCCTGGTATAGAAAATTTAGTTAAATATAGAGAGATTGAGAATAATAAAACCAGTAGAACCATGGCTGCTGCTGTCTCCAATTCTTCTTACTCTCTCGGCGGCCTCCATCTCTATTCTCCTTCTGGCGGCCGCTCCCTAGAAGCCAAAACATATGCTTATATATAATGCTTGGCCGACTTGAAATTAACGTCCAAATCCTTGTCAAATTCTAATTCACGTGTGCATATGTCCATCCAAATAATATAATTTAGCAATTGATTTCCTTTATTTCTTTTCGGATGCGATTCTCTGTGCATGTTTATGTCCTTAGCTTCAATTTGTAGCCTGTCCAATAAAATTAATTCAATTAACTAAAAATAATAAATAAAAATAATTAGCAATTATATAATAAAAGATAAAATATGTATATAAATCATACCCATTATAAACAATTCATAAAAATTGAACTCTAAGACATTACAATAAATATAATAAGCCATTATAAGAATTCCAAAGTAATATACACATGATTATTTACACAAGCCCTTAATTTACTTATGGACATAGGAATCATCACCTTCTATAAGTCTTCTACCATCTGTCTAGGCTAATAACTTTAAGGCTGGACAACAATGTCAAGTGTCAGCCCTATAAAGCTTATCCTAACTTTTTTCAAACAGTTCCATTCGTATTAGCGATACTAGAATTAGTTGAGATGATACCGGTGAGGTGGTGATGTTCACCTCTTGAGATAAGTAAATAGTAAAATCATCGGGTCCTACAACAAGCTTTGGAGATGAGAAAACTTATCTCCATCATGTGCTTTTTGTCAAGAGATTGAATTCGCAATCCAAAGTCCACGTGGACTCACTATAGTTGTTGACGCCGAAGATATATTCAACAAAGTGTCCATTTTAGGTTATTACTGATATAGAGGCCTTGGAGCAATCCAAATAGAAAAAACAGAATAATTTCAAACTCGAGGAATAGAACAGGATCACATAAGAGGAGGGCTGTATGCTATTATTTAAATATGTTTTTTTTACAAGTTAAAAAAATGGTTTATAGGACCACATCATAAAAAATCAGGATTTATGAAAATTTAAAATCCTACACATAATATACAACATAAATATGCATGTTGTCAAATCTCATTAATTATCCATTTGATTGGCAACATTACTCGCATGCTGTAAAATAGCGAATGGCAACACTCAAGATGACTTTTGAAAATGACTTTTACGTGTTGTTAAAATTTTCTACATTTAGACAACATTAACATCCACTATGTGTAGATGTGCATTATGAAAGCCATCTAGTAACAGGCATCGCCTGTTGTTAAAAGTCATTTTTCTTGTGGTGATATCTAGGCCAAATTGATGTACATGACTACCAAATTATTATACTCTTCGAAATTTACACTTTTTGCTAAACAATGAGTTTAATATTTTTTAAAGTAAAAGATCAAAATTGCCTTTACACCATCTCATTGCCATGTCTGGATTCAAAACTTGCATGATTAAATAAAGATGAAATCATGCCCCAACCACCTCAAGAATATCGAAAGTGCAAGTAGCTACCATGAGTTTTGTGACAATATATCCAAACCACTTCAAATTTTAGTTTTACATCAATTAGTCAGTTTTCCGTTAATTCCATTAGCCATTGTTAAAAAAATCTAAGATAAAAATTGTAACACCCCGGCCCGAAACCCGAGGGCAAATCTTAGTACTATTTGCATATATACTTAAAAATAAATCCTTTTTACAATCGTTGACAATTCAAGCCTCAAATACAACATAAACTACAGCGGAAGAACTAATAAAAAACCTTGTCAAACTATCTACAATCCTCAATTTAAGTCCTTCTCCTCAATCCTGATTTCTAGGAACTGAATCACAATAAATTATAATGAGTACAAAACTCAGTAAGCAAACTAGTTTTTCATATACCAAAATACATACGTGCTTATATATAATGCAAATGGATGACATGTCATGATCTTTTCACATATCGTAAAATAAATCATTTCCATTAAATAATCATTTATCAATAAAACCTTTCATTTGTTCGATTGCTCATGCCACATAGTGTCACCTGTAATTCCAGTGACCCGGCCAATAATTCAATCAGGGTACTTTACCCCGTAATAATCGTCAATAGATGCGCACAATACAGCGAGCTGTTCGGTAACTATGGACAATGAGCCAAAACCTCAAATACTGCTTTTCAATCTTTCAATATCAATCATTTCGTTAAAATCCACTTTATCATTTCATAGAAAACGTAAAAAACATGAAGCATTTTCGTGCTCATGCCAATGAAACATTCACATATACGTATGCCCATGTACATAATCACAATTAACACATAACAATACATCACATAAACACATGGGCAAAATAATATAAATCAATATCCATAAATATCAAAATAAGCTTTTCAAACATGTCAAACATATAATATTATTTATTGTGATTCGTTTTAGAAGTCTAGTTTACTTACCTCTTGGCATCCACATGTAATATATGTATATTGATATCATCGGCCTAAAAATCATTAATAAAGCTCTCATAAGATATAATCAATTATAAGATAAAATCAAATCGTAATCATAAATTCCAATGTCCAAAAATTTCTCATTTTTAATAGCCTAAACTTAACCTCAAATAATCTCACTATTCGATCCCAAAACAAAACAGCCCATGTCCTCTGATTTTTAATAAATCAATACCTTATTCGAAAAATCTCAAATTTTACAGAGCATATGCTGACATACTAGAAATTCGTTGGTAAAAATTACATAGCTTAATTCCTTCAAAAATTATTGAGAATAATTTACGTTTCAGATATCATCAAATCAATCACACAGTTTTCTATTTTGAACATACTTGCTTTAAAAACATAAAAAACTTTATTGTTTTATCATAAAATCATGAAAATTTCCAGAATCACACTAGACATATATATAAATCACTGGTTCAAATTTCATAATTTTTGAAGCAGTCTAGCCATGGTAAAATAATTCCGTAATTCATGTTTTTCACTGAAATCGGAAATTTCTAGGTTTTCAGACTTAGTTTGAAAAATTCATAACAAATTGAGTTGAACTCCAATTTCATCGAAAAAAGTTTCAAAGTATTCTTGATGATGTCTAGTTTAACATATCCAAAATTCAGAATTAAAAACAATTTGTACAAATTACTATGATTTTCGAAATAACTCACTGTCAGCATATTTTCTGCAAAATCTTATGTTTCCAGTTCTACTACAAATACCTAATCATACTTCTTCAAAACAAATTATCAAAATCAAGAATTGAAATTTACCTCCAAATCTTCTCTAACCATAATATCCAATTCAAACGACACCACTTGATCTCTTGTGTTGCTCATGGCTCTTTTCCTTTTCTTTTTTCTCTTTTCTCTCCATTTTTTTTTCTTTTCACTGTCTCTCTCTCTATCGTTCTTTTTTTTTTTCCTTCTTTCTGTCGTAATGGAAAAGTTAATACATCTTATTCCTTTTATACTAGGGTTACAAAGGTATTAAGGAATTTGAAAGACCAAAATACCCTTAATGGAATAACTAATGTCTAAGGACAATTGGGGTATTACAAAAATATTATTTTACCCTTGGATTCATTTTAGATACTGAATGGAGTTCTTCTTCTTCTATTCTATCCGATTCACAGGTACTGATCTTTCTTCTGTTTTGTCTTAGCCTATGATTGAAAGGAGTAGCACAGTAACCCTCGCACATGTTCCTCGACGCTGAGGGTATCCCCCTCCCAATAAAGATATACTCTCTACTTTATCTTCATTTGCCTCAAAGCAACTAGAGCTTTAAACTTAAAAGCTAAATGTAACGGGCCGCCTAAATCGTGACATAAAGCCCCAAGAAGAAGAAGAAAAAGAGGCTAAAGCTCAAATCTTTCAAGCACACCCCATTACTATTAGAAGCAAAAAGACGATAAATGCTTTTAAGTTTTAGATGATCGAATAAAAGTCAAACCTTAATTTACCAAATTGAGGAAACAGAGCATGCAAAAGTAAAATTTGCTCCAATTAGTCAATTTCACCCCAACAATAGGCGCAATGCGTGGTGGGCCAAAAAAAGAGAGTATATTAACTGAATAAATCCCATGAATAAACTATGAAAATATTGAATAAAGAAGCGAAAAGCTAACCTGTTGCAGTAAAGCTTGTAAAAGACAGCAAAAAGAGAACCAAAAAGGAAAGCAAGTAGTGACTTCAGAGAAGAATCTAGAACTGGGTAGGAACATGAACTCCAATCCCTGCTGTGGCTGCCAAATTATGAATGTTGTTGTTCTCTTTGTTTATTATATCTAGTTAGTACATGTTAGCATATTTTAGATTTTAAAATATGTGACCCGAGTGACATTTTTTATTCAAATTAAATTAATTAATTTGGGTTAAAATCCTATTGATTAGTTATGGAGAAAATTTAATAATTGTCTACTTTGATGGAAAGTAATAACACTTTTCTCTTAATTATATTTTGTGAAAATCATATTATTCTAAGATTTGGAGCTTATAGTTGGTGCAAAGTTAAGATTTAATTTACACTGATTATTACAATTTAATCAACAATTGGTATCAGGACTAGAATTGAGAATGCATGATTTTTTATTAAAAAATTTTATAATTTTCTCTCTCTGTTCATGCACTCTTCATGTGAAAGAGAATAAGTTACTTTTAATATAAATTAGGAAAATCCTAACTAAAATAAATTCTAAAGAATAAGATGCGCGTGCATGAACCGGACGAACATGGTCGGGCTGCTTGTTTTCAATAATAATAATAATAAAGAGGAGCACTTGTCGGATTAAAATCTCATTTTTAATAATGATCTCATATAATATATAAGAATTAAGTAATCTAGAAACTCATACCTTGTTTATATGAGAAGATGAATAATCGAAAGCTGTAGATCCACCACCAAACGATCTTCCAGGCTATGACTCAAAGTTGATCAACACTGGACGTGTGGGCGTCCGTTTCACTACTCCCAATTGCAACTTGCGTCTTTTTTTTTTTAAAGATATCTCACCTAATTGTTATGAAAAAAATTCTTATTTATAATATCTTATGAAAAAACCTTAGCATGTATTATATCTCATTAATTTAAAATATTAAAATATTTTAAATCAAACATTTATCTCTCCACTTACGTAAAAGTGGAGAGAATATGAAACCAACTAGGGGACTACCTTGTAAAATATCACAAGACCCAATTCACACTTATATATAACACATTAGGCCTTAACAAATATTATAATTAAGATTTTTACCTTATATGCCAGTTTTATCGCTTTTGGGTCCAGTAATGGTGTTGTCAATTAAATGAGCTAATCCGGGAATCATTTGGGAATATACAATAGTGGCTACAATAATTAAGCTTGTAATTAAACAAATATAATTATTTAATTCCAATTCTACTCCACTATAAGATTGGAACTGAGCTCCATAATTGTATGCTCGAATAATAATTCGCCCAAGCCACATTGATTTCTTTACTGCACAATCCTTTGTACCACATCGTTAATTAAATTGATATCTCAACTGTCCAATCAATTTAATTACATCTTGTTCCTTGATACTTACTGGTTTTCTCTAATGATCATTTTCAACATACTTATATATATATGTTGATACACTCTGGCCAGAGAATTCTATGATCAAGTACTGAAACCCATCAAGAGATGTGTCGTACAAATTCTATATTGTCAATCTATAAATTCAATACTTGTAATTGCTCCCACCAAGATACTGGGTAATCTTGACTACAAGTGTATGTCGTGCCCATTGGTAACTCAAATGAAATAACAATTACAATCAAGAAATTATAATTGACTCAAGATTAAGATCACATTAAATCAATGCCTATAAGATTTAATAAGTCTGACAGTTATTACAAAGTTAATTAAATCTCATATGTGATCCAGTTCAATGCAGTCACACTACATCAATAAATTCATATATGATTAAGACAAATCACTCAATGAACTTATTACAGTCTATACCTAAATAAAGCGCCCAACTTTATTTATCAACTGCAAACTTAATTTATTTAATCATAAGATAACTTGTATTTATGTCTTCTGTGAATCCACATGGTGATCACATAAATACATATAATATGATTAAATGGACTTTACTCAAAATATTAATGCAATAGAGATACTTGAATAAAATACCTCATTCATTTTATTAATCAGAAAAATATTTATAACAATAAATAAACAAATATGCTTTAAAGAGCATATTTTTCCAATAATCTCTCACTAGCTCTCAAAGCATATTTGGCATCTCACGCATGCCCATGGACTCTAAGTGCAAGTCAAAAAGTTTCCCAGGTATGGCCTTAGTAAAAGGGTCTGCCAAGTTTTGCTGTAAGGCAATCTGAGTAACTTTTACATCACCTCTCTACACTATATCCCTTATAAGATGATACTTCCTCTCAATATGTTTTTGTTTCTTGTGGTTCCTTGGTTCTTTTGATTGAGCTACTGCGCCACTATTATCACAAAATAATTTAAGTGGAGCAGTTGCATCAGGTACCACCTCAAGATCGTGAAGGAACTTGTAGAGCCATACAGCTTCTTTTGCAGCTTCAGATGCAGCCACATATTCAGCTTCCGTTGTGGAGTCTGCGATACAAGATTGTTTCACACTCCTCCAACTAATAGCTCCACTTCCTAATGTAAACACATAGCCTGAAGTAGACTTTCTAGAATCCTTATCTGACATGAAGTCAGAATCAGTATAACCCACTGGAATAAGTTCATCACCAGAATACACAAGCATATAATGCTTAGTTCTTTTCAAATACTTCATTATATGCTTGACAGTAGTCCAGTGTTCAAGTCCAGGATTAGATTGATATCTACTAACCATTCCAACTGCAAAACATATGTCTGGTCTAGTGCAAAGCATGGCATACATGAGACTCCCCACAACTTCCGCATAGGGAACTCGTCTCATTTTCTCTATCTCATCAGATGTTTTAGGTGATTGATCCTTAGAGAATGCAATTCCATGTCTGAATGGTAACAAGCCAGTCTTGGAATTTTCCATGCTAAATCTAGCCAATATCTTATCGATATAGACCGCTTGAGATAAGGCTAAAGTTTTATTCTTCCGGTCTCGTAGTAACTTGATACCAAGAATATAACTAGCCTCTCCCAGGTCTTTCATATCAAATTGTTTTGCTAGCCAACTCTTTATTGTAGTCAATACTCCTATATCATTTCTAATAAGGAGAATATCATCTACATAAAGAATTAGAAAGGTTACAGTTTTTCCCTGAATTTTCTTATATACACATGGTTCATCAATATTCTAAATGAATCCAAACGATTTTATCGCTTGATCAAATCTAATGTTCCATGACCGGGATGCTTGCTTCAATCCATAGATGGATCTCTGCAACTTGCATACCATGTGTTCTTGGCCTTTTTGTATGAATCCATCCGGTTGCTGCATATAGATGTCTTCTTCAAGATGCCCATTTAGAAAGGCAGTCTTAACATCCATTTGCCAAATTTCATAATCTAGCACTGCAAAGAATGGAGAGCGAGTGCGATGGACTTAAGCATAGCAACCGGAGAAAAGGTTTCCTCATAGTCGATTCCCTCTTTCTGAGTGAACCCTTTGGCTACTAATCTTGCTTTAAATGTTTCCACCCTTCCGTCTACTCCTCTTTTCCTCTTGTAGATCCACTTGCACCCAATAGGTTTTACCCCATTTGGTGCCTCTACAAGTTCCCAGACTTTATTTGAATACATAGATTCCATTTCTTGATTCATAGCCTTTTTCCAAAATTCAACATCTCTATCTATTAGAGCTTCATTGTAACTAATGGGATCTTGTACATGTTCATCTGAGATAGCCGTATAGGTTTCTCCCAATAACATGTATCTTGCTGGTAACCTAGTTACCCTCCCAATACGACGAGGTTCTAAAAGTGATGGTTGTTCAAGGCTAATCCTTTGCTGATCAGATTGTTGCTCTTCATCCTGTTCTAAAACAGGTGTTGAAAGTTGAGTATCAGTCTGATCACCTGACAGTTCTTCAAGTACTACCTTACTCTTAGGTTTGAAGTCATTCATATAGTCTTCCTCGAGGGAAGTAAAGTGTGTGCACACAATTACTTTCCTATCTTGAGGACTATAAAATAAACCTCCCCTCGTACTTTTGGGATACCCCACAAACATGCAAACCTCAGAACGTGAATCCATTTTGTCTGCCTTTGGTTTCAGCACATGTGCTGGTGATCCCCAAATACGAACATGTCGTAAACTTGGTTTGTGACCTGACCATAATTCTATTGGGGTTTTAGGCACTGACTTAGATGGAACTAAATTTAAAAGGTAAATTGCAGTCTCTAGTGCTAGTCCTCAAAAAGAGATAGGTAATGATGAATAACTGAGCATAGATCTCACCATATCCAAAAAAATTCTATTTCTCCTTTCAGCTACCCCATTTTGTTGTGGTGTTCCTGGGGCAGTCAACTGAGATATAATCCCATTTTCAACCAGATACTCTTTGAAATCTCCAGAGAGATATTCACCACCTCGATCAAATCGAAGTTTCTTTATGTTCTTATCTAATTGCTTTTCTGTCTCAGCCTTATACTCTTTAAATTTGTCAAGAGCTTCAGACTTATGACGCATCAGATAAACATAACCATATCTAGAGTAATCATCAGTGAAAGTGATGAAGTACTCATAGCCCGCTCGAGCTTGTACATTAATTGGTCCACATACGTCTGTATGTACCAATTCAAGTGGTACTGTAGCACGCACTCTTTTGGCCGAGAATGGCCTTTTGGTCATTTTTCCTTCAAAACAAGATTCACAGAGTGGCAATGATTCATTTTCTAATGGACCCAAGAGCCCATCTTTGATCATTCTCTGTATCCTATTTTGGTTTATATGACCCAAGCGTAAATGCCAGAGGTAGCACTGGTTGGAAGAAAACTTTCTTTTCTTAGATAAATGTGTATGCTCATCATTATTAATCACTGTGTCAGGGATAGAAAGGATCATAGGCCTTAAATGATATAAATTGTCTTCCAATGTACCAGAACAAATAAGTCTATTATTATAAAAAATAGAAACAGAGGATCCAAAATTTACAGTGTACCCTTGTTTTGACAAACAAGCTACTGAAATTAAATTCCTCCTAATGTCTGGAACATAAAGACAATTATTCAAAGCCAAAGTCTCATTTTTAAAAGATAATAAAACAGATCCAGTCTTCACTGCTGACACGAACTGTCCTGTCTCAAGCTGCAGCCTAACGCTCCCTTCACTTAGTTTCCTGGTTTCCTAAAACCAAAAAAGTGAATTACAAATATGATTAGTTACTCTTGAATCCAACACCCATGTGTCAACTGGATTATGAACTAAACAAGTCTCAATAACAAAAAGATTTCCTATACCTGATTTGGCAATCTTAGGACAATCCTTTTTCTAATGACCCTTCTGTCCACACTTGAAGCACTTGCCTTTAGGCTTGCCATCTTGTTTCGTAGACAATTTCATTTTCCCAGGTTTCTTCTTCTTACCTTTGCCTTTTGGCTTAGGCCCAAATGAAGAATTTTTTTCAGCAATATTTATGCTTCCCAGAGATTTCTCAGCACGATAGATCTCTTCAGCAGAATGGAGTTCGTTCATCAATTCTGTTAAGGTCATGTTTCTTTTGTTCATGTTATAATTGACCTTAAACTCTTTGAATGTATCTGGCAAAGATTCTAGCACCATATCAATTTTTGAGTTATCATCGATTTGTGCACCCTGAATCTCAGCCTCATTCAAATAGTCCAGCATTTTGAGGACATGATCACGAACTCTTGTGCCCTTCCCTATTTTGCTATTCATAATACCCTTCAATGCTGCTTGCCTCGCAGAGCGAGTGCTCTGCCCAAACATCTCTTGGAGACTATCCATTATTTCAGTGACTGTCTCCAAATTCTGATGTTTGGTCTGCAGAATGTTAGAAATTGAGGCTAAAATGTAGCATTTAGCCATTTCATTAGCCTTTTGCCATTTCTCATAAAGCCTCCTCTCATTTCTACGAGCATTGTCTAGTGGTTCTGGGGGGCATGCCTGGGTTAAGACATATTTATAATTTTCAGCAATCAGGACAATATATAGATTTCTTTTCCAATCTATATAGTTCTCGCCTGTGAGTTTGTTTTGATTCAGGATAATAGTAAGTGGGCTCAAGGAAGACATTTCTGAAAAATAAAACATCCATGCATAAATATTTTGGTATAACATTCACAATAAATAATAAAAATGCAAAAAACCATAAATGCATTTTATTTTATTGTAACGATAATCTAGTACCGCTTTGACAAGCTATCCGTTGGGGAAGTCATGTCTACACTTACCAGATCCAATTATCCATTAGATTATTTACTTTCATGTCGAAACATGATAAATAACTATCGTTATCTTTTTAGGCCTAAATTTGTTAACAGAGCTTCGATGGGAAGATTAATAACAAATTTTAGTTGAGTGTGTAACCATTATTTCAATCTACGTATTCTCCATATCATGCAGCCACCGTTAGGGTGATCAACAGATTGAAAAATATTTCGATCTTATCTTTAAAGAAGTTCATCAAATAAAATATCTAATATATATACCCTCCGTAGGGAGCAACACCGTATCATGAAGTCGAGGTATATATATAATTTTATTATTGAACTAATAATGGAGCCCGTGGGAAAAATTATCTTGAATTTTTCCTCTCCCACTCAATATTTTAAAATTGATTTTTCGTTTTAAAAACATACTTATATTGTTAATAGCATGCTTCTTATAATATTATCCAAGTGATATCTCATATTATCAAGCATTTGAATATTTCAAACAATATACGTAAATTCATGTTAAATGAATGACATTTATCATTATGCATAGAGTGGCACTTCCTATTCTATATGACATGTTTTCATGGCATGTTAACATCCAAAAAATCATAACATATAGAATAATAATCAAATAATCTCAATTCATGATTTTCCTAAAATGAAAAATTCATTAATCCTAAGCCTAATCTTTATTGGGCTTTTTGTTAATGTCCATCTTCCATTGGCTTATCTTTGTTAATGGACTTGGCTAATATGGGCTTTAAATTTATTATTGGTCCAATTCTTTTTTTTTTTTTTAGACCAAAAATAAACTTAAAGCCATTTTAATCCATTAAGCCCAAATTTTATTGGACCTAAAACTAGGATTTACCAAGTCCAAAACAAATCTTGGACTTAAATGCAAAATAGTAAAATAATTCTGCCCAAACGAGAAAGTTACAGAACTATAGGGACTAAAGTGATAATAACCACAAAAAACCCTAAAATTGTAATTTTCTCCTCCGCCGCCATCACCAAAAACCAGCAATTGTTCATTGTCTTCTTCGATGCACCTCCCTGCTGTCCAGCCGGAAAGCCTTCTTCACCCGACGCCAGCCATGACCACAGCAACTTGCGCACGCTGCCTGCTGCAGCGAGTGCTGCCTTCTGTGCACGCTGGATTCTTGCTCCTATTTCTGTCCGGTGAATTTCTTCAAATGTTCTTAGGCAAGAATACAACCTTTTTTGTTACAGATTCCTAACGCCAGTGGCTTACAAAAATTCTAAAACAGAAAATTAAAACCTAGAGGGAAACATGGTGATGATAAACCACCCCTCTTGTTACAGATTCAATACAATAATACAGACAAATTTCTAATCATGAATTGAGACAAACCCAAGCATGCTTTATTCATATATTAACAAATAATATATATATATAAATAAATTGTGCCACTCTAATATATAAACAACAAGATTGATTTCTTACGAAATCCTTATATATTATTATGAGATGGCTCTGATACCAATTGTCGGATTAAAATCTCATTTTTAATAATGTCTCATATAATATATAAAAATTAAATCTCATTTCAAAAAAAAAATGACCATCTTCCTACAAATTTAGCCCTACAAAAAGTATAATTTATTTTTAATTATTTAGATAATTTGAATAAGAAAAAGGTTTTACTAAGAGTTTCAAGAGTGGGTAGAAAGGCCTACTCAAAACCTACATGTACGTGGGCCTCAACCCATAATCTACGCGAGCCTGTTGGCAGCAGCCTGCACCAAAGATTAGGTATGAACATGAACAACTATGAACCATGACGAATGATCTGCGATAATTTTATTTTTTTTTCACATTTGCTTGCACTTTAGTCCCATTCTCATTCTCGTACGCATAAAAAAAAGACAATATATATATATATATTGGTATTGATTTCTCTTCATCAAAGAAAGTAGAAAGGTTTTGCTCCAAGTAACCTGAAAGGAGGGGAGGCTGGCGAAGATTGGAGGGGACAGGGTATTTTTGAATATTCAACGGTTGGAAAAGTCGTTATAACAATTTTGGCTTTCGAAAAATGATGCATTATTGATTTTGATTGTTGAGTCGCAGAGAGAGATTCGATTTGTTTTGTTTTTGTTGTTTAGATTTTGAAGGAGTCTACCTCAACCGCCAATGACAATGGACGCGTCCAATTCCCGGGTTCAGACGTTAGGTCAGACCGAGATTAACTGGGAAAAGTACGTATCGTGTAGTATGGTATCCTCATCAATGTTTGCTTCATTCATTCATTCATCTTAGTTTCTTAATTTAAAGATTCGTTAATTTTTTTAGAAATTTCTTAAGCTTTTAAGAAGAAGAAAGTTAATGATTATTTTCATATGTTCTTTTGTTCAGAGTCTCCCAATATCTGTTATTAAAACATATCTCTCTATTTGCTCTCTCTATTTACATTTATTTTATAGCAAGCTAAGTTACAAAAAGTGTGCTTGTGCTTGTGTTGAATTATATAGATTAGAAATGTTGGAAAAGTTTGAAACTTAAGCCGGGATTCAAATTAACTACAAAATGGAAGAATGAAAACTCCAACTCCAATAATTACATGGTTGTAATCATGAATTAATTGTAGTTTTGACATGGGACTTCAAAATATGATTATTCAAGCAAGCCCTCAAAAGCATCAATATTTGTGATCTTGGTTGTAGTTTAACCCTAACTAAGAAGTCAACTTGTGCGTTTTTCTTTACTCTTTCATGCCTCCAACCATTATTCCCTAATTGTACACCTTTTTTTTTAAATCTACATGTTTTTATATGCTCATTCTGCAGGCTTGATAAAACACAATTTTACGTTGTTGGAGCTGGCCTCTTCACAGGGGTGACAGTGGCACTGTATCCAGTCTCTGTAGTAAAAACCAGGCTTCAGGTTGCTACAAAAGACACTGCTGAGAGAAATGCCTTTTCTGTTATCAGAGGTATTCTCAGAACTGATGGGATTCCTGGTCTGTACAGAGGTTTTGGTACAGTCATTACTGGTGCAATTCCTGCCAGGATACTATTTCTGACTGCTTTAGAGACCACAAAAGCAGCGGCTTTCAAGATTGTTGAACCATTTAAACTATCAGAACCTGCACAGGCAGCAATAGCAAACGGAATTGCTGGCATGACAGGATCAATGTGTGCTCAAGCTGTGTTTGTTCCAATTGACGTTGTATGTAATCTTTTCAACCGGTCAATTTTTCAAATATGTTTTTATTAAAATTACATGTGGGTATTTATACTTATGCATATATGTGTATGTCCAGTTAATTGGGGATTTTTTTTATTTATGCTAAATTTGAAGGTTGTGAATTTAAGTTTTAATTGACCACATAATTGACTGGTTGTAAGCTAATATTAGAGAAGTCTCCATTTAAGCACTTAACCTTTTTGGGAGAAATAAATATGAATGTATATAATGTTGATTTGATTTATGTATTAGTTTATGCCCTTTGTATCATGTACATTGTTTGCAGGAAATGTTGTTGCTCTGTGTGTTCATAAATAAAAAACTCATAATTTTATATCCATGCTTTTCTGATTTATTTATGTTTTCTTAAAAAGAAAAAGGAAGGAAGAAGAAGAAATAATTAGAGAAATGCTAGCTGCTAAATATCCCGTTATCCACGCTTTTCTGATCGAGGAAAGAATAAAAAATATATGAACAAAGAAGGAAGAAGATATAGGTAGAGATATGCACGCTGCTAAATCTTTTTAGAATGAAATTTGTTCAGGTTAGCCAAAAATTGATGGTGCAAGGGTACTCAGGCCATGCGAAGTATAGTGGTGGCCTGGATGTTGCTCGTAAGGTTATTCAGTCTGATGGCATTCGTGGATTATACAGAGGGTTTGGTCTATCTGTTATGACTTATTCCCCATCAAGTGCTGTATGGTGGGCAAGTTATGGTTCAAGCCAGCGCGTCATTTGGAGGTGAAACATTATTTTTTGTTCTCTATGGAAGCTAAATGTCTATAAAATGATAGACTAGAATAGGATCATTCACTGATTAGTTAATGTTTTATCATCTTATTCGACTACATCATGATGTAACTTTAGATTGTAGATCGGACGCTTAATTTGCTGGCTAATCTGGGGAATTTCACTTTTAAATAGATTTTAGGTCAATCACGATGATATCCTTAATGTTCTATGCCATTTAAAAGTGGTCACCAACTCCAAGTGTTTTTTTGCTCAAACTTAGATTTCAATTTTATTGATCTAAATCTTAGTTGTGTGGTGAATGAGGATATTGGCATTGGGAAGTTAGAAATTGCAAGTTCTATGAAATTTACTAATTGTTGGGCTTTCATGTGCAGTTTAAATAGATGAGCTATCAGCTTTTCATGAACTAATTACTGGCTATTAGGATGAATCCCAATGTTTCTTAATTATCCTGAATTTTGGTCATCAGGTTCTTAGGCCATGGAACAGACATTGACGAAGCTGTACCTAGCCAGTTGAAAATAGTCCTAGTTCAAGCAACCGGAGGACTTATTGCTGGTGCAACAGCATCATGCATTACTACTCCATTGGACACTATCAAGACTCGTTTACAGGTCTTCACATTTTTCTAGCTTTCCTGTGGATTCTAGTATTTAGGTCACTTTGGATGAGACTGAGCTACTTCATCTTTCTAAATGTAATTAGAACAACATTTCATTGACTTTCTATGTGTTTCCTTTCTCTTCATGTGGGATATGCTGGCTTGAAGCTTACTTCATCAAATAACTGCATTTCTCTATGATTACATTTTATGTTTTGTGTTAACCAGCTATTTTGGCATTCTAGGTGATGGGGCATGATAAGAGACCCTCTGCAAGTCAAGTTGTGAAAAAATTGATTTCAGAAGACCGATGGAAAGGTTTATATCGAGGATTGGGTCCGAGATTCTTCAGCACGTCGGCATGGGGAACCTCAATGATACTAGCCTATGAATATTTGAGTATGGACTCTTTTCCTTTTCGACTTCCATTTAGTGTTAAAGGAACAATAACATGAACAAATGTATAAATTGACCTTTGATGTATGAATTTTGATGCATGAAACTACTAGGCGATCTCTATAGTTAGTTGTTTGTCATTTTGGTTGCTAATTTACTTTGTGGCCTATTGATTTTGTAAGCGATAATCTCAGTGGCCGTGGATCTGGACCTGGATTCTGGAGGTTCATGGTCTTGGATCCTGTGAGTCTGTTTGATGACCACATGGATGGTCTGATCAATAGGTTCTCAGTTTAGTGATCACGAACTCTCTCTTTATCATGCCATATAGCTTTACCCAATGAGTTCATTTATTCAGACTGCAAAGCATGTATTGTGATTATGTGTTGGGTATTTGTGTTTCCCTGAATGTTGGTAAATCTTTTGTACTTTATTGATTTCCCATGAAGAGAAAGTTTTCTTTTCCTCTTTAGTGTCTAATCTGAATCTCCTTTATATGCATGTGTCTCACGTTATTCTTAAAGCTGAGAAAATATTGTTGTTTTATATTTTCAGAGCGTCTATGTGCAAAAGATGAATAATAGATGTGACCTAAACACTGGTCAGAACCATTCAAATATTTGGGGTTCAGAGCTGCTGGGATTCAACTTATATTTTTGGACATGGCCTTGCTTGAACATCCTCAAAAGACTTTTCTTTTTCTTTTTCATTTTTCTAAAATTTAGTATGCTAACAGAACATGATTGAATTTTTTGAAAGCTCTTTTGGATCTTGCTAAGATTCTTTTATAGGAAATCAGATAGAGGTTGCAGCAACTGGGTCCTCAATAAATAATTTTTAATTTTTTGTTCTCGGTGAAGAATAGTTTGTTAGGCAACTCAATACATTTTAGTCAGTTTGTTTGTCAGACAGTTCACTTGTAATTTTTCCATTCTGGGATAAGTGTATCAGCTATACTGTTCAACAATTCTGAGTTTGGAAATGGCAGAAATCTCTCTCTCTTTCTGACACGGACACCTATGGCTTGTATTGTGAAATCTTGGGAACCCTGGAGATATTTGGCACTCTGGTTAACCAAAAATGTTGCTCGGAATTCAACAGCATACAATAATTAAATTAAACTGTCAGCATTGGCAGATCAATGTGGAACAGGTGTGTGTTCAATACATTGGGGTGAATAGAAGATATGCACGTTAAATTTCAAGTCCGGTTTTAAGTGAGAACAAAACTGAAATACAAGATGGCTAAATCTATAGCACAAACTCAACTAACAATGCCTCATCTTCATTTATTTTCCACCATCCCAGTGGATTTAACGTCTACTTGGCTTCTCGAGAACAGCTGAGAAGAAAAGCTCATCACCACGCTTATCAGTCTTCGGTACAATCCTCCATATTAGCTTTTTGTATC
Source organism: Clausena lansium (assembly GCA_030449835.1). Taxonomy (NCBI): domain Eukaryota; kingdom Viridiplantae; phylum Streptophyta; class Magnoliopsida; order Sapindales; family Rutaceae; genus Clausena; species Clausena lansium. The sequence continues at coordinate 17,267,370 of JASUUF010000086.1, read as the reverse complement.
CTGGTCTTGAAAACTCATCCAAGGACAGCTTCATACCGTCTTTCCTACAGAAAAAAGGATCCACCCAAAGAAGTCCCTTGGGTCGAAGGATTCTGTCCCAATCAAAAAGCACAAATTGTAAAAGTTGTATTCCTATCCACCCATCTAAAAGTAGAGAAGAATGAACAATGTCAAGTGTGTTGTCGAAGAATGGTATCCTGGAGCCAATTGATACATATAGAGGAATAAGGTCTCTTAGTGCAATCACCTCATTGAATGGAGCCCCTAAGTTTAATGTAACCGATACAATGGCTACATTCCTCTCCCTCATCATTGCCGCAAATGTGCCAGTTGTAGGGCTGAAATCGAGGCCGATTCGGATTTTTCCAGGCTTTAACCTTAAGCTTCATCAATGGTGAATTTAGCAGACAGATTCATTCAGAATATCCCATCCTCTTTTAGAAAGATTGTAACAGTCCGCACATTTAAATAAGCCTCTTCTGTCCATTGTTTCTTTTGAAACAAGGCAAGAGTAGTCTTTGCATTTGTAACGGTTCCATAGGACGTTAGCATTACTAGGTTAAGTCCAAAGAGAGATGTTAATGGGAAGAGGCTTACTGTAATTTGCAGGTGTCCTTGAGAAGCATCTCCTTCTTGGCAATGGATCTCAGCCACTGGCTATTAGCTTTTGAGCCATGTCCCAATCATCCGGGCACATACCATAAACCTTGCAAATCATGAAGTGCTCTACACTAGCAGCCATCTTTGCACAAGCTTGGCCAACAGTTGGATTAACTGCCTCAACTCTGAGGAAATTCTTCTTCCCACCAAGCATATTTAGTTTAGGCAACGTGTAGTTTAGTTGCTCACCTGAATTGAATATCTTTCTATTCATCATTCTTTCTTCTTTGAGATCGCTTTCCTCAGGTTCACTCAAAAAGTCATCCACATTGCTGATTTCATTGCTACAGGGAGGATTACTTTGCTGCAGTCCTAATATGCTACCAGCAAGCTTATCTAAAGATATAGCTATACGAAAAACTTGGTCTAAGAACTTTGCCACTGCTTTTGCTTCTGAACTTTCATTGTGCAGCTGCTCCAGCAGTAGTCCAACTTGTGCCTGTCCGAGGAAATTCTTCTTCCCACCAAGCATATTTAGTTTAGGCAACGTATAGTTTAGAAGCTCACCTGAATTGAAGATCTTTCTATTCATCATTCTTTCTTCTTCGGGATCACTTTCCTCAGGTTCACTCAAACATTCATCCACATTGCTGATTTCGTTGCTACCGGGAGGAGGATTACTTTGCTGCATTCCTAAAATGCTACCAGCAAGCTTATCTAAAGAAATAGCTATATGAAGAACTTGGTCTAAGAACTTTGCCACTGCTTTTGGTTTTGAACTTTCATTGTGCTGCTACTCCAGCAGTAGTCCAACTTGTGCCTGCAGATTGAAGACTTGGGTTTGGACCGTGTAAGGCAAAATAATGTGGGTATAGGAGTTGTTGGCCTTGATGTTGAAGATGAATTGAAGATGAGAGAGACCTGAACTTGACAAAATAACTGTGAAGAGACTGATGAGGAGAAGAGAGCACAAGGTTACAAGAAGGCATCCAAGATGCCAATTACATGGTTTAGAGGCGCTTTGTCTCAGCATTTCAGTTGGGGTTTTTTGTTTTCTACCCCCCTTCTTGTTGCCTGACTGAGGCTGAGAGTAAATACCACTCCATCTGTCCAACTGTTGACTTGAGTTTCAGATTCTTCTCCTATTTTATATTTCAGATATGATCATTCCTAAGTTCTTTATATCCTCAGTTTCTATTTCATTTCATTTGCCTTGTGGATCTAAAGAATTTTAGATGCCATATTCTCCGTATTAAATGGTATAAACTAATATTAAAAACTGATATCATGACTTCGAGATGAAGCAAACATCACCATACTCGAGAAAATAGTTTGAATTGTAGCCGTAGCCTAACATGCCATTATTAATAACAAGCGATTACTTTTGGATCGACAGCTAAAGAATTTCCCTATTTTTATTCTCCTCTGCTTCATCATCGGAGTCTCAGCCACCAAAACCAAGCATTATGGGATTAAACCTTACAGAAATCAGCATGTATCATGTGTCAAAAATAAAACATGCATCACTTAACCAATATAAGAAATGCATCACCCAAGGCCAATCGAGAAATTGAATCCAACCGTCCATTCATAAGAATTAAAGCTGCTTCCAATAGAAAATTGAGAAAACAATTTCGAGCACAAAAACATTTCCGTTTAAAAATTTAAACCGGCTCTCAATATGCTATATAGAGCTAATGTCGGCCTGAGGAAACAGTAATTACACGCCATAACAAATTCAATTATTTTAGGATTTGAACAACATTCAACATTCAGAATGATTAGAAAAAAGAAACAAAGAAGATGGATACTGCTCGTTTTGACAATACGAACTGTAGCTTCCCTTGGCTTACAAAACTTTCATTGCAAATAATGACAGCAAAATCGCACAAAATAACACTACATAGACAAGGGCAAACAAAATGTAATCTAGACTTTCCAGTAAATATGATCTATATTACACATGCACAATGGCCAAAATAAAGGGAAATGATCAGCATATCCACTGTTATTGGTAGGAGATCATCCGCATACTAGAAGTAGCTTGAAAGAAGTTACTTCAACCAATTACAAACTCGTTCAGCATCTACCAATTACAAACTCGTTCAGCATCTTCAACATAATCATCATCATCGTCATTGAGATCACTATCTTCAGTTTCACCATCATCTTCATCATTGATTCTACCCATGTCACCATTGGTATTGTCTTTGTCACCTCTGCTTTTTGCAGCATATTCCTCAAGTGATGCAGAAGGAAATAATTCCCCAACTTTATTTTTGTGGGTTGGATTTTTTGCTGAATTGTCAGATTTACTTTTATCCATCTATTACAATAAATAGGATTCGATGCTAAGCAAATTAAACTAGTTAAAAAAAAAGCCACAATTGAAGAGCAAATTTGAATAAGGTAAACCTGTGTTACTAATGAGAAGGTATAAAATCATGGAAAACAAACTTCCTAATTTTAGATGAATTGGTACTAAGGTATCATAGTTCAACCAAAAATACACTTCAAAGCACAATTTACAAGGAAAAACTTGAGCCCAATACAAGTAAAATGACAACTCAATGTGAGTACAAAAGGCAATTTACTCCTAGAATAAAAAAGTTCAAGATCACAGAATGGTTAGTATGATGATTTGAACACCTTCATGAAGCTACATGTAATCCAACTTCTGAAATTTCAACCAATTTTTTCAGGACTTGCCTACAGGAAGTTTATTTATTCAAACAGCGATTTTGGCCTGCCAAGGAAGAGGTAGCAAGTTATATGTCTCAGTCAGACAGTCAAACAAGATGCCTCCCCACTGCCACCACCCCTCCAATATCAAGCAAAGACAGGATAAGACACCGGTGTCTAATCAATAGTTCATAGTCAACCATGCAAATCAAAACTACATAAAGCAGTTGAAATGGAAGATAATCCCCCAATCTTCATAGTCCATCTAACATAAAACTTCAAAAAGATATTCTCAGAAAAAAAGAAAAAGATATTCTCAGAACTGTCTTGTCTTACTATTGCATTGTTTCAAATGATTGTCAGGAAGACAATTATATAAATTCTTAGAATAGAAGTTGAACAACCCCGAATATATCCCTTCTAAACCTTGATTTTACTGGTAGTTCAAATCTCAAATGCAGTAAAACTCAACAATTTAACTTAGCATCAACAATATGATTAATTTACTTTTTTGAAGGTGATTTTGATATTCCATCACCAAGTAAGGGCCCATTTATATTTTTGATCGAAGTATGAATGGGGCTTAACTTGCGTCATTCAGACAAGTTGCCTCCTTAAAAGAGCAGTTGGTAAAAATCAATAGCAAACAAAATGAAAGAGCACATATAATTTTTCTTCACTTGGCAAAAGGAAATACATATGTTTAGATCAAAAATAGCGGTGTAGGAGCTTACAGCACGTAGAAGAGTTCTTCGATCTCTCTCTCGAGCGTTTTTTAGTGCCTGTAATAAAATCAATATATCCATTAGTTTAAATGCTTAAAAAAAACCTCTAATTTTACAGGAAAACCATATTGCTGACAAGTGAATACAAACCGCTTCAAGCATCTTTTGTTCAGCCTCTACCTCTGTAAGGTCTCTACAAAAAATCAGAAGACAATGACACAGAGCTTCAAACAAGTATAACAATCTCAAAAAAAAAAAAAAAACCAAATTGTTTTCCTACTAATACCCAACTACTAAAATCAATCATATATTTAGATGATCAAAGAGAATTAGCCAAACCTTCCAATCACACAATCCACGCGGGAACAACACTTTGCACATAGATTTTGTTCCTTTGCACAACCTAAACCAACAACAACAATAGATAATGATAAAAACAAAAAGAACACAGAAAATAGAAAAGCTCAATTATTGGCTTATTACTATAAAATTGTCCCAAAAATAGCACACCCACCAGGACAGAGGTTATGGTAAGCTTGACGTACGACCCGCTTGGAACAACGTTGACTGCACATTATCATTATAATTGATAATTACACAGAAAATGATATCAAGGATTAAAAATTGTTTACATAATAGAAATAAAGATGATGCATTAATAGGTGAAAATAAAAAAGAAAAGAAGGGTAGAAATCAAATCAGACCACTTGGCAGGCTCAGAAAGAGGTTTATATTTGCCATAACGGCGTTTCCAATCAATCTGATCTTTACATCGAAGACATACTCCCGTTATCTCGGAGAAGGGTCTTAGTTTTCCACCAACTTCCTACTTATTAACAACACATAACAAACAAATTAAATTAATTTAATTTAATCATGCAAGCAAGCCAACTGTTTCTAATTTATTAATGCTCACTCTTTCATTGATCTTCTGGCCAGCTTTCGGCTTCCAGACGTAGCGGTTCTGGTGCTTCGGCGGGCCACGCTTGTTGCTGTTGCTGCTCATGTTCTTCTTCTATTTGCTTTGTAACCAAAAACTGTAACAACTTGTTTCGCTAATTCGCTCGCTCTTCTTATTGTTTTGATTTTTGAGGTCGAGTTCGAGGATGACCTAATTATCTTTTAATTGGAAAATTACATTTACTGCTTGGTTTCATTTGTGTTTTTGCACTCCACGCAGACACAATTTAAAAACAGATTTTTGATGTAGAGGAGCCCAATAAACTTCGAGAGGAGCTTTTAACACCCCTTTACAATTTTTATAACACCCCTTTTCAGATTAATTTAATAAAATATCTTAGTTTAATTTATAAAAGGGTCTCTATGAAGCTATTAATTTTAATAACTCATATATTAAAATTAATCATCTTTTCAAAAAATTTAGCCTAAAAATATTTTTTTTAAAAGTTTTTACTTTTATTAGGACAATTGAAATTCTTATAATTTTTTCTAAAAAACATTTTTATTAAATTTTAAAATATAAATATAAATTATAAAACGAGGTGTGTGTTTAATAAGGATATAAATGATATAAGATTTTGGAAAGTGAGTCATAAGTGAAATAAGAAAGTCTAATCCTCTCTCTACTAATATAAGAACAATAATGTTAGGGAAACTAATATTTGAATTTCAACTTAAATTATAATACTATATATTACTTTTGTATTGAATGATTGATTTTATAATTAATAAAATTACTTAACTACTATATAATGGATGAATGCTACATTAATTGAAACTCAAATTGAGACTTATATATTAGGATACCTAGCATTACTTATATAAAAAATCATATTCCATCATTAAGGTTGCACCAACAATTTTACTTTAGGTAAAAATTGGCTAAGAAAGAGAAACATAATTTCCTTCCGCAGTCATGGTTAATAATATGTAAAATCATGTTATTTTACATGATTATGTTTTGTGAATTATGTTTTGTGATTGATTGTTTAGCATAAATATTAAAGTTTATTTTACATTCATAAAATACCTAAGACATAGGAGAAGTTAATTAAAGATTTGATAACATAATTTTAATGATTTAATTAACCAATTAATTATTACATCTTATTGCTCCATCACATTTTTTCTTGCAGTTGATATACATATTCAACTACAAACAAATATATATAACATGGATATAATATGTGTAATAATTAACACAGGACTAATTGAATGCTTCAGGATCTGGATGATCGATCACTGATTAACGTGCACGAAGCATCAAGAAATCAGCTGCTTCCACGCTTGCAACGATTGTAGTAAGTACAAGGCCGATTGTCCCCGCTGATGGGTTTAATGCAATCACCATATATTTTTGCCTTACAGGGTGGAGGTCTCTCCAGCGATTGATAAGATATGGTGTTTCCTCCAGTGCCCGCAAGAAGCCTATGACTCACTTCCGATTCCATCAGAAACTCTTCTGAGCCCGCAATTACGATGTTCATCATGTCGATGTTGTCTTTCAGAGACACAGAGGCTGCTGCTGCCGACGTACTATTAATTATATATATGCTGCTGAATAATAAAATTACTATTAGTACTAATGCTGAAGAGAACCGACGAGGATATAATGGTCGGCTCATGATCGTGATCAATGGATTGATGATTTCTTTCTTAATCCTATATAGCCAAAAGAAAAAAAAAAAAAAAGCTAAAAAGATAATTAATGGATAATAAATGAAAGGCTTGAGGCTATTATTGCCCCTCAATTGACTTGGATCATAGACTTGGTTTTCAATGAGCAAACCTCGTCAATAAGGCAATAATATAGGAAGCTAGCTACTGTAGTTAGGTCTCTTGCAATAATGCAAATTGATTGAGACCATTGATTGGACAGCCACAGGAACCACCAAACCAATCAAGTTGTAACTAGCTAGCCGCTTAGCTAGTGACATATGGTGGACCTCCCGATTGTCACCGTAATGGCCATGATCAGTACAACTCACGCATAATGCTGTGTTGGACAATAATAAATGAGGAGCTTCGTACCTTATAGTTGCTGTAAGGTGCACTTCCTTACAAACTAATTGTGGGTCTTATTTAAGATCCATAATCGGTTACTGTTTATACGAGAGGATTGCACCTTACAGTAATTGTAAGATAGCCCTTTTCAATAAATGACTCAATATTCAACTACAGCTCAAAGTCTTGGACTGAACATACGAAAAAATTTATTTTTAACAGTAGATTTTTTTTCTTTATAGAGCTAATTATATTATAAGCTTTCCAATTTGACTAGAATTGGATTAGCAAACCTAAGAGCCACCGGCAAAATAATTTTGTAACAATTTCCAATTTTGTTCTTATCTTCATTGATTGTACTTTCAATTAAAATTCTTTTATACGTTCTATCCTTTATTGTTTGTTTCATCTCTATCCACGGAATTTCCTCTTTGAAAATGAATGATAATCAATATCCAGTGGACCTTCAGATTTACAGAGACTAGCATTTATAATTGCTACGAATTAATCGTTATACCCTTTTTTATTTAATTAAATAGTTTCATCACACAATATTTAACTCAATTGAAGATTCTTCAATGGCCTAAAATAATTATATTTGTTTTCAAAATGATAATTCGGAGTTGTACCTAATTATAATATAAATGATTGTGCAAAATCAGACAGAAAAGCTTTCATCATGATTAATTCGAGCTCCTACTCAACCAAATTAGATGAGTCTTATTAAAGACCCCTCTCCACTAATGAATGATGATCGATCCACCAAGAAAGCAAACTTTAGGGCTCAGGGAGAAGATGAAGATAACCCGGAGCACCTATCCTTTCGAGATAAATTAATGGAGTCACAAAAAGCTATTGAAGAGGAATTGGTGGGCCGTGAAAGATGAGCTTGTTTTCGAACCGGAGGACATTGTCATTGTAGTATTGATAGTATATCCTCCATCTCTTTCTCTCAAAAAGTTCATGCCCAATTAGCTAAGCCACGGCAGAATACGGAGGTGGTCAAACTTGACAGCACATCGGGTATAGAGCACTTGCTTCTTGGCTGGAATCCCTTTGGAGTTCAACTTTAGGTTTCTCCATTGTTGACCTTGAGAATTACTACTTTATGGTCTGATTTAAATTAGAGGGGATGTTGAATTTGTTTTGACATAGGGTCCATGGACATTTATGGGACACTACCTTACTGTTCAACTATGGACTCCTCATTTTGATTGTTCTAAGGAGGAAATTGAGTCGATCATAGCTTGGATCTAGTTGCCTAGTATGGCTCTTCACTACTCCCACAAGAGAATTCTAAGATGCTTGACCAAATAATTGGTACAGTCATTAGAATTGATTACAAAACCAAATCAGCTACAAGAGGTAAATTTGCTGGCATAGCCGCGCCCAATAAGCCTCTGCTTTCTCAATTCTTACTAGATGGAAGAATCCAAAAGGTAGAATATGAGAGCTTACCGAATATATGTTTTACTTGTAGAAAATATGGCCATAGCAAGGACCTATGCCCAAATAGTAATGATGACGGTGACAACATGGATGATCGGGCTTGTGGTGATCTAGATAACAATACGACACACAGATGGCGATGATGGCTGGAAATGTGAATCAAGGAAACCTTAAGTTTGGCCCTTGGATGGTGGTTTCTAGAAAAGGGAAGCCTCGAGTTGAAAAAGGCAAGGAGAATTTGCGGGATTTGGCACGCGGTCAGCGGGAAGGTTTTGGCAAGGAATTTCGGTTTGGAATTTTGGCTAGCATGAATAAAGGGATGCCCGATCATGATAATAATATGGAATCATCTACTTTCATTATTAAAACCCAGTAGACACATACCCTAGACATGTGACTGTCCCAAGAAATCAGACTTTAAAAATGAAAACTCTACAAAACAAGCCTACTGCTGATCTCTTAACATGTGAGCAAATTCCTCAAACAATTCCAACATGGGCACCCAGCCAGGCAAAACTTTGACCCCATCCATGCAAAACTCACGCACCTTATGTAATTCCACCAAATCCCATGCAAACTAAACCAACCCGTCTATCCCACTTTGATCCCCACTAGCCTGAACCCCATGCACCACACTGCCATTTCCTTTACGAATAATATGAATACCAGCAAATGTCTCTCTGCGAATGATTCGTTAGAGCACCAATTAGATGAAGTTTTATCTATTGATCATGGCCAAACATCCAATCCGTTAAGCGATCCTCTTGTACTGGTGATCGAGGTTTACACGAGAATATGGATGATGATGGTGGCGATAGTGATTATATAGTCGAAAGTGTTGAAGAGTCTGGTTCTCCAAATGAGGACATCTCTCTAGAGGATGAGAATACTATGAAACTTGAACAAGAGGCCTTTGAGTCCTCTCTGTAAGGATCCTTTTTCTCTGAATTCTTTTCTTTATGTCTATGACCGTTATGTTTTGGAGTGTACAGGGGGGCGGCTTCACAAGGGTTTAGCCATTCTTTTACTACTTTAGTTAAGAATTATCACCTAACTATGGCTGTTATAAAGAAGAGTGGGTTTGATAAATCTCATTGAATTGAGGCTATTGGATTTTCTGATGGTATTTGAATTTTGTGGAAGAACATTTTTTAGGTGGAAGTTGTTCTAAAGCATAAAAAATTTCTCCACTTTAAAGTTCTAAGCAGAATAAGTTTCTTTCGTCGGTTACTCCTATCTATGCTAGTCCCGTTCCTTCTCTTAGAAAATATTTGTGGGATCACGTTGGGAGAATTGCTACAACCATGCACAATCCTTGGCTTAGGGGGCTTCAACTTAATCCTTTATGCTTCAAGAAAAAGAGGGGGTCTTCTACCAGTAGTGGTGTTTGTAATTTATTTAAAAATTGGTTTCATACATATAGTTTACATGATCTTCATTTTTAAAAGGCTTGATCGAGCATTGCATAATGTTGCTTGGCTTCACAAATTCTCTGAGAATACTGTCCTACATTTTTCAAAAGTAAATTCTGATCATAGACCTATGCTGACAGGAGTGAAAAGAGGAGGAACGGTGATAAGCCTTTTCGATTTCAATCCTTTACAAAAGAGTCCTAGTTCCAAATAGTGATGTCACTAATATACTTGTGAACCACCTGAGAGTAAGGCTCCCTCAGGTTCCAAGCAGAGGCAACAAAATTAGTGAAGTCACTATTGTTAGTATGAAACAAAGACTATTGGCTAAGTTGGGGAGTATTCAAAGGGTGCTGGAGAGTCACCTATGTAGAAGTCTTATCCATCTTGAATTGAAGTTAAAGAGGCAACTTGAATAAGTCCTTTCCCATGAGGAAATATTCTGGCAGGATATTGTTTTTGATAAGGTTCCTGCCCATCGTGCTTCATGTAAGCATCTTGGGCACCTTACAGATGCTTGTTACGTCACCAATCCGAGGATTCATAAGCCCTAGTAGTCCACAGGTCCAGCTCAACGTTTTGTTGTCGATAAGGGCAAACTGCCTATGTCTTCTATGGATGTGGTTTCTAATAGTCAGCCCTCGGAGCCTGTTTCTAGTGTGGCTCCTCAACCTTCTATGGGTGAGAAAGTCCGCCCCCCGAGGCCTGATGGTAGTTAGGATACTTGTTTGGATGTTCGGCCTTTTGCTCCTGTTGGTCAGGTTGATGCAGATGATGAGGTTGATGATGTAGCTGTTGCTCAGGTTACTGTAGATGATGAATCCAATTCGGGTTTTGATTTGAGAGTTCAGGATGATGACGGTTTACGTGATTTTGCTACTCTTAGGGATGCTGATTGGTTTTCTGATTTCGGGCAGGGTGTTTAGAGGACTTTCGCTGGATCTACTTTTTTCTGCACTGCGATGGATGATATTCGCTCCCTGATTGTGGGTTTCAATACCTATTCTACCGATATACCTTTCTAATCTGATGAGGAGTTTAGCTCTGATGGGAACCTTGTGTCTAATGATTATATTGCTTCTGAGCCTGAGGGTACAAAGGGGCATGATTTTGATCCCGACTTTAGTGTTGCCGGGCTGGATTCCTCTAGTTCTAGGAAAGGTTTCAAATTAGTCACTGGTCGCAAATATTACAAGCGGTTTTTTGGGCGGTTGCATTAGTTCTTTATCTTTAGCTTCCTATTTGTTCATTTCATGTAGTGGTTATTTTCATTTGATGGTTGTATTTACTCTATTGTTGGAGATTTTGATCTATGTTCCACTCCATAAGTATTTTTTTTTATTTTTTTATAATCACTCAAGGATGGGGGGATTAGGCAGGACCCTCTTATAGGTAGAATGCGGGAAAGTCCAGGAAAACGTATAAACTGTATGGTTTATACGCTTTAAGTTTTAAGCCTATTAAATCCCTCAGTTTAAAAGCTTTCGCGGATTTTCCTTGACTTTAAAATTTCAGACCAGATTTTATATATATATATATATATATATATATATATATAATTCATATCTTGTCATTTTCGTATGATTGATAATTAGTTTTTCTTTTTGAAAAATGTTTGGGGGAGAGAATGGTGAGAGAAATAAAGAATAAATGGAAGAGAGAGAGTGGGTGGGTAGAGAGAGAGGGGGCAAAATCTCTCACTCTTCTCTCACCTTTTTCTTCCCCAAGCATTGCTCTTTCTTATTCGATATGAGAGACTATGACATATATGAGTTGAAAAACTTGAGATCATGCAACTTAATTAATCAATTATTGTGGATTTGTTATACTAGAATTAGACAATAGTAGTGATTATGGTGGAATTGTTCAATTGTAGAACACGCTTTAATAACTATATGATCAAAATAATAAATAATAATAAATAAATTATTATTATAATCGTATGATTATTAAGCCATACTTTATGGTGGAACAACTCTACTATGGTCGGACTCTCAATTCGCCACCATTTTCACAAGAGAAATTTGTGGGACGGTCCACTGCCATATGACATAACAATAAATTCAACTATAAAACTCACTAAATTTTTCAATATTAAAATTAATGATTCAGTCCCATTTTAAGACAAAATACAAATGATCTGTCCTCCGTAAATTTTTCTCGCTGATCACAAGTTGATTTGTTTTTTTATCATTTGCGATTGCTGGGTGAGTGTCTTCTTTTGGTTTGATGCAATGACAAACTACTAGTTTCCCACCTAATTAATTTGTCCTTGTCGCCTTTTTCTTTTTTTTTAATTCCACGCTCGCCACTAGTTGATTTGTTTTGTCTGCCGGGTGTGTGTCTTCTTTTTATTTGATGCCTTGACGGACCACTAGTTTCTCATCTATTTACAATATGTCTTAAGATAAATATATTAATATAGAAAAATGTTTCAATTCAAAATGTTAAAGCACGGAAAATTTTAAAAGTGTGTTGTTTAAACACTTTAAGTTTTAAGTCTTTAAAATTTTACAGTTTTAATATTTTTTTAGACTTTTTTATACTTTAAAATCCTGGACTAGATATATATATATATATTATAATAATAATAATAATTATCTAGTGAGCACATCTTCATTTTAATAAAATGAAGATGTCACTAACAGATAAAAAATACATATTTTAATACACTAACAGCAAAAAAATATAGTTCTTAATGTATAGTTTTTAATACACTAACAGCCAATTCAGTCATGTTTTCATATTCTAATTGAACACTTTCCCTTTTTGATTATTCTCAAAAGAAAAGATTATTTTTTTTACCCAACATATGCGGATCCAATCACACGATCTTATAATAAGAATAAGAGATCTTTCTCGATCAATCCCATTGCCCCTTATTCTTCGAGAATGAAAGATCATTTTTAAGTTTCAATTTGTTCATTTGGAATCTAGGTTCTTTTACTTCATTTTTATTTACTTATTTCTTTATTATTTTTTCCCTCGCTTTTCATTCTTTATTTCTTTTTTTATTTTATTTTCTTTACGGTATAGACGCTTATGATCTCACTAGAGAATGACTATATATATATAAAGGGAGAGAGAGAGTACCGATCTGATCCGAAATTTTAAAATTCAGAAAAGTCCGAGAAAATTATTAAACCTTGAGATTTAATAGGCTTAAAATTTATAATTCAGAATTTTAAAGTGCAGGAAAGTCTGAAAAAACACATAAATCGTGTAATTTATGTACTTTAAGTTTTAAACTTATTAAACCCTACAGTTTAATAATTTTCTCTGACTTTCATAAACTTTAAAATGTCATGACAATTATATATATATAATTAAAAGGCCCAATCTATCCACCTAATGTATATAAACTATATGTCGCAATCCAACTTTTTTGGTTGTGTCAATCCACTGGTTACTTATTACATATACATTTTGTCACGGGTTTTGGGTTCCCTCGTTTTTTGCTTGCTTCAATTAATTATAGAAAAACGTGGTGGGTGTCGTTGAAAAAGATGGATTGGGACATATACAATAATATAATTGAGCGAGTCTCACTGTTTTTTTCGATTATTCGTGCAAATCAATTTGGCATCATTCACCAACCATTCAATCAAGACCAATTTTAAATAAATATATTATTCTTTTCCAGTAGTAACAACTAACAAATGGTTCTTTTTTTTTTTTTTCCTGGTATGGCGCCGCGCCATATATATTTCTTAATTAAGCGCATAATTATAAACTGGGATTTATCATAATAAAAATGAAACTCAATTCAATTAACATATAATTAAGTAATCAACAAGTGTTAGCAGAAAGAATAGAGCTAGTCTGGTGGTTTCATTGATTTACTTGTTCAATCAGGATATAATAATTGACTGTACCCTTCCACTCAACTTGACGCACAATTTATAAGATGTTTCAAAAATTGTTAATGGGGTTAACTTTAGTCATAATATATAAATAACTGGGTAAATAAATCTCTAAAATAACATGCAAATTAATTACAGTAGAATTATGTCATGATATGATAGAAATTTTATAAATGATCGATAGACAATACCTCTTTGAGATTATTGAAAATTTACATTACATGCATTTTCTTCTTGTATTTCTTCAGTTCAGAAATAATTTATTAATTAATTAACGACTCCCTCAAAACAAAAGGGAGGGATATATTAACAAAAGGCACAGAGAAATGTAATTAAAGAGGAGAACAAAAATAAAATGAATAAGAGAGTTCAAATGAAATAATAGGAAGGAGGAGCTGCAATTAAGTCTTTCAAGTCTTAACACAGAATCAAGCAACGAGTAAGAGCAGTAAGAAATTAACTACTACGTACAGAAATGATATCAGGCGCTGAAGCTGAATCACTCAATAATAAAAGCAATAACCTTGACGGCCAGCAAGTACAATTGCGAATACAAGTAGAAAATGAGCATGGATCAGTCAGTCTCAGTGGCAATTACGGTTTGGGTTGTAAACGCCACGGCAATTTTCAGGAATTTTGGAGGAGTTTGGATTGGGGACGCATTTCTTATAAGGTTTGTATCGCCCGCAATCGGCAGCTGCTGCATTCGGATGCCCAGCATTCATAGTGAAGGCATCTCCTGGGTTAAGAAGCATTCTGCTGCTGCTTCTGTCCACTGGCAATATTAATAACAACTCTAAGTTGTAGTTGTTATTTTCCTCCATACAATAATTACCCTGCTGCTGCTTTTGGACCATGGACCCATTATTATTATTATTATTAATGTAGCTGGAAGAAGTACCGGTTGAACTAGAAGAAGCAGCAGCAGCTCTACTAGTGCTAATTGCGCTGAAGAAGAATATTATCGACACTAGCAGTGATAATTGACTTGTTTCAATCTTGAACCTGAGGCTGCTCCTGCTCACTCCCATTTTTTTCAAATTTGTTTCTCGCCACTTTTCTCACTCAATAACATTAATAACAGCTCTAAGCTCTCTTTTATATATGTGTGTGTGTGTGTGTGTTAAGGTGCAGAAATTAATATATTTATACAATTGGCCACTTCATCTCTACCTCTTCTGTTGTATGTGTTGTGTATTTCCACTTCACTCATAGTTCAAGTAAATACTAAGGTTTCATGAAAATTGTATTTTATCACCTAATGTTTACGTTGTTATATATCACTACCACCAAAACATTAACGTAGTTAAAAATTTGCTGATGTCATAAGGGCATTTAAGGAATTTTTCATTGAACCCAAAACACACCATTTTCAATTGTGAAATAAACCAGTTTATGCAACATAATCGGATTAATAATAAAAATTTTAAACAAATTCCTAACCCTAGAACTCATCCCTCTTTCTCTCATGCTCAGACGGTCCGATAGACGGTCCGATCTCTCTCACACACTCTCGCAGCAGACTCACTGCTCTCTCCACAACAGTGCCGTCACTCACGCATCTAGCTAGCTCGTGGCGCACTCATTGCCCTCTCTACTATAGTGTCGTACTCATGCATCTAGCTGGCTTGCGACAATCTCGCCGCTCTCTCCACTGTGAGTTGTTGACTTCGTTTTTTTTTTCATTGTTCATTAATTGTTTCCTTAATTCAATTGTTTTGAGTTGTGATTAATACTTGAATTTAATAGATTAGGATTTTAATTTTGCAGTGGAATTTTTATTTTAAAATTGTGTTGACTGTACTTTTATTTTTAAAATAGTGTTGAATGTTCAATTTTGTGCTATTTGCCACAATTCTGAAGGTTTAGTAATGAAAATTTCTATGGTTCTTGGACGAGGTAAGTTTTGTATATAAAATTTGTCAAACATATTTGACTCCAAATAGTTTTGTGGTCGTTTTGGTTCTAAGTGTTGTAGTTTTCCATGATTGGGTTTGAATATTGTTGTTAATTTTATGCAATAAGTGTCAGTGCGCAAGTGTACACAACAAGTAATAAAGTGATGAGTATTGAGATCGTCTCCATAGGGATTGATGTTATAAGACTTGCTACAGCAATTTATTCAGTGCAATTTTTGAGACTTTAATAAAATTTAAATTAAATAAATGATTTAAGAATTCAATAAAACTAATTAAAGACTAATAAAAAAGATAATAAAAGAAAACAAACGTCTAACACAATGAAAAAATCAATGGCTAATAGGTAGTTGGGTGTTTAAACTCACTTAATGATTATTGACTTATTTAACAAATTCTGGTTCAGTTGCTACAGCATCGACTACAGCACTGGGCAGAATCCTAATGCATCATCAACCGTCGCCTGTTGGATATCTTATATTTATATGCTTCCTAACAGTGATCAGTTGTTAAGCCAACATCTAAATATAGCATTATAAGCTTAGAATCTATTAACCCTACAAAGTGAATCCCTATGTCTAGTTTTTCACTAATTTTAGATCAAGCATGGCCCTATTCAAGTTGATAATACATCAACTAAGGAAACCCGATCTAAAACCAAGTATTGCTTTGATTTGTTCCACTAAGTAGTCCTTTTTGAGGATCTAACCTAGCTTGTATCCACTAAATGGGTGATCGGCTGAAATATAGAATTGAATTAAGCACAATCAAAATAAAATGCTGCAGCAAAGACAGAACAACAATAATGTAGTCAATTCATTATTGAGTTTTTTTAAAACCCAACCACATTAAAATAAAAATCATAATTGGTTCAGCCATTGAATTAAACATTTAGAAAAATAAAACGAAAAATTGGAGAGTATGAAGGCAATATCTATCCCAAGAAAACCCTCTTGTATGTATTGCGATCTGAGCTTCTTTCTTCGAACTAATCTGTTGTAGCCTCCAATTTTTCCTCTCTTCCTCTTGTTTTCTTAGTGCACAAGGAGTTTGTGTGTGTGTGACGGCTCTCCCCTTTCTTGATGTTTACTCTTCTTTTTATATAGCGTGCAACTTAGGATAACTCCTAAAAAGGATAGGAATCACTGTAAATCTGCAATATACTTAAGTCACATGCTAATTTAACCGCTTGCCACATCAGCCCTATTTTATTCGCACATGTCTACATTTGTTTTGTATTTGCATGCTACATGGTTGCTGCAGCAATCATTGCTGTAGCAATTTCTACAACATCATCTCCGCTTCGACCTTAGTTTATTCTTCTGTAATTAAATTCTTTGTCATTCTCTGTAGCTCTGCTGTTGCACCATTCATCCATAGAATCTGAACTATTTAAATCACCTACAATAATGCACTTAATAAGAACACATAATAATCCAAAACACATGAATTTATTAAAACTAAACTTAATTAGATATTTATGCAAAATGCAACTAGAAATTACATAAAAATCATCATTCACTCTCTAAGTAATGGTAATTTAAGCCTAAAAATACTAAGATAACTCTCATTTCATAGAGTTATCAAATATAACCCATTGTTTACTAGGATTGAAGGATTATTTGCCCTCAGTGAATAAAATCTTCTAACGTTCAACTACTGGATGACTTCATTGTATACTTGTGTAACTTTTATCTCTATTTATTGATTTCCATGATGACGTAAAGCTTATTGTGAGGAAACAATTTAGACTATACATTTGATAGAAATTCTGTTTTAAACACATAGAATTACTATTATAATGATCATCATAATTTCATTTCATTGATATAGAATAATTGATTCTTGATTTTCCTTTGCCATGTAACTATCAAATAGAAGAAAGATTCACATCATTTTAGGAGAGTAAGGACTCAAGTACATAGGAACATTCATTCTTCCAACTAGTTTTACTAGGACGGATACTTATATGTATGTGCTCTTTGATCTGTCATGTTCGATATGAACATCAATACTAAATTATGTTTACATATTATTTCCAACTTTTTTCTTCACCAGGGTAAATTATGTTATTGTTCATTTTAATTGTTTGTTAGTCTGAATTTGAGTTCTGTTGTTTTTTGTGCAAAGCACGTTGCTCTAGTTTTTTTATAGTTAAGTTGTGAATTCTGTTATTATTCATGTTCTAGTTACAATAATTTTTTCTCATTTCTAATTTTTTAGATCACATTACCAATACAACTACATATAATCTAGAAAGGTGACAGGAGTCGTAGAGGGTTGATTGAACCAAATGATTACACTCCACTGCAGATGAAGAATGAGGCAATAAAGATTACAAGTGAAGATGGGTTGACTGATGAGCATAAAATATATACATATTTGACTCTTAATCATATAATTGCTAGTTATTATTATTTATTATTTTTAATTAATTATATTATTTTATTGAATAGGGAATTAATTTGAAATTATGGATAAAAAGGGCATGAAGAAATCTAATTTAGGTAGCATTAAAGATTAATTGATTTTGAAGCAAATAGGCATACATGCACGTTGAAGAGCCGAAGAAACCGAAGCCAATGAAATTCATTCATCCATGCACATGCAAAAGGAAGAGTATGGCCATCACGTAAAGGGGTCCCCTTATGTTACATTTGGTGTAAGTAACTACAACGACGTGACGTATTAACCGACGTAAGACGAGCACATGGCAGTGTGGGGGCAATATTGAAACCGTAATTAGCTTTCCCATTTTTCTTATCACCTTCTTTCTTTTCAACCTCCACTTTCTTCTTTTGAAAAATTATCTACTTCAAGTCTGGTTCACCAGTGAACACATCGACGCTCTTTTCAAATAAATCTACGTCTCTTTGCTCTATCATTTCTTTCCATCTGCAACTCATTTTCTCTTTTCACCAAACGAAACTAACCAATTCCCTATATTCATCTTTCATTTTCTAACCTTTCACATGCGTCTCCATTGACTTTTGATTACAGCCTTAACCCATACTCTTAACTTCGGCTTTGATGAGGGTCGAATTTTGCAGTTTTCCAATTAAAGGTGTAAAAATATTAAATGGAACCACCCAAAACAACGAATGATGTGTGGGAAATTATTTGGTCAAGACAATTTCAGAAGCTGAGGTTTGAAATTTTTGCAATTGCAGTGACTTTTGGCCAGCTCTGGGTTTAGTTTTCGTGAGTAGTTATTTTTTAGGTTCCCTAAATTGAAGTTAATCACGACAAACCGCACAGCTATACAATTTCCGCTATTTAAATCCCTAATAACTATAATTTTGGCCTCTTCTACTTTTAATACCCAAAGTAAGCTCTCATCCTGTTCTAAGCACTCTTTCTTGTTCTTTTTCCCTCTATAAAATTTTTTATCGATTACCCCCTTAGCTGTCGGTTTTTATTTACCTTTCGTACAGGCTGCCCATCTTTTATTCGAAATTTTGATTTGGCCATTGTACCGGTACTTTATTTTATGTTATTTTCTTTTCCATCTGTTGGATTTATGAAATGCCAAATCCAATGCTCCATATCGTCTGGCTGTTTGTTCCAGCAAATGTAAGATAGGGGCTGCCCACGTAAAGATTAAAGAAGAATTGAATTTAATTCAATTTAATGACTTTCTCTTTTTGCCTTGTACAATTAGAATAAAAGAATCTTAAAAAATTTAACTGTTGCTTGGCTTTCAAGAATTGTAGTTTAAGTTAGACAAGGACTCAGCCAAGTGTGAAAATATAAAAAGAGAAGAAGCTAGAGCCTGACGCAGACGGACAGAAAGGAAAAGGAGTAGCAGCAGTCCAAGTTTTCCCATGGCTGATTTTATTTTATTTGTTGCTCTCCATTCAAGTATGTCTAGCTAATTTTCTTATACTGAGGTTAAGGATGAAACCCTATTCAATGAAATAATTATCTTTTTATATAATTAATTCCCTATATATGTTATGTGATTATTATGGTTTTTGTTTCACATGATTGATTGAAAAATTATCTTTTCATCTTTAAATCATGTATTATTGATAGTTAAGAGATTATTTGATTAAATTAAGGCTTGGTGAAATAATTATTAATGTGATTGTCTTTGATTATTTGTTTTCAATAGGATACATATAATGCTTAGAAATTCTACCTTGAAGTAGAAATAGAACCTACATTAGATTAATTTACTTGGGCTTAATTGTTATATCTATGAGATGACATAGATTGATTTCGAGTTGTCACTCTAAAAATTGAGGATTAAAAACAATTAGATAATTACTAGTTGAATAGTGGTGAATTCTGAAACCTTGGTAATATTTGTCTATTGAAATCTCATTTGCTTTAATTGTTTTATTAGTTTAATTAGTTTATTTTATCTTAAAACTCAATTTGCTTAACTAGGTTAGGATTAATATTAAATTTAAATTTAAATTAGACTTTTCAATTTATAATAATCCATTTGGGTTCGATCTCGTTACCACTATTCTATTTTTAAAAATTCGTGCGCTTACGAGTATAATAAAATTTTGCACAACAAGTTTTTGGCGCCGTTGCTGGGGATTATGCCAGAAAGTCAGTTTAATTTAGATTGATTTGATTCTTCCACTAGTTATAATTTAGGTTGTCTTTTATTATTTAAAAAAAAAACAAAAAAAGCAAAAAAAAAAATTAGAACTAGATTTTAAATTCATTGTTTGGTTGTTGATTTATTTTACTTTAAATTTTGTTTGTTTTCATTATTGTTAGTTTATTTTATTTTTTTTCTTGTGGTGTGATTTTTCTCTTTACTTTATTTTATTTTTGATAAGTGTTATATTTTCTCTCGTAGAGTCTAAATTAGTTTATGAGTGTTTGGGAACGGGATTCAACAAATCGCTTGGTTAAAAAAGAGTCTAAAATTGATAGTGATCAGGCTAGTTCGTCTCAAGTGATGGATGACCCAAATAGAGTATTGCCAGTACTACCACCAGTGCAAGTAGAGAAATACTTTTCACCACTTGTGGCCAACCAACCATCTTGTATTGTGTTGCCACAAACTACAGCAGCACACTTTGAACTTAAGCTTGCCGTCATTCAGATTTTACCATCTTTCCATGGGTTAGAGAGAAAGGACCCTTATTTGCACATTAAGGAGTTTCTTGACATATGCTCTACATTTCGTTTTCAAAATTTTAATGATGAGTAAATTAGGCTTCGTATGTTCCCTTTCTCATTAAAAGACAAAGCAAAAGCTTGGTTGAATTCACTTCCTACTGGGTCTATTACTACATGGGATGATTTGAGTAATAAATTCCTTACCAAGTTTTTCCCTATGCCTAAAACAAATGCCCTTAGGAGAGAAATAAATGATTTTTATCAAAGAGAGGGTGAACAATTTTATGAATGTTGGGAAAGATTCAATGACCTACTCCTTAAGTGTCCCCACCATGGTTTTGAAAAATGGCCACTAGTATAATGCTTTTATAATGGGTTAAACATGTCAAATCGTCGTATGGTTGAGTCTATGAATGGTGGGAAGTTTTTGAACCTATATGAAGGGGCTGCTTGGGATTTTCTTAATTCACTTTCTGAGAATTCTCAATAGTGGGATTTTTCAAATCAAAGAGAAAAATCAACCCAAGTTTCTAGAAACGATCTATATGAAGTTAAGGATGATTTCGATGTGAAAGCCACTCTAGCTACTCTTTCTAAGAAAGTAAAAGCCTTAGCCATAAACTAATCAATAAATAATCTCCCTAGTGTAGCTAGTGAGGTTCGTGCTCTTTGTTCTAATTTATCTCATACTGCACAAAATTGTCCTTCATTACCAGCATATCAAGAGGCTTATTCTAAGCAAGTACATGCTTTACAATC
The DNA here is from genome assembly GCA_030449835.1 of Clausena lansium. Lineage (NCBI taxonomy): Eukaryota > Viridiplantae > Streptophyta > Magnoliopsida > Sapindales > Rutaceae > Clausena > Clausena lansium. The sequence continues at coordinate 17,245,915 of JASUUF010000086.1, read as the reverse complement.
ATATGGAAAATCCTCTAATAGTCCATTTTCACCCACATACAATCCTAATTGGAGGAATCATCCTAATTTTTCTAGGAAACAAAATCAGCCTATATCAAACTAAAGAGGACAACAATTTCACATGCCCAATCAACAATTTGTCCTTTCTAATCAAGAATATCCTCCTGTTCAACAACCTATGTCTCAATTTGTTGCACTCTAACAAAGAAAACCATCTTTAGAGGATACACTTCAAACTTTCATTCAGTCAACCCAACAAGCTTTACAGTCAAACACTCAAGCTATTCTAAAGCTTGAAAATCAATTGGGTCAATTAGCAACTACTGTAGCTGAGAGAGAGAAAGGAAAACTACCTAGTTAACCAATTCCTAACCCTAGAGGTCAATTTGAAATAGGATCATCATCCATTTCTAATGTGCCTAATGAGGAAGCCAAATCTATAACTACCCTTAGGTCTGAAAAAATAATTGATAATCATGTAGAAGTTCCTAAGCGTAGGAAAGAAAGTCCTTCAACTCCAACGGTGAAGCCATTATCTAGTGAACCTAATGAAAATGAAACTCAGTCAAAGCCTTATGTTCCTATAGCTCCTTACCCACAAAGACTTGTCCCACCAAAGAAAGGTACTCAGTATAATGACATTCTAAAAATGTTTAAGCAAGTTTGTTTAAACATCCCTTTACTTGATGCTATTCAGCAAGTACCTGCTTATGCTAAATTCTTAAAAGATCTTTGTACAATAAACCAATGTCCCATAAAAAGCATTTCTGACTGAAAAGGTTCGTAGCATTCTCCTAAACAAAATACCTATTAAGTATAAAGATCCTAGTTCACCTACAATTTCTTATGTCATTGGAAATCATGCCTTTGATAGAACTTTACTTGATTTAGGGGCCAGTGTTAACTTATTGCCATACTCTATTTATGAGAAATTAGGATTAGGAGACTTGAAACCCACTCATGTGTGTTGAGTGTTAGAAAGTGTGTATTTATAAAGGATAAAATGGTCATATTACACTTCAAGTCTCACTAACATCCCTACTTTTATGTATTTAAGTCCTTTGCACTTTAATTGTGTGTATTTTATTATAACTTATGTATTTTATGCATTTTCTGGGAATTCAAGCCATTTGACCATTAAAGAGACATCGGATAGCAAAACGGACAGTAATTTTGAACTCAGGACAGTCAAAAACCTTAAGAGGAGCATAAAAGAAAAAATAGCACTGTTCACGTATACGGTACTGTTCATATTAGGGATGACAATTTTCAGATCCAAATTCGGATTTAGGTACATTCGGATCCGGATCCGGATCCGGATTAATTATTTTATATCCGCATCTGGATCCGCAAAATAATATGTGGATCCGAATGCGGATAATATCTGCCCGGATTACGGGCGGATATTCCGGATATCTAGATCCGTAATTTTGAAATTAAATAATTTAAAATTTAATTTAAAAATTCAATATTTTAACTAATAATAATAAATAAAATCCAATTATAAATTTATAATTCAACAATTAACAATTAACAATTCAACATAACATACAACATCATAAATCTACAATTAAAAATACTATAACATAAATTAAAAATAAAAAAAATCAACATAGATTCAACAATTTACCTAATAATATTAAATAAAATCCAAATATAAATTCATAATTCAAGAATTAACAATTTAACATGAATAACATACAATAATATCATAAATCCATAATACCACAATATAAGTAATATATTTTTTTAATTTAATATATATATTATATAATTTATGGTAATATATATTTTTTAATTTAATATATATATTACATAATTTATCCAGATCTGGATATCTGGCTTTCTGGAGCCCTTGCATCCGGATTCGGATCCAGATCCGTGGGGATCTACTTATTTGGCATCCGGATCCACATTTTTAAATATGCGGATCCGGATCTTCCGGATCTTTCCGGATGTGGGCGGGATCCAGATTATATTGCCATCTCTAGTTCACGTATACGGTACTGTTCACGTATACATCACTGATCATGTACGACACTATTCATATATACATACGATGACATGGCATTGACCGATGATGTGTCATTGATCGATGATGTGTCATTGACCGGTGACGTGGTAGCATTTGATTGGACGAATGATGTGGCATTGACTGCTTATGTGGCGTTGATTGATGATATGGCGCTGACCAATGACGTGGCAGTGTATGATTGGACCGAAAAAATGAGCTTACGATAGAAGCAATGCACTTGATCAAGGTTGGTTGACTTTGATGTTGACCGATGACGTGGCAGCAAATTATTGAACGCGAAAATTGGCTTAAGTTACATACGACACATTGAATCACAGTCACTGATGATGTGTTCCAAGCAATTAGAGCTTGCCACGTGGCGCAATCCTTAACGTCCGAATTGATTTCATCCAATAGTCATAATTTACTCATTGTATTTATAAAAAAGGGGGAGATTGGACACCCTGAATCCATTTTTGGAGTCCATTTTCTATAATTCCCTCTCTATCTTGTATTTGTTCTGTATTTTAATAAAATACTAATTTTACCCCTAGTTAAATTATGAGTAACTAATTTTCTTTCAAGCTTGGATTGAAGGTGAAGTCTCAACATGTTCCATGGGCTAATTTGGTAAATTTACTTTCTTCTCCCTTTTGATTTATGTGGCTGTTTTGACTTTTCGTCGACAGATAGTAATAATCTTGTCTAGATTTTACACCGGTAATACCGTCTTCTTAGTGCAAGGTTATTACTGTCTGGAACGATAAGTGGTTAATACCATATTTATTAGAGTGTGCCTCATGAGGAGTGGAAATCCCCCTCATGATTTAATTAGCACTAATAAAGAATATTAAGCCCATGGTGCATGTTGATGCAGATCCAGATATCCAATCACTTTATTCACATAGTTTAATCTCCAATTTAATTCTGCCATTTTAATTTAAATTTTAGAATATTTCAAATCACCTTCACAACAAATCAAGTTACCCAATTAGAAAATTAACCCTACACCAAATTAAAATCCACCTCCTCATGGGATCGACACTCGTCACCATTAATCTGTATTATAATAGATTCGTGCGCTTGTGAGTTCAATAAAATTTACACAACAATGTGTCACTCTAATTAGCGGATAGATCTGTCAAAATTCCTAGAGGGATCATAGAGGATATTCTTGTTAAGGTAAACTAATTCTACTTTCCTGTTGACTTCATAGTTCTTGATACTGAACCTGTAGAAAACACATATTCTCAAATTCCTATTATTTTAGGTCGACCTTTCTTAAGCACAGCTGATGCGCTTATTAATTTTTGTAATGGTGCCATGAAAAATTCGTTTGGGAATATGACTATAGAGCTCAATGTGTTTAATGTTAACCAACCTTCTGCTATAGATGGTTATAATGATGTCAAAGAGTTCAATCTAATAGAGAGTACAATCAATACTCCTTTTATGCCTTTCAATGGAGATGACCCATTAAAAGATTGTTTAACTCACTTTAGCATAGACATAGATGAGGATAGCATGATTAGTGAAGTGAATTCTTTACTAGAATCCACCCCATTAATGGATATTAATAAATGGAAAAATAAACTAGACCATCTTCCACCTACAAAGTCTATACCTCCTCTATCTATAGAAAAAAAACCTACATTAAATTTAATTACTTGGGCTTAATTGTTATATCCATGGGATGACATAGATTAATTTCGAGTTGTCACTCTAAAAATTGTGGATTAATAATAATTAGATAATTACTAATTGAATAGTGGTGGATTCTGAAACCATGGTAATCTTTCTCTTATTGAAATCTCATTTGCTTTAATTGTTTTCTTAGTTTAATTAGTTTAATTTCTCTTAAAATACAATTTGTTCAACTAGGTAATGATTAATATTAACTTTAGATTTAAATTAGACTTTTTAATTTATAGAAATCCCTGTGGGTTCGACCTCGTTACCACTATTCTATTTTTAAAGATTCATGCGCTTGCGAGTATATTAAAATTTTGCACAACAAGTTTTTGGCGCCGTTGCCTAGGAACAAGCAAATGTTTATTGTAGATTCTAAGGTAGTCTTGCAGATTCAACTTGCTATACATGACTCATTAGAAGTGACAGTGTTTGATATAATTATGTTGCCAACCTTACGGCCTGATTTACCACTTGGTAGAGTGTTATAAACCATGCTACATAACTTAGGAGTTCAATTATTTGTAGAACAAATTACATGGGTGAATGACAGCAGAAATGAACTATCACCTAGTGCTAGAGGCATACATGCACCACAAACAGACCTGAATAAGAATGTTGGGCATGAGATTGATGATGATGATGAAATATCACCGAGAACTGAAGGCATGGATGGACGACAAACTGTTGGAAATGAGAATGTTGGGCATAAGATTGATGATGATGATGATTGGTTGTTAGATTTTAACAAGGAATTTGTTGCTGATGGTAGTTGTATAAATAAACAAAACATAGTTAAGGGTGCAAAAGTTGTGGATGATGTGGGATCTAATTTTAATGATGAAACAATTGAATTAGACCCTGAATTGATGGTAGAGACATCTTATTCAGATTATGATATAGGCACTACTAAACTTATGGATTATATTCAAATGCATGCATATAAGCTAGGGCCTAATGGTAAGTATAGGATGAGGTTAGGAGATGTATTTGATGATTTTGACCACTTCAGATATGTGTTAGCTGAAGTTATAATGGATAAAGGCTTTGAAAACATAAAGGTGTACAATGAGCCTAGAAGATTTTACGGCAAGTGCAAAATTGATGATTGTCCATAGTATGTAGTAGGGGTGAGATTTGTAATCAAATAGTTGCAGAATAAGCATGATTGTAGACAGACCAAAAAGTCAGTAAACGTGACCAATAAATGGATAGCAGAGAAAATAAGGAGTAAAGTTGCTGTGGATCCTCATGTAAAGATTTCTGTTGTTCACAGGTTTATGCATTAGACCTTTGGTGTGAGGATAAAGAATTTGAAACTGTATAAGGCCAGAGAGAAGGCAAGAATAGACATTCATGGAGATCATTCAAATGGCTTTGAGGATCTATTTTAATATGCTATAGTGATTCACAAGTATGATCTTGATGCAATTTGTAAAGTGCTTTGCGATGTAGTTACTAGACCTGATAATATGTTATTTCATATATTCTTTATGACATTTTCAACTCAAAGAAATGCACTTAACAATGGTTGTAGGCCATTCATTGTGTTGGACAGATGTTATTTGAAATCAAAATACAATGGAGTTCTATTAGCTGCTGTAGGTATAATGAAATGGTCCCATTAGAACTAACAATATGTGAGATAGAGAACACTAAAACCTAGACATGATTTTTGGAAATTTTGGATTCATATTTTGATAATGGATCAAATCATATTACCTTTTGCACTGATAGGCAAAATGGTTTATTGGGAACAATTGAGATCACATGGCCTACTGCTTATCATAATATACTAATGTATATTATGTATTTTGAATGCACAAATTGTTATTAGTGCATTAGGCTATTATATATTTTGAATGCACAAACTGATCATATTACGATGGGCATTTGAATGCACATATTTTGAATGCACAAACTTTTATTAGTGCATTATGGTATTAGGTCATATTTTCAAAGCACATACTAATTCATAAAAAATTAATAAAAGTACTTTTGATTTTCATTACATCTTAAACTACAACAACTGAATGCTACAGTACGTTGTCATGTCTATTTCATTATTTTCACATATATAAGCCTACCACAAATCCACAAATAAAAACTATGTCCAATTTTAGTTTTGCTTGAATGCATCGTAGCCTTTCATTCATCTTCATTACACCTTCATTTAGGTTCATGTCATGACCACATGTGGTATTACGTATTTCTACATCTTCTTTTGTCGCCCATGGCCAAAAATGGCACTTTTTAAACTTGCATATCGAAAATAGTTGATTAGGATTTTTCAACATAGTAGATATCATAGCACATGCCTGCACTCCACAGTTGTAGTACTTAGGGTGGCAAGTAACTTCTGTAGGTTTCTTAGCTCAACCCCTAGAATTAACCCTTTAGCTACTATTGAAGGCCTTTATTTTGTTTGAATTTATCTGTGTGAAGGTTGAAAGTATGTTTGGTTTTGAATGAAGATTGAAAAGAGGTGGAAATTTTGTGTTTAAATGAATTATAGTGTTTGCAGTGGCTTATAGTTGTTGTTTTTGAATGATAAAGTGTTAAATTTGAAGTATTAGGCTTGCCATTTTAGTGTTTTGAAATGGCTTGGGGTTGTTGGCCTTTGAAATGGGGTTGCTGGTGTTGAACTGGGGTTGCTGGTCTTTGAATTATAATGTTTACATTGGCTTATAGTTGTTTTTTAATGATGAAGCGTTAAATTTGATGTATTTGGCTTGATATTTTAGTATTTGAAATGGCTTGGGGTTGCTGGTGTAATAGTATTGAAATGGATTGGGGAGGCAGTAGCAGGTTTATATAAGTAAAAAAATAGCCTTTTTTTTAATCTGACTACTTTCTTGAGTAGTTTTGTAATTTTTTCTTTTGTTATTCTTTCATTTTAAAGGATAAAATTGTCTTTTATACTCTAGTGACAAAATCAACTTTTAACTTATATTTCGTTAAATATTTAACTATTTTTAATAGAACAGTAGTAAAATGATAACATAAAAATTATGTGATAAAATATAATTATCATGAAACCTTAGTCCTAACTTGATATGATAGTTTTACTAACAGAATGATTGCAGTATCATGTCTATTAGGAGTACGACCATGATGATGACTGGTGATCATAAGCATAACAAGACTTAGTCATTTAAATGACTTTGTTGTGGTTAGGGGTATAAGGTTTGCTGTGACTAATAACTATACGACACAACGCAATAAGAAAAAGTAATACATCACACATACATACGCAAGCCCTTTTTTTATTTAATTCACTCGACACATCAGCACATGGTGAGAATTTGAAAATGCTAATGCTTATCATAAAAAACGCCAATTTAAATTGATGCAATAACAACAATCCTGCTGTCAAAATTTCAAATTTTTTAAAAATCACAATTATGATTCTTCTTCAGCATCAGCCAGTCCCCCGCACCCCCCGCCATGTTACAAATGTCTGCTCTGACCTTTACCATCTCTTATAGTCTAAAGATAACAGAGGCCCGGCCCTCCTTTCAGACAATGTGGTGACAAAATAAAATTTTAAAAAACAACTCCTCTAGCTAGCGAATCATTAACCCCTGCACTGCCTGTGAGTGTGAGCCATCTTCAGTTATCTTGTTAGCTTGAATGGTGCTCATTACATTTGCAACATTACCCTGGCAACAAGTTCAAAAAATTAAATAAGAAAATGCGCGCACGCTCACACACTACTTTAGATATATACATAATAGTGGCAAAAATTGCAGTACTGATACTGGGATGGAAGGAATTCTTACCCTCCAAGTTGAGAGCTTTGTTCTAAGAGTTTGCCACTGATGTTGCCCAAATACACGCTCAGTACAACGGCTGCATATCAAAACAACAGTAGTCATTATCCTAATTCATGCAGCAAGTACTTCAATAACAACTTATTCAGGAAAAAAAAAATGCTCTGCAGTGTTGGATGAGTATACTATATATATGCAAGAGAGAGAGAGAGGGAGAAGAGAGGACAAAGAACAGCACAGTTTACCTAACAATTACAACTTGGTTCATCTGGTTCATTTTGCAGTCCATTAACTTGGCAGTTCGTGCCTTAACAACCCATTTTTCCACCTCATCATCATTGATCTGCTAAGAAACTTGAAGAGCATTAACAACAAATAAACTATACCATAGATCCAGAAGAATAAAGGTGAGCAAGTATACCTGAAGTGTATCCTTGATTAGGGCATACGGAATTTGGCCAGATTCATTAAAGCCAAGATCCACCAATGACATCAACTTCATCTTCGCTATGCAGTCTTCATGAACTAGACCTACACCATTGCAAGAAAAAGAATTAAAGATTATTGAAATCTAAAGACAGACTAGCCAATCCAACAGCCAATTAAAGGGAAAGTACACAGTTCAAGAAAATATTACCATAGCTTTTCAGTAAAGCAGAATTCCCTGCTTCAAATTTCAAGTATCCATCCAGCCTCTGAGTTAGGAAGATCTTCAGAAGCTGATATACCGATGCATATTTAGTGTCCTTTTCCAATTGACATATAGCAGGCATATCTAATAAATCGCACTGCAAGTAACCAAAAACAAATTAATGTTAAGAGCAAGGAATTTTCTAAGCTCAATATAGCAAACAAAATTTGACAAAATTGCAAATGTAACTACATTTTAAAAAACTAAAAATAAATAAATAATGAGAGAAATTAGAAGAAGAATAACCACCCCCAAAAAAAGGGGGAATATATCCATTATCCAGAACACAAGGAAATAGAAGAATGAAATAGATTCCAACTGCATTGAAGTCGGTATATATCATTGAATTCACTTAGATCTTAAGATACCTGAAACATGTCAGGTGACTTCACAAATTCAATAATTGTGTGCACAGCTTCCTCCTTGGCTTCACCTATGGTATGAGCATCTTCACCAGAGAAAGTTGCCAAATACTTGGTCAGGAATTTGAAAGAATCCTTGGATGAGCTGAAATAACAAAAGAATTCATGCCACAATTATAATTCAAAACTCAACTATATAACCAAATAAACACATAAAAGACAAAAGCAATTTCAATTTTAAAAAGTGATTAAGCTCTCTGTTTATACCTTCTACTTTCTTTGAGAACATTAGCAATGCCAAGAAAAAGTTCTCTTTTATCCTTGATATCAATATTCCACTCCTTCAAGAAGCTATCTATCTTTTTGAAAGAAGGTATTATATGTTCGGTCACTTTTCCATTCACTGCCAAATTAAGGGCTTTCATGTATACAAAGAACCGGCTGTAGGGATTCTCCAGCAAATTATACAGATTGAACAAGCTGGTGAAAAGAAAAGTAGAAACATTAAACAAAGCTTTCAAAATCTTACAAGTTAAAATTGCAATTATCACACCACATTACATCTTCAAGCGCATTGCAGGCTTGTCATTTGGCTGTTGGATGATTTTCCCAGATATAAGTTTTGTCATCTCATGCACTTCATCAAGGCTCTCAGGCCTTGTGACAAGATTGCAGATAACAGTGAAGATACACTCAAGATCTGGAGAAAGCAACAGGAAAAATGTATTTACATAAAATAAGACGGGGGCACAGACTTATAAAAGGAAATAACAATAAAAGGTCTCACAACTGAGCAGGAAATCATATGAAGTCCAAATTGGCCATTTGTACTTGTGACATTACTATACTATATCAAGATAGATTTTATCAGTGAGAGGTTTCCATTACCACAAATGATAGCAAATGAAGCCAACCAGATATAAATAAGACGATTCAATTTAAACTACCTTGCAAATCGTATGAAGAATTCAACAATGGGGATTATAATAGCATAAAAAACCACAAGTTACTGCACATCCATTTAACACAAAGTTTGTTTACCAAAGATAATGGGCAGTAAAAACCAGTTAAGTATTAGAGAAATGTAGTTTAGGAGGACAAAACATCCTGGCAATACCAGCTCTCTATATAGACTCATAATTGCAAGGGATGTATTAAACACAGAGAAACAAAATAGTACCTTTATCAGACACTTTTGAGAACATCAAGTCAGCCGAAGTGAGCATTAGAGAAGCCAAATCCATCCATCTCCCCATGACCAGGCTTTCTTGTGCTTCCAAACAAAGCCTATTAACTTGTTCTTCTGTAGCCTGAGACACCACAAACACAGAACATGCTCAACAAAATCCAAATTAAACCACGCAGAAAATCCCACACAAATATCAGCCCATCCTTATTCCGGTTTACAATGAAAGATTTGTTTCTCATATCAATTCACCAACACAAACATTATCTAAAAACAGGACCCAAATTTTAACCACATGGCCGGTTCTACAGTCTCAAATTTCTCCAAAACTCTGTCTGTCCGTATTTTTGTTTCAAACCGATGAAAGTTTTACTTTTATGACAAAATTTCTCTACTCACTCACGTACCATCTCATTACAGAAAGGAAAACTTAAACAATCATTGCATAGACCAAAAAAATAACCTTCAATCAAATAAATCAATCAACCAACGCAGTGTCCAGTTACAGATTCAATAAAACATCACCAATTTCAAGTTACCAGATCTCTAATAACCAGTAAAACACATACCGCCACTAATTACCTATCCCCAAAAAATAAAATAAAAATTTTTAAAAAACTATTTTTTAAGCTATTCTGCTAAAACGAAGAATTATAAAACTAGAGAAAGACGTGTAGGTGATTGGGGACGTGGGAATGGAAGGAAAAAAGTGTACCTCGGGACCGGCATCGGCCCAGGCGAGCTCAGATGTGAAGCGGACGACGGCAAGAGCGGGATCTTCTTCGGAGGTGGGAACAACTGTTGCCATCGCGATTTTTTTGTTGGTCTCTCTGAAAGTCGAATTTGGAACGACGGCTTTTCTGCTGCTGGTAGCCGAGCAGAGATATTAAAAACTTAAATGAGTTTCTCAAAAAAAAAAAAACTTAAATGAGTGAAAAACCCTAATTGCTTTTCTTTTCTTTTTCTTCTTTCTGCTTTTTTTCCCCTCAGTTCAATGCAGCGGAGTTTCGTGTCGGTGTCGTTTTATATTTATCCAATATTATAGACCCCTATAACCTATTTACCGTCTATAAATTTCCCTCTTTTTTTTTCTTTTCTTCTTACATGTTAAGATGTGCGGGTTTCGTAAGTTAAATATAAATACGAGAGTATTTAGGACAAATTTGCTCGGAATATTATCATTGGTTAAGAATAATTATTAGGCTAATAATATAAACTTAAGGTGAATCCTTAATTTTTAAGCTATAATTTTTTAGTTTAAGTTAGTAGGGTCAAGAATATTGTCAAGAGAAATTATTAGGAAAATCCTTAATTTTTAAATTTAAGTTCCCACGAGTTTCTAATAATATCTCATATCTCATAGCTACTTCAAATGTTAGTTTTATATTAATAAGCTACTTTTATGTTAACTAAATTAGCCACCGTTAAATAAGTTAAGATAAAAGATTATTTTGCCCCTTAAACCTCGTAAAATATTATTTTATCTTCTTAAATGAATTTAGGGATAAAATAGTTTTTTATCCTAGATTTTTTTAACGATAGTTAATGTGGTTAACGTAAAAGTGACTAGTTGATATAAAACAAAAACTTGAGATGGTTCTAAGATATTATAAAAGATTCATAGTAGTTACTTACACTTTTAATATTTTTAAGGTGGTTGTGAGATAATTTTTCTATATATAAAAAAATTATAAGATTTTTTTCGAGATATATGTAAAAATAATAATCCGAATTACTAATGTAGCATTTATTTTTTTGTCTGAAATCTAAATAGGTCTCTGAAGTTTGAATGTGTTTGAATATGAATATATGAATAGTATGTTTGTTTTTCTTTTTTAAATTTTTAAATATAAGTAGCATCTTATTTGTTTTTATAAATAAAAAAATCTGAAATGTGATTATTAACATTTATGTTCTTATAAATCAAAATAAGAAGGGATTAGATTTTATAGAGATATTTTTTAATATAATATTTATCTCTCATTCATAGTTTTTTCCATTAAGATAAAAGTACGCACAAATCGGTCGATAAGATGAGAATCAGAGAAATCGACATAAGTCGACTTACTGATGGGATGCCCTAATGCGTTACAAAACTGCGCCTTAGTCAATGATCCAATTAGATGAATAATTGAAACGGTCGTATCGACCTTCTTCATAGAATTACCTATTAGAAATGAATTTTCTAGCATTTGACATTTTTTATAAAAATTTATTTTTTCTATTCAACTGTAAATGTATGAAAATCATACATAAGTTATAAAAAATAAACAAGTAAATTTTAAAAAATATTTAAAATTAATAAAATTTCAGACAATTCAGACGTTTAACAAACAAGCCTCTGAGTTGTTATTGAATAATATTTTTGTGAACTTAAAAAACAAAAGGTAATGTATTTGTGTAGGGGACTCATATAGACATTAATCATTTTAGTGGCTTTAGTTATTGCTACAAAAGATCTTAATTGATTAGAAAGAAATTAGCAATGATCCTAACAAACACAAACATATATATATATAGGGTTGTTCCAATCCAGGAATACCGGATTGGAATAGCCCCCATATTGGGTGCTGCTGGCCTTTGATAATCCAAAGGCCGGCTGCACATGGTGGGCAACAGAAAAAAATAAACTTATTCATACCTCCCTATGAATAAGTTTACAATAAGAGAACATATCGGAAGATCTAATGCATTACATATATATATATATATATATATATATATATATATATATAGTTGCGTTTACTAATTAATGAAACGAAATTCAAGGCTAATAGTGTGATTGCCACCCGAGCATTCCTATAATATATGCAAATATATTATTAATTTATTATATATACTGATCAGTTATTCCCACTTCCACCAAAGAGGTAACCCAGGGAAGATCCACCGCCTGGGGCATGAACTTTGGTTGATGGCCGATTCTGCATCCGCATACGTACAGAGAATCAATTAACTATGATAAATAAATATTGTGAAGGACAAATGATCATTTGACTTATATATTTCCGGAGTGAGAGAGTAATAGAATGGGTGGGTATGATATATATGTGTGTGTGTGTATTGAATATTTTGCATTATGTCAGAAATTTTGAAAGATAATTAATTATGAAGGATAATTTTTACTGCGTACGTACCGTAATAAAGTTGCCACAGTTCTGGCCATCTGCCCGATAGTAGTTGTTTGTACGATTTCCGGAAATGCCTGCTGGAATCTGCAGCTTATCAACTGTGGCTGTGGGTGTGGGCTTCTGATGATGACGATCAGAAGAAGAAGAAGAAACAAAATTAGGGGCAGAGGCTTGTCATTTTTGACTTTGTTGAGCACTAATGAATGTGCTGGTACTAGTAGTCTCTGTCTCTCCACTCTCGCTTCTAAATAGGTATCCGAAAGAACTCTGTCCCGATACAGATGGTAATTGGATCCATTCATATTGGATATTTGGGATATTTATTTATATTAGATTAGACAATACTCATTTAAAATTGTATAAATATAGATATGGATATGGATATTATAAAATGATATCCAGATGTATTTGGATAATTTTTTTTATCCAATGAATATCCATATACTCATATTTAAGTTTAAAAATTTTTAATTTTATAAAATTAAAAATGAAAAGTTTAAATAATTAAATATTCAAAAAGATAAAAAAAAAGTGAAAAAATACAAAAATGTCCGCAAGTAAAACATTTAATGTCAAAAATATCCTTAATACAGAAATATATAAAACAATTGTATTTCAATTTTTGGAAAATAAAAAAAAAACAGTTCTTGCCGAAACAACGCCACCACCATCGCCATTAGATTTAAAATTTTTAGATTTATGCAAGGATAGCATTTTCAACAAAAACTAACAACAAATGGAGACACACGCACCAGAAGAGTGCAACGCCATTGTGGTGGCCGCCACTCAATCTCGAGGCGCGCCTGCGTCTCCATTTGTTAAGGGTTGATTTCAAAATATTTATTCTCAAATATACTCTCACAACAAGAGTATAGAAAAATATTTTAATTTTAGAAAATTTAAACTGCTAACATTGTCCCGTCGCCGGCATCACTGTTCTGGCAGCAGCGACGAAGACTATCATATGGTGACAAATTTGGTATCATCGGACTCACCACTTCATGATCTATGTAATGGCACTAATTTTGTTAGCAAAAACAGAATATTGGTGGCACAAATGCCACCTAAAAGTGTGGTGGATACATAACGCCAACGTAAAACAATGGTACAATGCTGTACATAGTCACGTCGATCAAACACTTAGGAAGCTGGTGATGTTGATTCAAGAGGCGGTGCACTTCACTGTGCCACCTTATACGACGTGGTCAAGCTGTCGTCGCCCTTTACGGTGGCATTTGCACCTCCACCGTTTAGTGTTTGCCGACGAAATCTACACCATTGCGCAGATCACAAAATTTCGAGTCTAATGGTGTGATATTTGTCACTAACTGGCCACATTCATCGCCGGCCGGAACAGTAATACTAGTAATTTTATTTTTGAATTATGTTTTTAAATAGAATAGTTTTGATTAATTTTTAAAATTAATGATTTTAGAAAATATAAATAAAAATGAGAAGAATTTCTTAATGTAATATATTATTAATTAGCTTTTATTATATTTATGTGTTACACAAAATCGAAATAAGCTGGAATTAGAATAAACTAGAATCAAAATCAGAATAAGTTATTTACTTAAAATATAAGAATTGGAATCGGAATAGGTTGTATTTGCCATTGATGTGTTTATTTTATTTTAGAATAGGAATGAACTATTACAAGTTACTAAAATATCATTTTTTAATTGTTATACTTTGTCTTATTTGTATTTCATTATAATAATAACAATAATAATAAAACTGAAAATAATAATAATAATGACATTAATAATAACTATAATAATAAAATTAATAATAATAATATTAATATTAATAAAAATGATATGAACCATTTGCTTACATTTTTTATAAGATAAGATAATAATTCCGCATGCATTTATGAAATTAAATGTGAAGTAGTGATTGATAATAATACCACTAGCTTTTCTATTTTGATTTCTCCTTTTTTGACTTTTTGAGTGCAGAGAGTGAGGGAATTAACTCTTGTGCTGGTGTTAGTGGGGAGATGTTGAACTACTTGCAAAGCAACAACTTAAGCTGAATTTGTATGTAAATTTCCAACTCCCAAGAACCTCCACACCGACCTTCTTTAATTTGCTTCTACACACTAAAGGAACTCAAAAGCCAAGCATAACATTAAATTCATTTTGTACTGGGGGTTTTGTTTTGAGCTAGCTGGATTTAGTCTTAGTTTTTATAGAGGCCAAAGCCTGATCTTGATGATTAAAAAAAATGAGTAACTAGACAAAGAGTAATATTAATAAATCCTACTAATATATAAGCATTACAGAATTCCCTTGTTTTTCCGCTGTAAAAGTTAAAATGCCAGTCACAAGAAATAAATAAATTGCAAAATAGCAACAAGCTAGGTTCAAATGGTTACATCCTGCAAGTGAATGAATGTCCCAATCAATAATTTTTCCTTGAGATGGTTACCTGGATTGCTGCATTTCAATTAACAATTATTTGTGATTGTCTCGTGCGATGCAACAAGTATATTGGAGTGACAAACAATAGACAGCAACAGCATACTGCATACTGCATACACACACCCAGCTATAGGAAATAATACCTCACATGCTTTAAATTTCACTAACATGAACATCTGTTGCAGGGAAAGAAGTAACAAGACAAAAAGGTATATAAACACATTTCATATCCTGATAGAAAGGGAAATCCAAAAAAAAAAAAATCTATATTTTTTCTCCAGAATGATGTACATGGTCATGTCAATCATGTGGTCAATGGAGCTTTAGGGATCACGTTCTAAAACCATCTAGCTGGCACTCTTTCAACTTGAAGGGAGCTTTGAGATCTCTACTAATAACTTGTGCAGTGCTTGAGG
Organism: Clausena lansium; assembly: GCA_030449835.1. NCBI lineage: Eukaryota > Viridiplantae > Streptophyta > Magnoliopsida > Sapindales > Rutaceae > Clausena > Clausena lansium. The sequence goes on along the minus strand of JASUUF010000086.1, from coordinate 17,230,227 downwards.
CTTTGAGAAAAAAGGAGAGTGATCAGCACCTTTCAGACGAAATACCTTTTCTGGGGTACTTGAGTTTATCATGCTCTGTTGAAGTGCTATAGGTATCGCATTATCTTCTGGCGTTTCTATATAAAACCGCCTCACAGATCCATATTTCATGTCAGATAGAGATAGCTTCTCCAAAACTGGAGCAAAGGGGATGTGTCGCATTGAAACAGAAGCTAACGCGATATCCTGGACCATATATGCAAAGTACAGAGGAAATAGCAACAGTGAGAAATAGAGAAAAACCAAAGAAACACAAACAGCTACAAATACACACATTGTGAGTAAAGAGAAAGGGAGCACATCGATCAAACAAAAGGAGTATTTCAAAAACTTATGTAAGAAAGCCTTCCAAGGGCTGAAAACAGAAGAATGTTCATGACTCATTAAAATTCTACAAACGACCAGCCAATGGCATCACAAACTATTTCAGTTGTGAATTTGGGATACCTTTTGCATTGATGTCAAACAACAGCATTATACACTTGCTAAAAGTCCTACTTCTCATGAGCCAAATCCATTAGAAATCAATAGACAAAATTCTCCAGCCATGCAACTGTCTGAATAACTACACAAACAAGTCTTATTTACAGCTAGAGTTACTTATTTCCATGAATCATTTAAAGTGAGTTTTAATGGTACTTTCTGGTTGTCCAGAGGACTCAGAGAAGTTAGAGATCCAAATATCCACACACTTACATTTGATTTATAGTATGTAAAAGACAAAACCAAAGTGGTGGTTTCCAACTCTTATCAATCGTCTTAAACCAAAAAAGGAAAAACATCCAGCAAATCATATTTTTCAACATAGCCAAACTCTTGATGATTGCCTTGGAGTAAAAGCTATCTTTTTGCTAGTGAGAAAGAGAGTAAGATAATCATATATATGCACTTAAGAGTGAGGTTTTAGCAATTTCTTCTAACATTACAAGCTCAAACATACCTTTGCAGGACTTTGGTTGAACAACAAGTCTTTCAACAATGACTTGTCAAGATCAATAGCAGTTGGGGGCTGATTATTTCCATTTGCATACAAAAATATCTGAGCCTGTCGCATCAAATCAGTTGAACCTGTCTGCAAGGATTTCTAACATTAATCTCAAGTAAAAATCATAGAACACAACTTTTTGAAAACATAAAAGTTTTAATGTGATGAAAAGGTAAAATGTCCTTTTCTTATATTTTTTTATTGTTGAAGTTTATAACAATTAAAAAAAAAAAACATACAATTCCCCAGGGGAACAATAGATACTCTAACATGTTCAAAGGACTTGAGTGAGAAAAATGCTAGCGCAAATTAAAGATGAAGTAAACATGTACATATGTAGAAAAGGATTTCTAAATCTTGCCATCATGTTAATGCACTTCAAGAATAAGAAACATTGAAATATGTAAGTACTATAGCAATACAAGCATAAATGAAGGGCAAACCTGCTGGGAGAACATATCAAGAAGATTTTGTCCGTTAGTCAACATTGCTGCAGCAATAAAAACAGCCTTAGAGATTTTAAAAGGAAATAACTCCATAGCGTATGATATACATGCTCCGCCAAAATCATGTCCAACCAAGATCACCTGCATAATTCCAGAAACAGAAACAGAGAAAGAAAAGAATTAACATTCTATAGAAATATATGTTTGTTAGCTCATTTACAATATAGATTTTTTTTTTAAATAAGAAATTTACAATTTAGATTTAAATGGCAGGAGTTTAAAATAGAAATCCAGTGGCATATGGTTGAAAAAGCAAGTGATTTCAAGCTAAGGCAACATCACCAATCTTCATTTTCCAAATTAAAAAAATTACAAGTGTGCCTTTATATCCTTTTTGATACCTTTTAATGTAAAAATGTAAGACACACATATTAGAATATTCAATATATCAGTGAAACTCAATCTATATACCAGTATTTTAGAACAGCAAGGATGACAATGAGATTAAAACGCTTAATTAGATCTCCGGTCTACTAGAAGAATATATCCGCATTATTCATAAACAAAAGAAGCTGAAAAAGAAGCAAATATACAAGAAGGAGAGAAATAGAGATATATAAACAAGGAACCTTCTCCACGTCAGTGAGTTTTTCAAGAAAATCAGTAAGTGGCTTCACATATTGTGACAGGCTGGTAATGCCATTCGTATCAAATGAATGGATCCCTGCACCAGTCAAGTCAATGGCAGTAACTTTGAAGCCACCTTCTTCTAAAAGTGCTATAGTTTTATACCAACACCAAGCACCAAAGCCTCCTCCATGGACAAGGACAAAATGGTTGGTTTCTAGATCATGGAGCTTCTCATCCTGACAAGGACAAAAACAGTTAGGAACCAAAGGGAGTTCAGCTACATACGAAAGCAACTCTAAATGATGAATTAGACCATTTATGATTCTTGAGCCAATATGTATGGTCTCCACAAACCATCAATTCACAAGGTTTTATTCAGTTTCCATCACAGATCAGGAGGTTACTGAACAAATATTTTATTTTTTCCCCCCCTTAATAAGACGGTCAAGGATCAACGCATTGTTACCAAAATTGATCCTCTGGCATCAGTAGCCATGAGAGATATAATTGAGCTACATGATCTCATCAATTACAAAATATTAAAAGCAGTATGGGACCAAAATTTCAAATACTAAAATTGGTCAATTTACGTATTATTAATTACATACAAGAAAGAATTCAGCAACAGAAACAAAAGATCCCAAGACCAAATTTCTCTGTTAGCAGCAAACACTTTTACCACAGAGAAGTTAATAAAGAAACAAGACATCAATAATTACTATCTTTACTCTTTTAGCACTCTCTAAGCAATCAAATATAAGGCAAGTAATAAAGAAATAAAAACTGAAAAAACTAATAAAGAAATAAAACTTAACTTCCTCATGCCATGGTCAACCTAATCATATACATATGCAACAGAACACAACGCCAAAAATCAATCACACATTTATGAATTATGATTCACCAATTCATTAGAATCAATTAACCAAAAAGGAAGAAATGAAAGACAAACCCGGTTGAGGTTAAGAAGCTGGTGAGGGTGCAAAAGCGGGTCAGTGAGGGAGCGGGCACGGGAACTGGAGCTGCGGGGGAGCTGGGTCTTTCTGGAACTGGAACCATTTGGATATCTCAAAGAAGCAGAGCGATCAAAGGGCACTCCCAATCCATTCTGCTGTTGCTGGTGCTGACGAAACAAGATAGCAGCAGCCAAAGCCTGCTCTTGGATCAAAGCATTGTCAAAATTCTCTTTCTCTTTACGGGAACCCGATCGGATCCTACTCCACCTATTGCTGGTGTTAGCCACAGGAGCAGGGCCACCCGTGTTCGTCAACCTCTTTGCAGGTCTCTGACTCTGTTTCCTCTTCACAGGAGGAGTTTTGGGTACCAAACATGTGCAAAAATTTCCCATTTTCGCTGGTGCATGTCAAGAAAATAATTTATATTTGCAAATTGATTACAATTATAATTAATACCACTGCTCTACTCTGTTTAAATGCTTTGCAGAGAGAAAGAAAGAGGAAAGTCCGGTGAAATTCAGGGGATGTGAATATGTGAACGTGATGGCCTGAAGCTGCTCGAAGTGGAAATGCAAATGCGAGACGAGGCAGTCAGACTCGCATAGCTTATTAGCTTTCCTTTTATGATAATTATTAAGGGTAATTATCCATGGCCACCACTTACGAAATTTTAGTAAATTATTAAATTTTAAGATTGTATTTATTAATTATTTATTTTTTAAAAAAATATTTTATATCCACCAGTTAATAAAAATATGATATCAGCATATCATCATAAGAATAATATTATTATTTAATTAAAAAAAATAAATATTTAATTAATTATATTTTATTTTTAAAAAATAAATATTTAATTATATAAACAATATTATTTTTATTTATAAATAAAAATAATCAAACAATACAAAATCTTATATTTAATTAATTATAAATAATTTTCGTAATTATTATATTACAGAGGTAAAATAGTCTTTATACAGAAAATCACTAACGACAGTTAGTTTTTTTAACAGAAAAGTGATTGGGAGATATTTCTTTAAAAAGTAGGTGGTTTACAGATACAATCTTAAAATTTAGTGATTTACAAAAATTTCACTTAATAAGTGGTGGTCACCAGATAATTACCCAATTATTAATAAATCCCCTGGCAACCGGCTGCCAACTACCTCAAAGTAAAGTGCATTCCTTTACAAATTTTGGTGCATTTGGGCATTTCGGTATTTTGTGGGTTACGGTCCTTATATCATTTTATAATTGATAGTGAGTTTCCAAGTGATATGATACGCATTATTATCTTATTAATATATAATTATGGCCATAGCTAATTTAGAGTTGTTTCAATTTAAAATACGTCTTTATAACCACACTATTAAACTGATAAATAATAAAAAATAAATTATTGTTATGATCATGTGGTTATTAAAATATGTTTTAAAATTGAGCAACTCTAACATAACCGGACCCTATAATTATTTATAGAGTTGTGACATTATTTAACGTATTCAGATGTCTGTTTTATAGTAGTGAGTGCCGATGCTCATCAAAAAATTCTTTTATTTTGTTTATTTATGTTTTATATATATAGTCACAATCTGGTCTGGAATTTTAAAGTCCGAAAAAAATATTAAACCCTGCAGTTTAAGAACATTATAAAATTATACTCTTAAACCGCACGATTTTATAACTTTTTCAAACTTTTTCGCATTTTAAAATTCTTGATTAAAATATTTCTAATATATATATATATATATATATAGGCGTATCTGCAGTCCCTTAATAATACCCTTATATAGTTATATATGTATATAAATAAGTTCATACTATGACTATCTTTATGATTATTATTAATTTCTCTTATTTAACTATCTGATAACTAGCCGATGATCGGGTGGTACGGTTGGAATATTTACTCAAAAGAAACCCCGCTATAGAATCATAATTAAAGCTCAATCAGTCGAATTTTACGTAACCAATAGAGTAATGGTTTTGGTCAAACAAATATTAGTAAAGAAAGACGGGGATATAGAACGAAAATTGAAAGAATTAAGGAGAGTTTTGGGAAGTTTCATTTTCGTCTTCATTAGGTAATTCTCTAATAACTCATAACTGCTTGACATTTGCACAAAATTGCGTATCAAGTCAATTCAAGAAAAATAATCATAATAGACAACAACGTACACAACGTTGATATGTTTTATTTCAAATGATTGATTTCTATGCGTATACTTTATGAGTGATTCATTGTACACGTACGTACGTTTCGAATTTATCGTGGTCTTCCGAAGAAGAGAATGCTTAATTATGCTTTGCTGGTTTTAAAATCACATTCACTAACATGCAGATTAGGAATCTATATTCTATTTAAATTAGGAGCTTTGTCCTATTTAAATTAGTATTCCTTATTATTTAAAGTTTATAGTTATTTTCCTTTCTAGTTTAAGAATTTGTTTGTTTCTAGTTTAGGAATTATTTTCCTATTTCTTCATAGTTTAGGATAATTATGATTAGTATAAATAGGCCCCTCTTGTAGCCTTTGAAGGCAGAGAAATTTGAGTTCAATAATATTTTCAGACTTTAAAGCTCTTTGTGAGTTTTTTAGTTTAGTTAATTCTCGGCATTCTGCGGAATCAACGAGTCTTAACCCTCCTAGATTCGCGGCTATTCTTAGAATCTACGTTAATTTAGTTAATTTCTTTATTTCGGTATTCTCCAGAATTAACGAAATATAAGAACATAAAACTTCCACTGCATCAGTTTGGTATCAGAGCTAAAAGTCTGGTTCTCAACTGTTATCAATTCCTACCCTTTTATTTTTTTTATTAAATCCATTTAGCTAAAAAAAATCAAAAAACCAAAAAAAAAATGCCAGAAGTCACCCCTGCAGCCGCCGTCTACAGCAGCCAGCGATCCTTTTCCGTTGCCATTCGACGATCAGCTACCACCAACACAATCAAATTCGTCGCCGGATTCCGCCGCGCGTTGGTCAGCACCACCACCACCACCACCAATCAACTCCTCTCCACCAGCATAACCTATCTAACCCATCACCACCCCGATCGACTCCCCGATCGCCGGCATCGAAATCCAACACCAAACCACCACCTTCAATTCAAATTTTCGGCCAACACTACGCTTTTCCGAACAAACCGCCACCTCTATCATACTCACCGCTCTCAAATCTTTCAGATCTACCCATCCTTGTCTGATTTCCGACCACCATCACCGGAAACCTAAACTTTTTCTTAATTACTGATTTACCCCAAAAATTTACCTAATTTTCAGTTTACTCCTAATCCTTTTTAAACCAAAATAGAAAAATAGCTCTAAGAAAAGGCCGTAACGCCCCTCATGTAGCTCCTTCCGACCAGGATGATATTCCTAGAGATGAAGCTATAGCTAGTATGATAGTCAGAATTGATATGTTAACTGCACAAATGGCAGAGTTACTCGCCGAACATCATCGTACACCAGAACGCGAAGATAAATCAAGTGAAACCTTCACTAATCCATTCTCCAGACGTCGATATAGAACTAAGTCCACTGAAGATAGAAGGTGGGAATCTGGGCTGAGAATTAACATTCTTGAATTCCAAGGAAGTGGCCAACTAGAGGAATTATTAGATTGGATCAATGCCATTGAGGAAGTTATTGAATATAAGGAAGTTCCTGATAACAAACTAGTCTCACTTGCTGCAACTCGATTCTGTGGAAGAGTAGCAGCTTGGTGGCAACAAACAAAACTCACAAGGATGAGGCAAGGCAAAAAGAAGATTGATTCTTGGACAAAGTTGAAGAAGCACTTGCGTGGAGCATTCTTACCTCACAATTATGCTAAATTGTTGTACCAGCAATTACAGAATTTGAGGCAAGGCAATCGATTAGTAGATGATTACACCATAGAATTTCATTGGTTGGTAGCACACAATGACTTAACAGAGACAGAGGAACAACAAGTCTCTCGCTACATTGGAGGCTTACGATCACAGTTTCAAGACTAGTTGAATTCACTTGATCCATTCTCTGCTTCTGAAGCACACCAACAGGCTTTGCAATTGAAGAAATAATTTAGTCGACGGACTAGTGACTCCAACTTTCGTAGTTCTCGAAGTGTTATTCGTAATAATCCAAGTCAACCTTCCCAATTTCGTAATTTCACTCCTCCAAATCCTCCAAACAAAACTAGTAAATCAAGTGAAAGTGGTCAAAGCAGCAGGACCCAATCTTCGGGCTCAGGAATACGCTGCTTCAATTGCGAGGAAAGTGGACACCGAATGACAGAATGTAAAAAAGGAGGAAAGTATGGTAAAGGCTTATTCGTAAATACTGAGGAAAGTGAAGAGTACTAAAAGGAAGAAAGTGAAGAGTTCACTGAAGAGCCAACTTTTGATACTAGTGACAGTACACAATCCATCGAAGAACATGGTGACAGTGGGCCAATGTTGATAATAAATCGAGCATTTTTTACTCCTAAAGGACAAGATAAAGACAAGTAGTTACGTCAAAATATTTTTCAGACTACTTGCACGATTGGAGGAAAAGTATGCCGTGTGGTCATAGACTCGGGTAGTTGTAAGAATGTTATCTCAGAGGAAGCTATAACGAAATTAAACTTAAAAACAGAACCTCACCAAACTCTGTACAAGCTCACATGGTTGAAGAAAAGAAATCAAGTAATGGTATCTAAACGTTGCTTAGTTTCTTTATCAATTGGATCAATGTATAAAGATCAAGTTTGTTGTGACGTTGTGGCTATGGATGCTTGTCATCTATTATTGAGCAGACCTTGGTAGTATGATCGAAACGTAGTACATGATGGGAAAAGAAATACCTATAGCTTTATGTTTAACAACACCAAGATTGTTCTTCTACCTAACAAAGAGCTCACTTTCAAACAAGAATTGGGTAATTGCTTGTTAGGCAAGAAGCAATTTATAGATGTTGTAACAAAGACGAAGAAGGTCTATGTTTTATTGGGAAAAGAGAGCCACAGTAATTCAAAGGTACCTGAAGCTGTGACACCTATACTGGAAGAATTTCAAGATTTGTTTCGTAAGGAGCTACCACAAGGCTTACCACCTCACCGGGATATAAAACACCGAATTGATTTGGTACCGAGTTCTACATTACCAAATCGACCTCATTATCGTATGAGTCCTACAGAATATGAGGAATTGAGGCATCAAGTGGAAGAGTTACTAAGAAAGGGAATTATTCGTGAAAGTCTGAGTCCCTGTGCAGTCCTTGCATTATTGACTCCAAAGAAAAATGGTTCTTGGAGAATGTGTGTGGATAGTCTAGCTATCAATAAAATTACAGTCCGGTATCATTTTCCAATCCCTCGATTGGACGACTTATTGGATCAACTCAGTGGAGCAATGTTTTTTTCCAAGCTTGATTTAAAGAATGGCTACCATCAGATTCGGATTCGGCTTGGGGATGAATCGAAAACAGCCTTTAAAACTCGCGAAGGGTTATATGAGTTATTAGTAATGCCATTTGGCTTATCTAATGCTCCAAGTACTTTCATGCGAGTTATGAATCAAGTCCTTCGTCCTTTCATTGAAAAATTTGTGGTTGTTTACTTCGATGATATACTTCTATATAGTACCAGCCATAAATTACATCTATAACACTTGAGGGAAGTACTTTCAGCTTTAAGGACAACAAGTTTATACACTGCAGTAAACAAGTGTATTTTCTTGACAAAGAAAGTATTATCTTTAGGATATGTGGTGTCAAAAGATGGTATAGCTGTTGATCAATCAAAAGTGGATGCTATTCGAGAGTGGCCACAGCCAACTACTTTATCTGCTATCAGGAGTTTCCATGGGTTGGCCTCATTTTACAGGCGATTCATTCCTTATTTCAGTACTATTATGGCACCAATCACAGATTACATGAAGCAGGAAAATTCTCTTGGACAGAAACAGTTACTAAAGTATTCAAAGTTATCAAAGAGAAGTTGACTACAACCCCAGTACTTGTCTTACCAAATTTTTCTCTCACTTTCGAGGTACATTGTGATGCATCCAAGATAGGTATTGAAGTTGTTCTTAGCCAGCAGGGCAAGCCTATAGCTTATTTCAGTGAGAAGTTGAATGGAGCAAAGACACGTTATATTACTTATGATATGGAGTTCTATGCAATGGTCCAAGCATTAAAACATTAGTTTCATTATTTGATTCATAGAGACTTTGTTTTGTACACTGATCATGCTGCGTTGAAACATCTCAATAGTCAAGATAAGCTCTCTCATCGACACGCCACATGGGCAGCATTCCTTCAACAATTTACTTTTGTGGTAAAGCACACTTCTGGTGAATCCAACGGGGTAGCAGATGCATTAAGTCGACGATCTTCTTTGTTGACACAAATGCATAATCATGTTCTTAGATTTGACACCTTTAAAGAGTTATATGCTACTGATCCTTTCTTCGCTCCTTTACTAGAAGACATTGCTGCAGGATTTCGCTCAAACTATCATTTGCATGATGGGTTTCTTTTCAAGAGTAATCAATTATGTGTTCTTGATCAAGTTTGAGACTAAATATCATTGCAGAATTACAAAACGAAGGGCATATGGGTTGTGACAAAACCTTGGCTTTGGTAGCCAACACTTATTTTTGGCCTACTATGAGGCGTGATGTTTATCATTACGTCGAGACTTGTTGTATTTGTCAGGTTTCCAAGGGCACTGTAACTAATGCTGGATTATATATGCCACTACCAATTCCAACACAACCTTATTTTGGGATTACCTAGCACTCAAAGAGGTATGGATTCAATATTTGTCGTTGTGGATAGGTTCTCGAAGATGGCTCACTTTATTGCATGGAAGAAGACTACATACACTTAGACTGTTGCTCGTCTATTCTTCAAGGAGGTTTATAGATTGCATGGTTTACCGAGTTCTATCGTATTTGATCGAGATACATGATTTCTTAGCCATTTTTGGAGGACATTATGGAAGTTGACTAATACTCACCTAAATTTTGGAAGTGCTTATCACCCACAGACAGATGGTCAAACTGAAGTTGTTAACCGCTCTTTGGGAAACCATCTATATAGTCTAGTTGGCGATAACCTGAAGACATGGGATCAAAAGTTATACCAAGTCGAGTTTGCTTATAATCATTCTGTTAAGCGTAGTACTGGTTTAAGTCTTTTTCAGGTTAATTATGGATATAATCCACGAGCTCCTATTGCTTTAGCCCCAGTTCCAGATTTAGTTTGCAAAAGTAGCAAGGCAGAAGATTTTATTGAGCAACTTCAGAAAATTCATACAGCTACACAAGAGTCTTTGAAGAAAACTATCGAAGGTTATAAGATTGATGCAGACAAAAGGCGTTGAGCTTTAGAGTTTCAAGTGGGAGATCTTGTATGGGTTGTCCTGACCAAAGAGAGGTTCTCAGTTGGAGAGTACAACAAGCTTTCTGCTAAGAAAATCGGACCTTTGGAGATTATAGAGAAGATAAATCCTAATGCATACAGACTGAAGCTTCCTAGTCATATCTGCACCGCAGATGTATTCAATGTTAAGCATCTTATTCCTTTCAGAGGTGATCATGATGAAGATGATGTTACCGACAATCCGAATTCGAGGGCGAATTCTCTCCATCCTGGGGGGAATGATGCAGATTAGGAATCCATATTCTATTTAAATTAGGAGTCCTTGTCTTATTTAAATTAATATTCCTTATTGTTTAAAGTTTATAGTTATTTTCCTTTCTAGCTTAGGAATTTGTTTTGTTTCTAGTTTAGGAATTGTTTTCCTATTTCTTCATAGTTTAGGATAATTATGATTAGTATAAATAGGCCCCTCTTGTAGCCTTTGAAGGCAGAGAGATTTGAGTTCAATAATATTTTCATACTTCAAAGCTCTGTGTGAGTTTTTGAGTTTAGTTAATTCTCGGCATTCTGTGGAATCAACGAGTCTTAACCCTTCTAGATTGGCGGGTATTCTTAGAATCAACCTGAATTTAGTTAATTTCTTTATTCCAGTATTCTCCAGAATCAACGGAATATAAGAACATAAAACTTCCGCTGCATCACTAACAGTCAATTTAATTAATTTAATACTCAGTATTTAATTTCCAAGAAGACTTGAATTACCATCAAACATCAAGGATGTATTGAGTTCTCAAGATTAAGACCCATCTTGGCATGCATTTTCGATCGGCATCGGCTGCCATTTACTTGATTGGGTGCATGGATTTTCCAAAATCATCTACTATTAATGGTAAACTAGGAAATATAACCACACTTCGCGCAGTTTTGATAAAAGAATTTAGTATTATTTATTTGAAAATTTATATAAATTTTGCTTACACTTGTGACAGAGAAACTAACCTCACCTATTTAGAGTAAATGTAAATTAAAACAAAACTTGAATAAAATTCAAATTTGTGTATAATATTTAAGATAGTCACATTGCATTCCACAATGTTAATTAGTGGGATCTAAATAAAATAATCACCTTGAAATTTTTTAATATTATAAATTATAAATATATAATAGCAAACTGAAGTAACAGCCAAAGGGATTTATATATTCAGATACAAAGAAAATTAAAAATGGATCTTACTTGAGTAGAAAGCATGGTCCTAATGTATGTCGAAAGGCCCTATAAAACACACAAATGAGAGTAAAACAATCAATTCCAATATAATGAAAAAAAAAATTATTTATCCATACAAATATAATGTGTCCATCTACAAAGAATCCCATACTTGAAATGGGACATAATCTAGAGTCACACTGCTAGGAAAACCCTACAATTTGGTTTTAAAAAAGATTATTGACTCTTGAAATCAAGCAACTAAAAAAACACAAAATCAGAGATTGAATTAACATACCTTAGGTTCAAAAGCTTGGAGGACTCGTCTCCAGACATGGTTAAAATGACTACCGGATCTGCGTATCACAAAAACAAACATAAATTAAGGGGAAAAATAATTATTTTGATGATGGAAAACAAAACGGGAAGATAAGAGAGTGAAATTTGTGGACATGTGAATGGAGAGAGAAGGAGATGCAATAATTGTAGTGGTTTTGAAGAGCTTGGTTGAAGATGATCCATTCCATTCTTCGATTATCAGTTATTGCTTTGATTTTACTACTTCACTTATACCTTCCATTAAATTCGAAATTGATTGAGACAGAACTCACTCGAACTGGAGTTTTGGATACTTTGACTTCCTCCTCGTAACTGCTTTCTTTGTGCTTTTGCTTAATATATATGTGTTTTGTAATGTAATTATTTTTTAATTTTAGCCAATCGCCATCAATGTGGACAATGACAAGTTTTTTCTTATTTTTTAAAACATTGCCAAAAATTTTAACCGAACAGTTACATTTTTTATATTTAAAAATAAAAAAAAAGTTATATTTAAAATCACCCAAAATATTGAATTTATTACTAGTTGACATATGTTTAATAAAAATCTATTTTTTTAATAATAGGAAGTTTAAAAATTCATTAGCTTCGTAATAGCTGTTAGAGTAAAAGGTTTAGAAATTTATTTTTTATAATAGTAAATTAATTATGATTGTTATAATTTTCTTTAGTTATTTTCTTTAGTTACAAATTTATAATAGTAAATTAATTGTTATTATGATATTGGTGGTTACAAGTTTTTAAATGCACCATTAATATTTTTAATCATTTAGGTTAAGTATATTTTTTATGTACAATTAAATTTTGATTTTATTACAATTTGACATATGTTTAATAAAAATCTATTTATTTTTAATATTATGAAGTTTAAAAATTCATTAACTTCATATTAGCTGTTAGAGTAAAAGGTTAAGAAACCCTTAATTGTTTTCTTTTACAAATTTACAATAATAAATTAATTGTTATTATGGTATTGGTGGTTACAAGTTTTTAAATGCACCATTAATATTTCTAATCATTTAGGTTAAGTATATTTTTTTACGTACAAATTAATAACATAGAATTAAAGAAAACTGCCAATACTAATGGCCACTTGTGTAGAGATGGACTCTCTGGCTTTAAGACAATACCATTTAATTTGTATGCCTCTTCTAGTCTTCCTGCTTAATTAAGGTTTGATTTTGTTTTCTGTAATCCATATTTGACTTTATATCCATGTTTTTTATATTTCATATTTTCTTGCTACATGCTTTATATTTGTTAGAATGGTTCCTTCTTGCCAATGCTATGCTTGTTTTTTTATTCAAAATTTTCGACAATGGAATGAACATGAAGAATAATAATAATAATAATAATAATAATACAATAATATCTGGACTATCCCACTTGTAACTGCTTTCTTTGTGCTTTTGCTTCATATATATGTGTTTTGCAATGTAATTATTTTTTATTTCAGCCAATTTATTAGACAATAGAGAATATAAAAAGATGAGGAATAGTGATGACACATCATCTCTTCTAGTCCTAGTTTTATACATATATATATAGACTCTTAGTTAGGTGAATGTGTTATTTAAGTTAAAACTTTGTTCAAACTTTAATTATAGAATTTAATCACAAATTTTATTTCTCTTTGCTATTGAGGGAGACAAAAAGGTAAAAAATGGTGAAAAAATAGTGAGAAGACAAAGTCGATTTATTAGATAATAAATAATATACAAAGATAAAAAATAGTAATATCACATCAACACCTCTAATCCCCGCTTTATATATATATATAGGCAATCGAAAGCCAATATTAATTTTATACGACGAAAAGTGGCATTGGCATGAGTTGTGGGGGCCGGCATCTTTGTTATACGTATGATATAGGCTTTCGTGATTGAAATTTCCTATCATATATTAATTAACAAATTATGCATGTATATGATATTCAACGTACGTAATAGCTAGTTAGACGCATATTCTGTTGATTTTTTAAAAAATATAGAGACGAAGGGTTGATAATTCTCGCACATTTAATTTAAAATGTACGTCTATTATTTTCTTCTCTGTTAACATTCAAAATAAATAAAGCTACTTTTGAACATCAAAGGACTTTCTAATTTGGCAACTAAGAATTAATCATGTGGAGATAAAAGATTGAGATTATTTAACTTAACATTTAGACTTCTTTTAAGCCATAGAAAAACAATAAACATGTCTATTGCCTTAGTCCTTAAGACAGGTATGAAAGGTAGAGAGCAGGAAATATCATGATACAACATTTTATTAAGCTTCAAATTCAAATCATTGACCCAAAACAATGGATAAAGTAAAATGACGATTTTCATTTATATAAAATCAGATATCAGCTATCATACTTTCAGTAACTATTATAACATACATTTTGCAGTTGAAAACCTATCTAATATGACTTTAATGAAGTACGAAAAATATAGAGTGAACCTTAAACATTAATTACCAAATTTAATTTGTCAAAGCATGAAAAACCTTTTGGATATTAAGTGATAATTACGCTTCTAAATGATGAATATAATAAAAGGGTAGTCCAGCCTCTAATACAAATAAGAAAATTGAAGGATGTTTCAATTGTTTGATGAAAACCTTTAATTATGTCGCACAAGAATAATAAATCTCAATTGATCATCACTTTTTCTCGTGAGGGAGAGTGAAGGTACAAAAGGGAAAGAAATGCTTAATGTTATGGTTCAATCTGTTGGTTGGGGTAGGTCGATTGAACAATATAATTACAACGTTGCTTGGGGCCCCAAATCCTAAGGAGATCGATCCTACCGAAAGCTGATTTTGGGGTCCGAAATTTGAGATGTTCTTTTAAATATTTATTAACTTTTTGGACTCCCGTATTTCATGTGTAGCAGAAGGTTAGTGGTTACAACTTATCAACTTTCAAATTTAATGCACGCCTGAAGTTAGAGGCCACTCCCCCAACAATGTGCACGGCCTCCAATTAATTAATTGTTCACATCTCTCTCATCTTTCCAGTGGAGAAGCTGTCACTATATTTTTTGGGGTGGGTTAGATTTTTTTTAAAATTAAATTTATTTCTTAAAAAATTTGTTTCATACAAACGAAATTATTAAGCACACTATAAAAGAAAAATATTAATAATAAAATTATAAAAGTACAATGTAAATTCTAACAATTGAGATTTAGGAAATTTAAATTTTAGATTCAATTGGGTACTTGCTTGAATTTTGTTATTTGGAAAAAATAAAAATTTACTATAATTATTAGTTTTATTTTTTTATAAGTTTTAATAAAAACGAATTTATACTTAATCTTTTAAAAAAAAAAAAAAAACTTGCTCTGGCTACAGCCTGGTTAGCCAACCCTTAACTTCGACCCAGCATCTTTCCACTGCTTTATGCACATCTCGAATGATTTATGAACAGCTACGTTTCCAAAACCCCAATAGCTCTTTAATGGATAAAATATTAGATTAGTTTCTATATTCTGATTCAACTATCTATTTATTTATTTTTATTTTAAAAAATATATCTCAAGATATCTTAGATGTTAAAAATGTTATGCTTCTATCCTTATCTTTTATTTTCCTTTTATATTGATACACTGCACCATATTCTTGAGGATATTAATGAAAAGAATAACTATTAGTTCATCAAATTAATCTTAAAAGTAAAATTAAAATTTTTATATTATTTTTTTACTTAAGGATTAATTTGATAAACTATTTTTATAAAATAATTATTACTAAGATTGCTGCAAAGATATTAAATATTATTTTAAGTTAGCTGATATTAATTAGTTTATAAATAATTGTTAGTGACAATGTTGCACTAGTACAAAAAATAGTAGTTCTTTTATGTTGATATTTTTTGGTTAATCTAATAAATAATTATTGGTTAAATTGATAATTAATTTTTAATAGATAAATTAATTAGTATCAAGAATATTATCGTAAAGGTATTATTATAAAGTTAACAAAAAACATTTAATTATAGAGGTGTCTTGAAATAATTTTTTAAAATATAAGAAATAAACATATACTTAAATCATATATTATTATTTTATTCGATTTCTGATTTACAGGTTAGACTTCAATTGAATGCGTTGAGAGTTGAGACACGTCCGGATAGATGTTGGAGCAGGGCTCCCAACAAATATATTGGGTTGTATAATTATCATTATTTGGATTGGACAACTCTCTAATTTTATATTAAAGAAAAAAAACTAATGCATTCAAAACCCTCGTCATAATGAATTAAAATATATATAATGGGGGCGGATTAACAGTCCCTTAAAAATATTTTTAAATTTATAATTATTAATATTCAGAGTTTAGCTATATTGAAGCAACTTTAAAGTAGAACAATTTTTCACAACCACAAAATTAAAGTTATAATGTATTTTTTATTATTTATCACTCTACGTGTGTGGTTATGATTCGTGCTCTAACTTAAAACAACTCCAAAATAGCCATAACCTAATATTAATTGAATTTGAGTTAAATCAATGGATGTGATTTATTAAATTATATATTCTCAATTTCTCTCTTTATATGGACTCACCCAAGTTTTTCTCCCTCTTTTACTTTCTTTCTCCTTGCACGTGCTCTCTCTTTCTCTCTCTCCCTCTCTCTTCTCTTTCTTGTTTTTTAATCTTGACTTTTAGGTTGTTTTTCTTTCTTTACGCTCTCCAAATTCATCTCTAACAAATGTTTGAATGTCTACTCATTGTCTAATGAACTTTTATGCTCAAGAATTTGAAGGGGTTATTGATCCGCCGCTATATATATTAGATTAATAATTCGGGAATAATGATGGCATCGAAGATTAATTCTTATCGTAAGTCCAAGCGGCATTTGCATTTACACGTGGGTTTCAATTCTCATATTAGCCAATTACAAATTAAATAGTTATATATAGGTAATTAACTCTATAATCAAATAGACGAATGAGATTGAAATTTAAGTTAGGAATCAAATGTGGGATCTTTAACATTATTGATTATATTAAATGAGAGCACGAAGGTTAGGTCATAATCATGGCATGCATGATGTGCACATGATTATCGTAGCTAGTGATCCTCCTCTGAAAGTAAAACGTGGCATAATCGATCTTTTGGCATGCATATGATTATGAATGCTTTTTCTTATTTAAAGAAAAGATATAACACATGGAAGATGTAACTAATTAACATGAATACACTTTATCTGTCGTCTGTCATTATAAGGGGGATTTGATCACTTTCAAAATTCCGTTAGTGTTATGTGTGATCGAGTTGAGTTCGAGCAGTGGTCCAAACTCTTCCATGGAATTGGAATATGAAGATCAATAAAGCCAGTTGAAGCTTTGGACCACTTCTAGCTAATTCCATGACTCCATCATAGCTCTCATGTATTTCTCAAGAACTAGTGGAGGAGCACTGGAATGGCTTTAATTAATTAATATATTATATTTAATTATGTTTAAGTACCACAATTATCATTAAAAGTAAAATTTAAAACGCACGCAATAACAATATTCGCAAATTGCAGATGTTTAATTTCTGCAAGCCGCACCCGGATCTGACTATAATGGGTTTCAACACTTTCTCGTTTCCCTTTTTTACTTGCTTGAAATTAGTAACTTTGGATCGTTAGACTTGGCTGGTTTTGGTTAGTGTTGCTTTTTATCTATGGGGAATCATGCATGAATAGTTGGGCTGTGGTATTTAATTTATTAATATCTTTTTAGCACTCAAGACGGATATAATGAATATATGCTTCATCTAATTGGAGTGAGAAGAATTTTGTAATTAGTTTTAATTTCAAAGACGACAAATATATCTTTCCATACATCGTAAATGAAAGCGCGCTTCTTCAAGTAATTA
This sequence comes from Clausena lansium, assembly GCA_030449835.1. NCBI lineage: Eukaryota > Viridiplantae > Streptophyta > Magnoliopsida > Sapindales > Rutaceae > Clausena > Clausena lansium. The sequence continues at coordinate 17,212,419 of JASUUF010000086.1, read as the reverse complement.
ACAACTTTGAATAAAAATTAAAAGGGATTTTGAAACTACACACACGTATATATGAAAGTTAAAATTTATCAAAACCGAATCGGCCGTGGATAAAATCCTTCGATTCGTTTTTTTTTTTTGGGGATCCGGTTTTGTATTTATATTATCCTTTCGATTCGTTTTTTCTGGATCCATTTTTGTATTTATATTGTCAAAAAACTGATACGTTTAATTCAATAAAAAACTAAAGGCAAGGGCTACGGTGGATTTGCTCTATCGTAGACAACGAATTATAGTCACACACGTAAAGTGATAAATAGTAAAAAAATACGTTATAACTTTAATCGTGTGATTATAAAAGATTACTTCATTGTGGATATAATCCAACATAGTCGGACCCAAAACTAAATAAATTAGTTCAGTTTCTTGGTTCAAAATCTCATATCCAAATCCGAACAAAAAAATCGAGGGTATTTTTGTAAGTAACATGGCCACAAGATATGACATTATAGAGGACATAAGGGGCAAGCTCATGATTTCATAATAGTCCTTAACACACCCTTATACTTACGTGTGTGTCATAAACTAAGGGTTAGTTTGATAATATTATTGTAGTTTTTAAAATAATTACTGTATAAAATAATGATTACCTTTATTATTTAGATAAACTAAGCAAAATTCCCCTCATGTTTTAAAATAAGGTTGGACCCCTCAGTAGCTATAACAGTATTAGTTTTAAAGCAATGCTAGGTATCTCAACATATAAATCTCAATTTGAGTCCCAACTGATTTGGCATTCATCTATTAGATGGTGGTTAAGTAATTTTACTAGGTATGAAATCCATCATCTAATAAATAAGGATGAGGCTATTTGAACCCACCAAAATGCTCATTAAACCCAACTACTTAACAAACCCATTATCATAATTTAAAATTTTATGTTTTACTTAACAAACCTATCTTAATACCTATTATACCCTTATTGAACAAAATGATTATAATTTATGCAAATTTTTTTTCTCACAGCTTCTTCATCATTTTTATATCTCTGCAATTATTTACGGATCTTTCTCCACTATTGCAAATGCTCATATTCATTTTTTGTCCATAAATTGCACCAAATACCAAAATCATAAATCACACCAAATAAAAAAAATCTTTCTCCACCATTTATTTGCACTATTTTCTTATACATGAATATTAAAATCTTGAATAAGAAACATACCCGAGTAATAAGAAATTGGGTTAGGAAAAACTTATTATCTAAATCGAACTTCCTTCCATCTTTATTCTAGTAGCATGTGAGAAACAAAATTATCATCTTTAAACTTAGAAGCAAGGCCAGATCAAGCAAGCAAACAACTTTCATTCCTCTTGCACTTTCCTCCTTTCATTGACAAAGAATATCTCTTAAGTTATTATCGTATGTGATTCCAATTAGTTTAATTCCATTGAAAATGATCCAATCAATACCTATTTAACAAAGCCAGAGAACAATGCAAAGGAGATCAAGATGGAAAGAGTTTTTTTTTTTTTAATTTAATCATGTTATCTTGTCTATAATTGTAATTTACTATGGGATATTTTAGTAATTAAAAAAATTCATTAAAAGGTAGGTTTAGTAAGTATTTTGGTGGGTTCAAATAGTCTTACCCAATAAATAAATGACACATAATATTAAGACTCAAATTCGAACTCAAATGTTAGGATCCCTAACATTACTGTTAGTTTTATACATTATTTTAGTATTCTATCGCTAGTCTTGATAATAGCCATAAAATTTAAATATTTTGAGAATTTTTTAAAGCAATATGACTTATATTCCTTCATGATTATAATAACAAATTATAAATTATGGAGAAAAATTACAAGTAAGGAAAAAATCATAAATACCACTAATGGTTGTATAAACTGATGTAGTGTACCAAAGCGGGCCCTAAATGTATGAAATCTAAAATTCTAAACATAACTCTGAATACATTGAATAGACCACTTGAAGGAAAGATCCAAATATACATGCAAATAAAGGCCAAAAAAATAATTGGACCAAACGCAGTAAATTCATCCACAATTGACTGCGAAAGAATAATATATAATAAATTAAAGAGAGGGAAAAAATCAATATATGAAAGGGATATATAAGCAACTACTACTAAAATAATTGATTACTCACACTTGCTATTGTTTGATGAGAAATGATTAATTAAGGAAAAATTTTATGATGCCCTGATTAAAATTATAGCATCAATACCATCATAAATATAAATTTTATAAATTACATGTAAGACTAGTAAATAAAATGTAAAACAAGTAAACTAATATAAGAGTAATAAGTTAATGTTCTAAAATTATAAACAAAATAAACACTTGTAAAAATAACATAAAACTTAAAAATCAACATTGAACTGAAAATAAACAAATAATAGTTTATTCATTTAATTTAATTAAGCAAAGAAAAAATTACTCATCAATTGAAAAAAAAATGTATTGAAAATAATTGGAATAAGTTTTATTAAATTGGTTTAATCATAAATTCTATATTCATCCTAAGACATTTATAAACTTTTTTTTTTTAAATTTTCTATAATAGTATTTGTTTATTACATATGCTAATTAAGCAAAGTTATTTTTCTTGATGTGGATCAATCCAAAATAGAAAAAAAAGAATATTTTTATATTATTATACATATATGATATATCAATAAATTTGGATCTAATTATTTTCATTTTTGTACATAATGTAGTTTCAAATTTTGCTTCGTACTTATACTTAAAGTTCATTTGAGATTACTGTTGAGGAGGTTTACAAAGATACAAAATCACCTTATCCTACAAGCGACTTTGAAAATATGAAAAAAAATAGTTTTTCAAAATTCAATTTTGAGAATAACTTAATAAGATTTCACATATATCAATACATGTGTTATATAAATCTAAAACTATCATTATTCAATTTAGAAACAAAATCAGTAAATATATAATGTAATAATTATTATAATGAGTTTTTATCTTACATTTGTAAGTTTTTATCTTTTCAATTACTCTTATATTATTTAACTTGTTTTATTTAATATTTATATTTTATTTTATACTTAATGTTGATTTACATCTGTAAGATTTTGTTTATCAATAGTACATCAATTAGCACTCTTATATTAGTTTACTCTTTTTACATTATATTTTCAAGTTTTATGTTTTATTTACTTAATTTATATTTTATTTTATACTTAATGTTAATTTTACATGTTTTATGTCGTGTTTGTAAGTTTTTGTTTTATTTATCAATGATACACTAATTTATGGTTCCTATGTTAATTTATTTATTTTACCTTCCATTTATAAGTCTTATGTTTTATTTACATAATTAATATTTTATTTTACACTTAATGTTGATTTACAAGTTTTATATTATATTTGTAAGTTTTTGTTTTATTTACCATTGATACACCAATTTACCACTCCTATATTAGTTTACTTGTTTTATTCTCGTTTACAATTCTTATTTTACACTTTATATTAATTTACAAGTTTTATGTTATATTTGTAAGTTTTTGTTTTCTTAACCAATAAAACACCAAAATTTACCATTCTTATGTTAATTTACTTATTTTGCTTTATATTTATAAGTCTTATGTTTTATTTACTTAATTTTTGTTTTATTTTACACTTATTATTGATTTATAAGTTTATGTTATATTTATAAGTTTTTGTTTTGTTAATCATTGATACACTAATTTACCACTCTTACATTAATTTAGTTGTTTTACTTTCTATTTACAAGTATTATATTTCATTTATATTATTTATATTTTGTTTTCACACTTGGTGTTAATATAGAAATTTTATGTTACATATATAAGTTTATTTTTTGTTACTAATACTACATCAATTTACTATTCTTATATTGATTTACTTATTTTACTTTTCATTTATAAGTCTTATGTGTCATTTACACAATTTATATTTTATTTTACACTTAATGTTGATTTACAAGTTTTATATTACATTTGTAAGTTTTTATTTTGTTTACCAATACTACATCAATTTACCACTTCTGTGTTAATTTACTTGTTTTAACTTCAATTTACAAGTCTTATATTCTATTTACATAATTTATGTTTTATTTTATACATAATCTTGATTTACAAGTTTTATGTTAAATTTACATGTTTTATATTTCATTTACATAATTTATATTTAATTACAATATTGATACCATGATTTTAATCACAATATCATGGTTGACCCTTAATTAATATTGCTTAATTAGCATAAGCAAGTAAGCAAGCAACAATAATAAAAATGGTAAACAACATAGGTGTATGGTATGACCCAGACTATGCTTCTCCTATGAAACCAGTGATTATGTGCCAAATTAAGAAGTAAATAAATTATATCAAATTTGTTATGTTCATTTAAATGAATATTTTATACAATTATTAGGGTAATTTATGATATTTCTCCTACTTGTAATTTTTCTTCATACTTTACAATCCATTACTAAATTAATTTAATCATTAAGGTATATAAATCAGTTTACTTAAAACAATATTCTCAAAATATTTAAATTTTATGACTAACATCAAGACTAGGGGTAGAATAATAAAATGATATATAAAGCTAACACTATTATGACAGCAGGGGGTTTGGATATATTTTAAAACATGAGAAGTGTTTCGCTTAATTTCTCTGAAAAATAGGGAAAATCCCCATTTTTTCATAATTACTGTTAAATGTATTGTAGAAATAATCAGCTTTAAAAAGATTCAATTAAACATTTGGTAAAATTTATTTTTAAAAGTGTAATGAGTTTTTATCACCAATCATATGTGTCTGGTAAATCTTACTGTTAAACTAACGTAAGAATTCAAATGATTGAAATTGGCATAATATTAAATGAAATTTATTTACACATTTATAAATATGTATATGTATTTTATAATTTTTTGATTGTGTATATATAATTAATAACTAAAATAAATATTTTTTATTTTTATTTTTTTATCTCAATACAATTGGTAATAATAATAATCTTTTTAAATTTAATGATTTTATTCCCTCATTCCAGTTGAATAAAGATAATCTTTTTATTTTTTTATAATATAATGAGGATATATATCGAATTATTTTAAGTATAACACTTATAAAAGCTACTACTTACTGGTTTTTCAAAATTTGTGGAAGAATAGAATAATTTTACTCAAAGTAATTTTAAAAAAATTACCAAATTTCTGATGTTGAAGTGCTACTCCTCATCAAAGTGAAAAGGAGAGTTAGGTAGCGTTTGTTTTTTTATTTTAAATCTGAATAGATATGAATTTTCTGAAGTCTGAATAGGTCTAAATACAAAAATCTTAATGATATGTTTATTTTTCTTTTTTTAATATCTAAATTCTTATTTGTTTTTATAATAAAAAACATCTTAAACTTAATTAAAACAGAAAAAGAGATCAAATTTTATAGTTTAGGAAATAAGTTATTTTACAGATATATTTTTATAATATAATATTTATTTGTTATTAAGACCTTTTCCTATTTAGATAAAAGTCACAAAAATTTACTTTTTCTATTCAGATATAAATATCTGAAAATCAGACATAAGTTTCAAAAAACAAACAAGTATATTTAAAAAAAATCTGAAATTAATAAAATTTCAGACTTCAAACATATTTTATAGAAATGATTCCCTCTTTTATTTTATAGAAACATAATTTCAGACACTGCAATTAAAATTCTTCAAATAAGAAATGATTCCCTCTCTTTAATTTTATAGAGTAGCTTTCTCCCTCTTTAATTTATATTTTATTACTTTTGATTAGAGAAAAAGGAATAAATGCCTTAATTATTATTATTTTTTTTTTAAATAGTTATTTGATTAAAATAATATTAATTTATTTTTATTTGAAGAGTCTTTTGGAAGAAAATATATTTTTTTACTTTTTTATTTGTCACATAAGTAAATAAATAGATAATTAAAGGATAAAATTAATAAAACTTTTTAAAAATATTCTTATCTAATAGATAAGTGATATATTAATTAAAATTTAAATATTAGGATATCTAATATTATTTTTAGCTTCCATTATCCTTAAGCTTGTATATGAACGAGTCAATGTCCAAACGAGTCAACCGCATTCGAAGTCACGTCACGTGTCAACATTAATGCGATACGTTTTGTAACCCCAATCCGGTGCGTTGCATTCAGCATTACGGAGTCGAACTTCCTCCTCCGTCAGTAGTACTTCCTCGTACGCTCTTTTTGTCTGTCTTAGTGTCTTTGTCTTGTGGTAAAGTCAAGACTCAAACCAAGGTTTATGTTGTTGTAATGTACATCGTTTTATCGTGGGGGCAAAAAAAAAAAAAAAACATAAGTTAAACTATTAATTCGGCTCTCCCTCTCTCACTAGTAGTGATTCAGTATTTTTGAGTTTTGACCCAGAAAAAAGAGAAGAAATTTGAAAGCTTTCATCTTTAGTTAAGGTTAGTGTTTTGTTTCTCTTTTAAGAATGTATATTTTTTTGTTTATTTACCCATATGATATGAATGCGAATATAGCTTCTTCTTCTTTATTTTTTTAATTTTTTCCTCTTGATTTTATCTCTGTTATGGTTTTCTCAGCAGCAATCAAACAGTGATTATATTAATAGCTTTTCATTTGCAAGTTTGGTTATTGTTTTACTTTACGATTCTGATTTTGTCATATAATATTATTTGTTTTTTAGATTTCTTGAATAATTTTCATATTAATTCTTTCTGATTTTTTTTTAATGTTTGAAGAGGGTAAGGTAGTATTTAATGCCATTCTATTGTGTTTAAATACAGTAGGAAGCCACAAAAAAAAAAAAAAAATAGATAAATAAATTTTGGTGGAGTTTTTGTTGTAAAATTAATTACCAAACCTGTTGGAACTTGATTGTTATAACTTGATTGTCAGGAACTGAAGCTACTCTGCGAAATGCGCGCTAAACAAACCAAATCCAATTAGATTATATGTTCCTCAATGGGGGAGCCAGATTCTAGGGAAAGAAAGAGAGGAAGTGAAAGGTTGAATTTCGTGCAGGAATAGGATTGCATGCATTTTCTCTTTAATTAGGAGTTCGAAGAATGCAATAATAATAATGTAGGTTGAGTATTGTCTGTGACAACGACACAAATATAAAACCAATTAGTTTTTTGATGGAGAATGGAGGGTAGTATTTTGTTTCTTAGAAAAGTTTAGAAGAGGAACTGTTTCCGTATCTGGCTGGGTAAGAAAGAAAAGTTGAATTTAGCAGGGGTGGTGTGTGTTTACTATACAGTGAAGACTGTGCTAGGCGGCTAGCTGCAACAATGAATTAATTCTAGAGTCTCTCTTATGCACTAGAAAGGAGATTTTCCAGGTTCTTCTCTGCTTTGCTCAGCTTCCCTGCTATTATGTTCACTAATTTCTGATTTATATAGCTCTGACCTTTAATACACTTTACCAACCAATATGTCTTTTCGCTTATTTTTCTTTTAGTTTGTTTTTGCTAAATATATTGGAAGCTAAATTTCACTCTTTGTGTGGTGCACTAATTGCCGAGAACAATCAGTAGTGGAAACTGACTCTGCAGTCTCAAAGAGCAGTAAATGATACTCCTTTCATGAGTTTGAGGTGGAATGATCAAGAAGGAAATGCAGGATACTCTTTTTGGAATTGAATCAATACTGCAGCCTCCATTTGTTAAAATTACAAAGACAAAGACAGGTACAGAAATAGCTACAAGAAGTGTTTTTGGTGTTGAAATTAAAAATAGGATGGAGAAGCTTAACCAGCTGAAAACTATTCCAGTGAATGAGCTTCATGAGGATGTCAGGCTGCCTAAAATGGTTCAGCTGAATAATAACACGTCAGCTTTAAGCCTACCGGATGAAAAATATACTGCAGAAAAAGTTATCTTATCAGAAGCTGATGAAACTCAAGATGCCACTTTCACTTTTTCCTACAAAGAGGATAACCTCTCTAGAATTTCCGTTTCCTCACAGTTTAGTGCACCTATCAGTCGACTGAGAAAAAAACTTCTTGTTCTTGATTTGAATGGGCTGCTAGCAGATATAGTTTCTCCTCCTCCAAAGGATTGTAAAGCAGACATAAACATCGCAAGACGTGCAGGTGGGAATTGATACCCAATCATCGGTTAACTCATTTACCTTGTCATCTATCATTAGACTGCTCAAATTAATTGGCTTGATTTTATTGTTTCAGTTTTTAAGAGACCCTTTTGTCATGATTTTCTGAGGTTCTGTTTTGATAGATTTGAAGTGGGTGTTTGGTCCTCAAGAACTCGGTACTCTTCTACTTTTGTTGTTTTTATTTTAAATTTCATCTACTTTCTTTGTTAATTCATGTTTACTTTATGTTTTCCCTCTATTGTGTTCTGGAGAAATTACTTCTCCTGTTTTTCTTCCAATTTTAGTTTTCCTGTATCTATCATTCAGTTTTATAAGCTGATTGCGGGCATATAAATTTGTGACAGAAAAAATGTGGAAAGAGTGGTCGACTTCTTGATGGGAGATATGAAGCACAAGTTGCTTTTTTGTTGGGTAGGTATCTGACCATTCTGTACGTGTGTGAATAATAGTAAATTGTCATATGATAGGAGGATTTACAAATTATGTTACTCCTTTCATACTATTATAGTCCAGCATAATTGCACATGTTCATGCAAGGAACACTCCAATCAATGGTAATGCAATTCTCTAAATATAGCTCTTGTGAATCTCCATAATTGACGAATATTCAGGATTTATCCTACTGCACTGCAACAAGTTTTAAGGCACTTGAAAACAAGTATAAGGCCTTGGTTTTCAAGGAATTGAGGAAAATTTGGGAAATCAACGACCCTAATTGTCCTTGGGATAAAGGAGATTATAATGAGTCAAATACCGTATTGTTGGATGATTCTCCCTACAAAGCATTGCTTAATCCTGTAAGTTTACTGAGTTCTTGTTTTTTTTTTTCTTTTTCTTTTACTCCATTTATATCACTCTATCGTTTGGTTGTGAATTCATGCCCTAATTCTTTCAAAATTTGTTTTAACTTTTACCTGATAGCCGTACACAGCAATCTTCCCTTGTTCATACAAATATCAGAATCCGAGTGATAATTCATTAGGTAAGAAGTCTTTGAACTGATATTGCTCTACAGTCTAGAATGGGCACGAAATGTGGACTGCCTTACATATATTCTTTAGCTGCTGTCTTTTGGCAGCCTTTTGGCCATATGATTGCACAAATCTATGACTATCCTTGCAACAAAATTATCTGAGTTGGTAGAAATTCTGCATTACTCGTGGTTTGTTTCGTTTTGTTCCTTTTTTTTATTTTTATTTTTTATGCTTCTATCTTGAGTTATATGGTTAGTGTAAGGTGTAAGCCAAGGCAAAAAAATCAAAATTTAAATATGATGCAGGTGCAGGAGGTGATCTCAGAGTTTATTTAGAAATGTTGGCTGAAGCCGAAAATGTACAGAGGTTCATACAGCACAACCCATTTGGTCAAAGTGCCATCACAAATGGGAGTAAATATTGGGACTTTTACCTCCGAGCTATGAACACACTATTTATCTTGCCAACTACAATTTGTTGTGAGTCACAGAGTCAGAGGTTTGGGTAGAGTTCAGCCGGCCGAACATAATGTTGAGCTTAAGCAGCACGGAGTGAGCATTTTGGCATGGCTATTCCTTGATATGTCATGTGGAGGAGCACACCTACTGGCTTTTTGGGAAGATGGTTGCAGAGGATGCAGTAATTGATCTCTGATGGATTGACCTTGTAAGGAGCCACTTTCAGTTAGCTGGATTATCATATTTATCAAGGAATTTGGGGAAAGTTATAGAGAGATATTACTTGTACGATTTGCCATCAACTGTTTCTATCCTTGCCATCAACTCAGATACCACTGTTTTGTCAAGCAGAACCAGTCAAGCAGAACCAGGATGGATGGAACTAGAGTGCGGGTTTGGGTTTTATGCATCATCTAAACTTCGATATTAAACATTTTTTCTTGCAGTTCATATGAGTCATGTCATACGGACTGATTCAATTGAGTCCTGCATCAATTTATCATGAATCTCGCAGGCACACCCATTGATGTAATTTTCAATTACCTAGTATTTTAATACAGGCCGTGAATGTCATAACAAGACTGTTGAAATTCTGTAGAAACATTATTTTGAAATCAGTAAATATTATTCTTATCATATCCTAAATTCTTTTCTTGCTATTGTTATGCATTCATCAGGGATTTTATGTACAATATATAAAGGTTTTGTAGTTTCAATTTTGTATATACTCTGGGCAGTTTCAACGGCCCATGCTGTTTTAGTTCGGCCCATATCAAAAGGACAATGGAATGAGAAACCCCGTCACATTTCATATGTCCACTTTTTTAATCTCTCGCAGATGGTAGCCAGATTGATGATAAATGTATGCAATTGATGGGATAATTTCATCTCAAATATTATGATTCAATTTGATACCAGTGAAAGAATAGAATGACTGAGTGAATGAACAGTAGTAATCATTTGAACAAATTCAACCATCAATGATAATTTTACTCTTATGACGTCAGCAAAGTTATAACGATTTGAAGACGGAAGTGGAAAAGTGAAAAAAATAAAATCGTTTTAAGAACGTATGCTAAGCTATTGATGTTTTTTTTTTTTTAATTCTATGTACCTTTTTTGAGTTCATGTACTTTTAGTCAAGTTCAATAAAATTAAAAATTCAAGACTCAAGTCCATATTCAATAATAAAAACTAATAATAGTAAGAGAATATAATAATAACTATTAAGTTAGATCCTATTGTATTAAAATTTTTTTTATACTTAAACAACAACAATAACAACAATAAATTTTTCTCAACGATTAACTTAATTGTTAACTTAAATTTATATAGAGTCATAGATCATAGTTCATAATAACACTATTACATACATTTTATAAAATCACTATATTTATAATTTTATTTATTAAAATCATTATATCAACTATTCATTTAATAAATTATAAACATAAAATAATTAGAGTGTTTTTTTAAACTAAGAGTTAAATGAATTTAAAACAATTACGCTAGCAAAAAAAAAAATATTATAAGATTCAATTTCAAGTTATTTGTAAAATCATTAATTTTAAATTACTTTCATTAAAAAGTGAAACATGCTTATTGTGTGCTTTTTTATGTGCTGTGCTTTAGCCAATCTTTAATCGTGCCGTGCTTTTAAGGCCCACGTGCCTAAATTTCTAAGCCTGGCCCAACCCACCTATGTTCCGTGCCATGCCCCCGTGCCCCATTGAAACGTACTCGTGCCGTGCCGTGCCACGTGCCACCCAGCCCGTTGGCCATCTTTAGTTGTGTTGTCTTTTTGCATTCTTACCACACAACATTTCATAAATATTTTAAAATTTTGGACTAGATCGGAACTAATAAACTTAAAATACATAAACTGTGCAGTTTATGTATTTTTTCAAATTTTTTTATATTTTAAAATTTCGAATTGGAACATTATATATATATATATATATGACAGGCTTCGGCATTGATGAGGTGCCAAAAAATTTGATGATTGTTACTATGGAACAAGCCATGTGAGAGGATGACTTCAATAATGAAAGATAACATAATTCAAACAGATTGTGGCCAAACCTAAGATAAAGATCGTAAAGATATGACTGACAAAGTCTACGACTTTGTTGGCTTGCTAATTGCTATCATTTTCTCTTCCTGAATCCTCATCAGTTTCTTTTCTCTGCTCAGAGATTTGATATTGACTCTAATCTAATTCAGGACCCAGTTCCCATTCCCCCCGTTGAAACTAGCTATCTACTCCACATCATATAAATTAAATATATGAATTAAGCATATATACTTAAATTAAACTCTGACATTAATTAGCGGGATTCATTCCAAGTCTAAACCTTTTGTAACATCTAAATATATGGGTCTTCCACCAAGTAAATAATGATATATACGAGAATCTTACATCGAATCCTGAGACAATATACAGGAGAATTGATATGTGTGTGTGTCTCTTTCTGTCTCTCTGTCTCTCTGTCTCTCTGTGTGTGTATTAGTATTAAGGAAAATTATTTTGTGGTCACCATTTATTAAGTAAAATTTCTGTAAACCACTAAATTTTAAGATTGTATCTGTAAATCATCTACTTTTCAAATAAATATCTCCCACCCACCTTTCTGTTAAAAAAATTAACGGAAACATGACGTCAGCATACCATCATAAGGATAATATTGTCATTTGATTAAAAAATAAATATTTAATTAATTATATTCTATTTTTAAAAAATAAATATTTAATTATATAAACAATATCGTTTTTGTTTATAAAAAAAAATCAAACAATACAAAAGTGGTCCACTGTTGCCTTACCATTATTGTATTACAGGGGTAAAATAGTCTTTACACAGAAAACTACTAACGACGGTTAGCTTTTTAACGAAAAAGTGGTTGGAGGATATTTCTTTGAAAAGTAGGTGGTTTACATATACAATCTTAAAATACGGTGGTTTACAGAAGTTTCACTTATGGTGCGTTTACTTCATGGAATGAGAATAGGGTGGAATGGGAATGGGCAAGGAATGAGAATGGGCTGGAATGTTTACTTGGCAAAAATAAACGGGAATGGGAATGTGTTGGAATGCCATTGATGTGTTTACTTGGCAAAATAAATGGTAATAAGGAATGAGGAATGAGAATGATAATCAATTTACCAAAATACCCATAGTATTAAATAATGTAAGTGGCTTTTCATTCAAGCGTGTGATTTGAGGGTAATTCGAAAAATGTAAAAAAATTAAAGGAATACAAATGTCAGTTCAGGGAATGGAGCCCCATGAAAATGAGATTCCCATTCCTTATTCTCAAATTGTGTGAAACTTACACATTTTATTCTCATTCCTAAATTATATTTTGTCAAGTAAACATGAGTTTCATTTCTATTCTTTCATTCTCATTACCTAAATCCTCAAGTAAACACAATATTAATAAGTAGTAGCCACAAAATAATTACTCTTGTATTAATGTTTATTTGCCCAGAAAGAAAATGAACCTTCTTAATTACCAAATTCTTACGGTTGATGATATCATAATATTAAGTATGATCAACTGGGCATGTGCAGAGATAGGTTAAGATTCTAATAATGAACTGGCAATTTGACGGTATGATTTGTTAATACCTTCCTTTTTTTTTTTATAATGGTGTTTGTCAATCTTGTATAGGTATGATATATGAAATAAAGTATTCATGCCACTTGTACCAGAAGCGCTTTTTTCTTCAGCAGCGTGAGTGCTTCTTACCATCTTAGTACACGTGACGCAGAGAAGTGGTCTTATAGTTTAGGATCTCTCTAAGTTACATCACACGTAACTTACTTTAATTTTGTCTTTTATGAGCAAAATTTTTCAGAGATCCTTTATGTAGTGAAAAATTTTATGGATGATCATTTCTTCTATTATTATATCTATACCTATTTTTCATTCTTTCTAATATTTTTACTATTTCTTTATACAAATATAGATGGTTATCAAATTCATATAAATAAATAAATTCTCCATGTATATGTTCTCCCATATCTATTAGGGTTATTCTTTCTTGTTCTATTAACTGAATTTTTTGATTTAATAATTCTATATATATATTTATTCTGTTTTCCCATCCAAGAAACATATGATCTATACATGTACAGAGTTCTTGTATTCTAGTTAATGCTTGTTGAACTAAGAATTGTTGGTGAGGGTTATTCATAATGTATCTTGCTTATACCAGTATATTAAGAATTTTATAAATTCATCTATAAATTTCATCCTCTTTTCTAATATTATTTCATCTTCAGCAGTCCTAGTATTGAATCTTTCCCTCATTTCTTGCATTATTTCTAAGTTAGTATTTCTTATATGATTTTTACTTTCTTTTGTTTCTCTAATTAGATTCTTAATTTCACTTTTATTTTCTATTTTTAATATGTATAAAGAATCTACTATTTTGCTTATAGGATTCATTAAATCTTTGTCTCTGATACCATTTTGGGTGCGGCTAAACCTGAAAATTAAATTTAGACTTTAAATTAAAATTAGATTAAAAATTTCAGATAAAAATTATAGATATTAAAAAACTAATGAACCATCTTCATCAAATACTGTAAATTGTTCTACTATACACATTATATCTTCTATTCCTCTATCTACAATGTTTAAAGTAATATATTCTAATAATCTTTTTTGTTCTATTTCATGTATTATTTTTCTTTTAATTTCATTTGGTAGATTAAAGTTTACTATTGCACTTAATTCTTCCTTTTTTACTAAATCTTTTTTTATTAAATATCATACTAATATAGTTATATGAATTACAATTCATTCCAATCATCATTTTATTATTACCATACTGGATCTTAGTTTTTTCATCTATCCATTTAATTTTGTTCATTCCCATTTTATTACATAAGTTATAATGAAATTCTTCCATAAAAATTTTTATTTACCTTTTTGATCTGATACGTGACTTGTTACACCAAAGGTGCAGAGGATACTACTGTCCATTCGGAATCAGCTATCCAATTTATATTACTGGTTTCCTGTCTATATACTAGATCAGTCAACGTTATCATTGTTTATCATGAATTCTAAATAATCTTTTATTGATTTTATGATTCTTCTTTCAACTAATAATTGTAGTTGATTTACAAATCTTTGATCTGTTATTTCTGGATCCAAGTATATATTATTTTCTTGAATTTTATTATCTAATCCATTAACTATTATCTGTAGTTCATTTATGTTTTCAAAGTTTATACTTTCCACCATTTTTATCAATTGTTTTACTTTTTCCATGATAAAATAAATCTCCTTCTCATTAAAATACTCTCATCAACAATCTCCACCAAAGATATAAGATCAGAATTATTACTTTATTTCAAATCTTCTGGAACTTCAATAAATCTACGTCTTTTTCTCCTCAGCTGGTCACCTTTTCTCTGTAGCTATGCCCTTAACTGCCTTCAAACGCCTTCCACTGCTAACAATGGCAAACTTCGGGCTATGCAAGATGAGATCATTGTGAGCTATTGAGACTCCAGACTTAGATTTATTTTATTCTAGTTGATTCTTATAAGGTTTCGTTTCTTATTCTAAGGGATCAATTGTCTTTGATTTCCTTTATGATTTGGAGGATGAGTTTTTTTATTTTTTGATTCGAGATCAGAGAGAATATGGATTTTTCAAAGAATGAAGACTGATTAGGCTCTGCCTCCTCAGTGATATCTTATTTCTTTATATAATGCTTGATTACATCATTGTATGCGTCACCTTTGTTTATTGACCAGCTTACATTATTACTGCCAACACTTTACTGTGGCCGACACTTAAAAAAGAAAGAAATTACATTATTGCTTCCTTTTTTATGTGGCCGACATCTATTTTGAAGCTTTTGGCTTTACTAAAGAAAAGTAAATACAATAATTTTGCTTTATTTTATTTCCATGAGTTGGCCCGCCTGTTGTAGGGTTGCGTGGCTAGCTGGAAAGTTCATTATGCTTATCTTATTTATGAAGTCTAACAGCAGCTTAGATGGTGTTCTAGCATCTTCTATTATCAGTATGATGTAATTCTGGAATCGTACAATTGTTTAGTAGTTTCTTTTATACATATCTTTTGCAACGCTCCAGATGGCCTTTATTGAAGTGAGGAACAGTGGTGTATTATGTTGCTACTTCCATTTGTACATTTCTTGTAATATGGCATATTGTGATCATATAAAAAGCTTGATATTCAACCCCATTGGTGTATTCATGGCTTATGGTATAGAATTTTAGGTGTATTTGCTTTTTTTCTATCGAACCTTGAGACTTCTTTTATTAACAAGTCAGCAAAGCTAGCCAGTTCTTCCAATTCTATCCCCGGATAAATCATATCTAAATATCCATATCGGGTTAGCTTTCCTATCATTAAAGGATCTGCCCCTTTTATTGCAATCATTCTAGGATACATATTTTTTTCGGATGATTTGAGGATGGTTTCTTTATGTTGTATTGTGGAATATACCCATGCGGTAAACTGTTTATAGTCTTCTTCTTTTTGTTTAAAGGTTTTTCATCATCTTCAGAGGAGAATTGGTTTATGGTAAAGGTTTTCTTTGGAGAAAGGCTTTCTGGGTTAGCTGTTTTGTTTATTACCCGAGTGGGAGGTTTTATTTAAGGCTGTTCTATTGGTTCGTAGCTTGGGTTTTGCTTTATTGGATCACTGAGTGGTTTTATAGGTCCATTACTGCTTTCACCTGCTGCTGGGCTATGATTTATGTCTAGCCCATTTATGAGATCCTTTACATAGGATTCTAGTATGTTTATTCGCTTTTCGTGGGATTCTATTATCTCCTTCAAGCAGTTTGTTGCATCATGCACATCAGATGCTTCAGCTTTAAGCCGATCTATTTCCACGAAAATCACAGATATATATTTATTTCTTTAGGATTCATGATCCAAACTCTATATTCCTGTTTAAAATATCTGCTAAAAAATTGTTAGCTCCTTTTATGTGTACTACTTTAAAATTATAATAAGACAAATATGCTTGCCATCTATGTAATCTCTTATATTGTGGTTCATTAGATAAATTCTTATATATCAAAGAACTAACTTGACTATTGCCGGTTTCTATAGTAAACCTTTTTTGTAACAGAAATAAAGAAAACTTTTTTATTCCTTTATAAATTGCTAATAATTCCTTTTCATGGACTGGGTAGTTTATTTGGGCTTTATTAAACGTTCCACTACTGTATCTATTAAACGTTCCACTACTGTATCTACATATTTCATTTAAATCAGTTTTAAGTATTGCTCCCCAGTATAAATCGAAAGCATCTGTTTATATTATTAGATTATCTCTTTCATATGGTAGTCTTAATTCGGGTAAACATTTACATTGACTTTTAAGTTCTTTAACTACTTGCGTATGTTCTTCGTTCCAACCCCTCGTATTATTTTTCCTTAATAATTTTTGAAGAATATTTCTCTTTTTAGATAAATTGTTTATAAAACCTTCTGCATAATTCAAACATCCTAAGAATTTTTTTATTTGTTGCTTATTTTCTAGTTTATCTGGAAAATCTATTATCTTCTTTGCTATGTGGTTTTGTAATTTTATTCCATTTTTATTCAACACCATTCCTAAAAATTCTATCATCTTATGCTCTATTACTACTTTCTTTTTTGATAATACAATTCCTTCTTTTATACACTTATTTACAAAATCTTTTAAATGCGTTCTATGTTCTTCTAACGTATTTGAGGCTATTAGTATATCATCTACGTAAACTACTATGTGATTATGATCTTTGAATATTTTATCCATCCTTTTTTGAAAAATTTGTGGCTTATTTTTTAATCCAAAAGGCATTACTAACCATTCATAATGTCCTTGTGGAGTACTAAAAGCGGTATATGGTATACTATCTTTTTCCATTTTTATTTGCCAAAATCCAGATTTACAATCAAATTTAGAATAATAGTTTTTTCTTTTTATGAGATTTATTAATACTTCCTTATTTGGTAGAAAATATCCATCAATTTTTGTGTATTTATTTAATTCTTTATAATTTATTACCATTCTATCCTTTCCTCTAGTATGTTCAGCTCTTTTCATTACCATAAAAGCTGGGCTATTATGAGGGCTATTACTTGGCTATACAAGATTCAATTTTAATAATTCTTTTATTTGAATTTTAAATTCTTCCTTATCTTTCATTGTATACATCATAGGTTTTACCCTAATTATTCTTTCTTCTAATAATTCTATTTTTGCTTTAGGCTGCTCTAGTTTCCATAGTGCTAAAGGATTTTCATTATATACTTGTTCTAATTGTTGTTTAATAGTTTCTAAATTTATGTTATAAATCTGTCCTTTTTGTATTAAATAATATTTTTCATAAGATAATATATCACCACGCTGGGCTGGCTGAACTCTAAAATGGCGAAATTCTTTGGGAATTTACAAGATGTGGTTACAGGGTGTTTTTAAAGTAACTAGAAATATCGTTTGTTGATAATATTGAAATTGTTGTAAAAAATCATTTCCTAAAAGTAGATCACAATCCATTTGATTATATTGGTAGACATGTTTAATAGTAATATTTTTGCTACCTAAAAGAATTTCATAATTGTAGGTCAAATGAGTTACGTGTTGTTTATCGCCAGTAATTCCTGTAATTTTAATATGGCCATCAGGTTTCCATTAATTAGATAAAAATATCTTCATAATGGTTATTTCACTACCAGTATCTATTAAGGCGCATGTATGGATAGATTTTTCTACAGTATATATTTGAATGTATACTAACATAGGATATTTCACATCCGCTTTATTTACCATTTCCGGCAAAAGATTTCATGGCCGTCTAGTTGTAATGTAATTCCATGCTTTTCTATTTTATAATATTCTAAATCTTCTAAGAAACTATTTCCTAATAATATATGATTATTATTATTCATATTGGAATCTATAAAACAAGTTACTATAATTCTGATGCCTTCAATTATAATAGGAACTTTTACTTCTTTTTCACATATGTGTTTGTTTCCATTGAAATCTATATATTCATAAGCAATATCTTTTTGCTTTACTATTAGTCCATTATTTTTAATAGGATTTATATGGTTATGACTAGCTCCGGTGTCTATTATGATATATGGGCTTTTTATGTAATCTATCCCATTGAAATATTGGCCAAATATTTTCATGACTTTGGTACTTGGATTAGTAATCAATTGACTAGTTTCTGTAAATATATGGTCCTTTCTTGAAGAATTATCTATTATTAGAGTTTTGCCTTAAAACTTATTGGAATTATTGAGGATTCTCTACTTTCTGAATTTATTATTTCTTTTTTGTCGTCAATACTTAGTCTATAATTTGTTGGTATTTTAAGCTCTTGTATCATTAGTTCTATGAGTGTTGCAATTTCCTTACATTCCTTATTGATTTCTATTAATGGTTTGTCATTATATATTTCTCCATAATTAGAGTAGCAAAAGCTATATAATGCAGAATAATGAAAAGTCATTAGTCCATTTCCTTCTTTCATCAAATTATCTCTTAATAATTTAAAATGGAGACTTAAAGTTTCTTCTATATTTTTATCCTTTATGTGAACATAATATCTTGGGTAACAGGTAAATAATAATTTGGTATAAAATAGATTTCCTTTTATTGTTCCTAAATGTCCTATTCTAGGATCATGGAATCTTTGGTCGTGTAAACATAGTATAATTGGACTATCTATTCCTTCTTTAAATAATGATTTTACCAAAATTTGTATTTCTGCTAAGTAGACATGTTGTATTTTTTCTTTTATTGATTCCTTCTTTATCTTTCTAAGAGCCAAATCTATTGTTCTTTTATTTAATAGACTTAACCTTATATTTCCTTCAGCTTGAGTTATACTTATTGCTTTTTCTTGTTCATAATATTCATGCAATACTATTTTATATTTTTCATATTCATTAATAAAATATGTATTCCAGGGTGGTGGTAATTTTGAGTAGTACAAATTTATATATATACTTTGGTCCTCATTACTAAAGAATTGTTTATAATAATATTTACTAAATTCACAAGTATATTCCTTTTTTTTTTTTTTTGAAACCACCAAGATGGTGGGGGGTTAGGCCAGACCCCTACCTGTAATATAAATCAAAATAAAGATAAAAATACATAAGGAGGGGGACATGAGCCAAAACCTCCTCGAAAAAGCAAAAACCAATGCAACTGGAAAAGCAAAAAACAAACGAGCACTAAAGTCTGCACTAACGTCTGATATGCGGAACAGCCCACGCATCCAAATGAAATATCCCAGATAAGCCCACTGGGAAATCCTGAGTATGTAAGAATCGTCGACTGCAGCGAGAAGAACAAGCCCAATTGGCCAAGAAATCAGCAGCGGACGTAGCCTCGCGAAAAACATGACGAACGACAACCGAATGATAAGAAACCAAAACACAAACTCGACGCAACAACACAGCATAATCCCATCGGACAGAGCCGCCCGAAAGAATCCAAGAAACCACAGTGGCCGAATCGGACTCTACCTCCAAAACAGAGTATCCCAGCTGAACAGCAAGCTCCAAACCCTCACAAACTGCCATAAGCTCAGCAAATAAGATCGGCTGATGCCCAAGACAAGAACCAAATCCTGCCAAAACCATGCCCCGGTGATCCCGAAGAACACCCCCAGCAGCGGAGATCCCAGGGTTACCCCTCGAGCACCCGTCAACTGTCAGCTTCACTACACCAAGAGGCGACCGTGTCCAAGTCACAACACGAATAGGCCTCCTAGGTGAAGGAAGCACTCGTAACCCCTCAGCGAGCCGAGAGTCCATCACTCCCCGCAACTGGGACGGCTTAAAGCCAAAAGCAGAGCTGGCAAGCCTAATGTCCGACACCACTCGAAAAATAACAGCATCCACAGAAAAGGGGTGAGAATCAAACCTGGACCCATTTCGTGCCTTCCACACTTGCTACAGAATGAAGCAAGGGAGAAGGACCCGAAATGGAGCCCGAGAAGGGGCACATCTCCTCCAATGAGTAAGCAAAGCATGAGCCGACAGAAAGCAAACCTTCGGCAGCCCCAAACAACTGTAGAAATACTCCCAAACCTGGCTAACCCGAGGGCACTCGAGAAATAAGTGTCGAGAAGTCTCAGCAGCCTGACCACAAAAACACCGAAAAACCATATAGAAACCTCTCGCGCACAAAGCGTCATCAGTAGCCAAATAGCCATGCAGCAACCGCCACAGGAAAAAAGATAACCTGGAAGGTAGATGGCGCTGCCAAATACTAGAAAATACCTCATCGCAAGGCCTGGAGCAACGCACAATCTCCCATACTGACCGCAAATGGAAAGATCCATCAAGAGCAGAATCCCATCGGATAACATCAGGCTCATCAGCAGAAATCAGAATCAGCACAATCTACTCAACTACCGACATAGGTAAGACGGCCAGGAGCTTACCCCTATCCCAAACAATACCCTGCCAATAAAAAGACACCGGCACTGTAGATGCAGCGCTAGCATTATAAAAGAACAAAGGGCAAGAACCCAGCCAATAATCGTACCAAAAACTACAAGTGCCAGCGCCAACCAACCAACGCACATGAGGCTCTGCAACACAACGGATGGAACAAAGTCGTCTCCAGAGAGGAGATGCCGGATAATGAAAATGTACCACAACCGGATGAACAGCCCTGCAATACTTAGACTTCATGTAAGAAGCCCATAACGATCGTTGCTCTCTAAACCTCCACCACAGCTTAAGCTCAAAAGCCTCAGCCAGGTCACCAAAAGACCGAATACCTAGACCCCCCTCCTCCACCGGAAAGCAAACCTCCGGCCAGTGGCACCAATGAATCCTCCTCCTAGACCCAGAGTCACCCCATAAAAAACGAGTGAACATCCTCTCCAACTGCTAAACAACCCCGATCGGCGGCCTCAGAACATGGAACAAATGCAGAGGCATAGAAGATAAGACATGGCGAATCAGAACCAACTTCCCCCCAAAAGAAAGCAACCAATTCGCCCAACCAGAAACCCTATCCCGGACCTTCCGAAGAAGGTCATCAAAATGAGCAATCTTGAGACCCCCCACAAACACCGGGCACCCAAGATAAGTAAAAGGAAGCTGCCGCTGCCGAAAGCCAGTAACAGAATGAATAATAGCACATCGCGAAGCAGAAACTGAACGCCCAACATAAAAACTGCTCTTAGCCTGACTAATCTGCTGCCCAGAAACCGCCTCGTAATGGTGCAGGAAATCCATTAGCCTCGTGAGGCTAGAACGACTCCCATTCGCAAAAATAACAATATCATCTGCGAAACTCAAATGGGAGACAGGGATTCCTTTACATAACACATATTACATATATTCAAGTTAATTAACTTCATCCTATTATCTAACTTTTCATTTTTTATTTCTTGATCTTTATTTTCTGCCCAATCTTCTCCTAAAAATTCGTTTGTAATATATTCTATCATCTTTCCTATGCCTTGTTCATTACTTCTAAGGAAAGCTGCTTTAGTAGCATTTATTATTAATTCTTTTACATTATCTGTCAATCCTTCCCACCAACTATACACATTATTTATAAAGCTTGCAATTAAGATTTTTGTATATATATGTATTTTTTGGTCTTCTGTTTCTACATTCAAGTCATCTTTAGATCCATTATACATAAAAAAAAATAATCTCATTTGTAATCCCCATTCTACTAGGGTTTTATGTGGATTTATTCTGCAATCTAGGTCTAAGAATATTCCTGCATTATTTAAAGGTTTTAGTTCACTTTCTGCTAGGATGTATTCAGATTTCCAAGGTTGATCTCTTCTAGGTAGTACATATTCATAAAATGGTTTTCTTTTTTTTTTTCTCATTTTTATAAAGATTGCTAGGTTCTGCAATATTTGGTTTCATTTCTGGTCCTCCACTTGTATTTATATTTATCTTATATTCTTTTTCTAGTTCTTCTAAATCGCTTAAATTTATTTCACTGAATATTTCAATAAGTTCTTCCACTTCCTTTTCCATTAGTCAGTTTTTGAAGTACTATTTTCTTTAATTTCTAATTTTTCTTTTTCTTTATTTTTTATTCTTTCCTTCTCTAATTCTTCTCTTAAATTTTTGGCTTCTTTTATTATTTTTGGGTTTTTATTATTCATAAACCATTCCTCATAACTTCCTAGTTAAGGTTTATGTAAGAAGTCTACTGCAGGTTTTTTAATTAATTTAGATTTTATAATTTTTTATTTTTCTAATTTTTTATTTTTCTTTCGACTTGCTTGTAAAACTGTCATTTCTACTTTTAATTTTCCTATTTCTTGTTTTAATTCTTTAATTTCTTCTCTTAGGTGTATTAGAATTTCTTTTAATTCTATTACCGTTGTTTCCATTATTTATTTATTTTCTAGGGTTAGTAATTGATATTTAATATCCAGAACGTAAAACTTAACTTAGGAATTGCCTATAATTTTATAGTATGATATGATGACTTTGCGTGTGTAAGTTCCATTTCACTGGGCAACAAGTCCACAAGCTTCCCAAGTACGGTGCATGTGCCTGTTGCTTAGGTTTGTGTCAGGTATTAGGGCCACTCTCAGCTATCACCCATATGCATGTTCACGTTGTTCCTTCAATTAACAAAAACAACCTATAAATTGTTGTTCATTTTATTTTGGTTTATTATTAATTAATAAATAGAGAGAACTGAGAACTGAGAAGGAATTATTGCTCACCAAGCTTAGATCTATAGGCTAGCTAGATTTCAAAGCTATCATTCTCAAGTGAAATGCAAGATAAGATGGAATCTTGACTTTCCCCAGCAGTTATATGTATCATCATTGAATGTGTATTAGTTAAATCTTTAACATGCATCAAAGTATCATCCCTTCCCCTTGTTTTATGGTCACACAAACTAGGGTAACTTTTATGAAACATCTTAGAATTTGAATACGAACCTGCCTATGGCTTTCAATAAAATATTGTTTCAATTTCCTGTAAAAGCCAAAATTCAAAACATTGAATTTTCGTCGTTCTTAATTTTGGGTTGTTCAAGCAAAATCTGGATAATTTTACCCTAACGAATTAGCATTACTGCTTTCAATATATATATATATATATAATATTCAAACTTTGAAACTTTAGTTAATTAATACTACTCTTTTTCAATCTCAATATCTATATTGAGATTCAGATTCTGATATTGTGGAAAATAAAATGTCAGTTAGCTTATTGGAAATAATGTACAATTTGTTGTTGACTTGCAATTAAAACCCCAGTAATTAGTGAGATAATATTGAGATGGTCATATGGTGGCGGACTAGGGGGTGAGTGGGAACATCACGTGGCAATCGTGGTGGGGCGATGGGTAAATGCCTCTTGGAACCTTGTTTAATTAGAAAGAGTAATTATCTGGTGATCACTACTTATTAAGTGAAATTTCTATAAACCATCAATTTTTAAGATTGTATCTGTAAACTACTTACTTTTCAAAAAAATATCCCCAAACCACTTTTTCGTTAAAAAAGTTAACTGTCGTTAATAATTTTCTGCGTAAAAATTATTTTACCCCTGTAATACAATAATTACGAAAATTATTTATAATTAATTAGATATAAGATTTTGTATTGTTTATTTTTTTTATTTATAAATAAAAACAATGTTGTTTATATAATTAAATATTTATTATTTTAAAAATAGAATATAATTAATTAAATATTTATTTTTTAACTAAATAATAATATTACTCTTATGATGACATGTTGACGTCATATTTCTGTTAACTCCGTTAACAGAAATGTGGATGAGAGATGTTTTTTTGAAAAGTAAATAGTTTATAAATATGATTTATTGAAATTTTATTTAATAAATAGTGGCCACTAAATAATTATTCAATTATAAATAAGAAAACGACGATGATGAAGATGGATGGTATTATTGGTCCCAGCTGCCCAATATGAAGCTACGGCAACCCTCATGTGATTTTCTCACTTTATGCATGTGGTTATGCCCCCCGCCCCTTTTTTCAATTTCAACTATCTCTGTCAGCACGCTTTCATTGACATTGCATGTGTCCAATAATTAATTCTGTATCATTACTATTTCTAGTTTAGGGTTTTGGACCTGAATTCCATGCAAAGCAAAATAAATGGGCAAGGCTTATGTTGCAAATGCTGTAACAAACAGCTAATTGATATAAACCATTGATTTTGATATTTCTTAAATCCAATGGATGAAAATAATCTTAACGGAAAATGAAGTATGGGTGTAATCACAATTTATAAAAAATTTCAGCTTTAATCACATATCTACTTATTTTTTTAAATAAGTCCTCGTTGATTTTATATAGCTAAATTATTTTGTTGTCCATCTCTTCTATATTTATTTTTAAAACTTTTTATAATTTTTACTATATTCTTATAAAGATTTAAATAATTATCATATTTATAAAGATATACAAATTCTGAATATATATTTGCACATGTATTTATAATTTTATGTCTCTCTTGAAACATAATTTTATAATATAAATTCAACATCTTGAATTATAAGAGATATTATAAGGGTAAGTTCAAGAGACACATTTTTAAACACAATTTTTCGACCATTAGGCTAACTGAAATGAACGGTCAAGATTAAATTATATGAGTTATTAATTTCATTAATATTTTTCTCTCTCCTCTCTTTAATGTTTAATTTTCTTTCTTCTTTTACTTAAGATTTTCTCTTTTCTCTCTCCTATAAATTTGCAAATGAAATAATTTAAACCATCAAAATTAAGTTACTTACATAATCTATAAATTTGTGATTAGAAACTGGCATATATAGCATGGCTCATTTTAATTAAAGCACTTGCTTAATTGCCTTCTTCTACATGCAGTACTTTCTTCAATCAGTGGTTGTGCTGACGAAGATTGCCTTTTTCTCAATCTTCTTCAACTACATCTGCATTGCATCATTATTTATTTATGTATGCTTCCTGATGAAATGATCAAATTCGTATCAATGTTTTTTTTTTTTTTGCATCATATCAAATTTTTTTCCCCACGTTGTGTGCGTTTATAAACTTTTACTTATTCCATTTACAGATTGTGTAAGTAAATTAATTTTAGTGGTTTTAATTATTTCATTTATAAATTTATAAGAAAAATATTAATGGAATTAATAAAAGAAGAAAGAGAATTAAACATCAAAGAGCAGAGAGAAAAATATTAATGAAATTAATAACTCATATCACCTAATATTAACCCTTCATTTCAATTTAATCTTATGGTTGAAAAATTATGTTTAAAAATATGTCTTTTGAACAAATTACCATAACCTCTAATAATTATTAGAAAGATGTACAATGAACAAATTACCAGAACCTCTAATAATTTCACAAAACTTAAAAATCAATAAGTTACCACCTTCTAGCTATAGGTAAAGAAGATTTTCCTATGGAAGATTTTAACCTTTTGATCTGATCAATGATTCAGACATGTGGGGAAATAATCAATTAAATTAGATTTCACTATATTTATTAAATAAATTAGAAAATCCAAATTTATCTATAAATGATATATAAAGTGCAAATAAAATATTAATAATTTCAATGAAGAAAATATAAAACAAATTAAAGAGTCAGGAATCAAATGAGTAAAGAATTAATTAATAAAGTTAAACAATTAATAAAAGACTTCAACATTGAAGATTATGATGTATTAAAGTAAGAAATCATTTATATGATGAATTAAAACTCAATAAATATAAGATTAAACAAGTTAAAGATTGAATTAAATAAAATAAAAAAATTATTGAGCAATTTGGTACTAAATTTACTAAAAATATAAAAGGAAAATTTTAAGAAAATTGAAGCAGTGTTGCCTCATTGCAGCGGTTTCAAATTAAACTTTAAAACTTAGTGACTTCCGTATAATTATTATCTTTTCTAGGGATTTAAAAACTTAGCTATAACTTACAGCTATTGTAACATAAGCTTTCCCAAATAAATGAACTATATATGTAATTCTTAATTCTTAACATTTTCCATCATTTTCATTAATGCATATAATTAATTAACTTTCTTCTTGGAAACTTAATTTTGCGTGTTGGTCAGAACAGCTTTATCATTTTAACAAAATTAATTGTCAAAGTACTTGTGTTAATTATGTGCATGGTAAGGCATTGGGTTCTAATTCTCTCGATTTAGGAAGAATAAATTGATGCTAGGTTTTCAATCAACCATCAACAGATGCCACAGTTAATGTTACTAATTTATCCCATATTATTTTACGGTCAGTCTATCATTTTCAATCGTACCCAGACCCAATCACCCAAGTCAATGGCATTTGTATCTATATATATTTTCCAATTGATTTAAACAAATAAATTGAGAGCTTCCTTTAAATTTCTATTGGTCCCCGAAAGAGGCAATTAATTAATTATTAACGCTCACGTTCAAGAGAGAGTGAGAGACTATGAAAAATTCCCATGGTATAAGTTTAACACATTGACAAGCAATGCACGTGTGCTCTTTGGCTTATATTGTATGAATACATGATCGATTCTAGCTACCTAATTATTATAATTAAATTATCACTAAAAGTCAATTTTCAATTTTTTTCTTTAATAAGATTTCACTTGCATAGAATTATTATTGCATTAGATCCTGTGGCATGAAAAACTATGACTTTGGGTATAGTCCTTTTTTAGTGCGGATGCTCTCAAATTTTTTTTTTTTTTTTGTGGAAATATTGTTAAACCATATGATTTAATAAAGTCAGTGCAGACACACTATTAAACTGTAAGATTTTATAGTATATTGAAAAATAACTCTATTAAACTGCACAGCTTAACAGCTTGTCTGTATTTAAAAAAAAAATAGCGTTTGAATATGAGAATGATATAATGTACGTATGTATGTCTGTATTTATATATTTCGATTTTTAATTTCCACTTTGATAATTAATCATCTTGACCTTCATACTTATAACTATACATGTATCACAAAAAACAAACACACACACAGGGCGACCTATTTAAATGGCATGCATGCGCCAATACACTGATTATACATGGCTGTACTGTTTTGTGCGTTTTACTCCAAAAAATTGCTGTATTATCTTATTTTGATGCAAATCAGTATTGTATTACTCTCTAATTCTCATTTTATAAATTGTGCATGCCTGCAATAACATACAAGAACCAGTACTCTGAATATGAACCAATATCCAAAGTTGTAGTAAAGGGATGGCATGTTGCATATATCTACTCTCTAATTCTCATTTTATAAATTGTGCATGCCTGCAATAACATACAAGAACCAGTACTCTGAATATGAACCAATATCCAAAGTTGTAGTAAAGGGATGGCATGTTGCATATATCTGTCTGTCTCTATGTGTGTGTGTGTGTGTTTATATATATATTCATCTTTCTTTTTTTTGGCTCTCCCAACAAGTATTTAATCTCAGCTGCATATCCAAGCCTCGAACCGAGAACCTTGGTTAAACTAGAACAATCCCATGCCAGTTAATCTACACGCTTGTTGGTTATATATATACTCATCTTTAATCTAAAAGGATGTTAAAATTTTCAGTAGAATTATACACATCCCAAAATTTTATCTTGAAATTTCATATCAAATGATGTGACATTTATTCATTAGTTGATAAGATAATGTGATTAATTCGCTTAGAAATTATGAAAAATCATCAGCCACTTAATGAATGACATATTAGTAAAGATAAAATTTTAGGATATCTTTCTTTGCTCCAAAATCTTTTTAGCAATTTTATTATCACTTTATTTTTTGTTTTGAAGAAGTAAAATGGTCCTGTGTGTAGTATCGCCAAGGATTCTCTCACCATACATAGATCAATGTAAATGTAAAGGGTAAACAGTTAAAATTAAAATAATTATAGTCTCACTGCAAAATTTTGAGAATCCAGTCTCACATGCGAGTTAGTCCCTTACAGGATAGGGTAAAAGGTCAAAGTCTCGTTACAACATATTGGACCACATTAATTTCTGCTTTAATTCAACCAGTTTAATGCACAAATATGATTATATGATGGGCTATGGTGTTCCACAAAAGGGGAAAAAAAAAGTGAAATGGGATTTAGCGGCGTTGTTTTATGATTATCATAGAAACCCTATTTCAATATACATAAATAACAAATTAATCTATGTATACCTACATAAAGAGAGTACAAGTAAGAAAGCTTAAGTTGGAGAATGTTGTCTCTTCGTGTCTCCCTCTGTAATTTTACTAATAAAGTATAATATAATGTTCAATACATTCTCCAAATGAGCAACATATGAGATTATGAACAATTAATTATTAGATGCCATTTATGAACTAATAATTGTAGGTGGTTTAGCAAATAGCCAATAGGCAAGTAAAACTGAGTTAATTGCATTGAAAGAGTAAGATGATTATATACCTAGTTACTTACAATATACTGATTATATTAAGAAATATGTCAATATATTGGTTCATAACACAATCTGAATATTTAGACTTAAAATAAGTCAAATCTGCTTCAAAATAATTGAAAAAAAAAAAAGAAAGAAATTTTTCTAACGAACTTGAACCCATAAATTAAAATATATGCTTACCTTAGGGTACAGGCATTGTATTATAGGACAATAACACAGGCCAAAACCTCACGTAACTTGAAATAAAAAATCAAACATTTTTATCATGCAAGGTGCGTATAATTAATATGTCGATCAAATAAGTTTTAAATCAATTGAATTTAGTGAAATTTTTCTATTATGGCTTTGCACCTTTAAACCCGTCTATATATTCAAATCGGAATTACATTGAATAGAAGTATATAGAGAATTGACTTTAACTTTGAAGTGATTACTCCCTCATATACATGCCATGATATTTTACAATTGAATTAATTTTAAAAAAAAACCTAAAGTTAGGAATTTATCAATTGAACAAGGCGCCGCAGTGGCCTTGTTCCTGGCTTCGAGTTATTTTTCTGCAGGACTTCCCCTATAGTATCATCACTGCATGTAGTAGAGTTTAACCACCAAGTTTGGGATGGAGTGGTGTGGTTCCTCTATATCTAAGACACCAGAATATCGAATCATGAACAAAAAAAGACATTCGAGAAAAATACGTTGGCTAGTGATTGTGAGGTCCCACTTCTTGACTGGAGGGGACACCAAAGGCCTCCGCCCTTCCATCCCTTGTGGCCTTATATATATAGAGAAGGAGCTGTTTCCCTCTCAATGATAAAGCTTACCCCCATCGTTTCATTGGCCGGGCAAATGCTCCCTTTCATTATGGATAGCAATAGTATGACCAACCATTGGATCTCTAGTGGACCTCTCACTACGATTTGAATCCAAATGAAGTTTTGACTATCTGTTAGAGACAAAATAGTGAATGAATCTTGCAGGATTCCCAAAAAATTTTTGGATTTCTTCCGGAAGCAGATGCATATAGGCCAAAACCTCATGTAACATGAAATAAAACATCAAACATTTTTAT
Source organism: Clausena lansium (assembly GCA_030449835.1). Classification (NCBI taxonomy): domain Eukaryota; kingdom Viridiplantae; phylum Streptophyta; class Magnoliopsida; order Sapindales; family Rutaceae; genus Clausena; species Clausena lansium. The sequence continues at coordinate 17,182,375 of JASUUF010000086.1, read as the reverse complement.
CATGCAAGTTACGTATAATTAATATGTCTATCAGGCCATGATCAAAATTCAGAACGTTTGTATACTATATATATGTACACAATTATTGAAACCTTAGCAGTCCAACTAGCTAGCTAGTTAATTACTAAAAGAAATAAAAAGAAATAAAAAAAAATTGAAGTGATTTGTATGTTTCGGACACAACTTCGCTTGTCTAGTTCTATGTATAACTGTATATTCACTACACGGATGATGTACTGCACATATGACATATAATCCAAAACCATGCTTGTTTGCTGGTATAATCAAATCAAGAGTGCTGATCAGGTGGGCAATTAATGTCCCTCTCTTTAAGGAGTGCGAGATTCATAAGATTTTCAGTGAGTCTATTGCACCACTCTCTTTACCTTATCAAAACCCATCAAATTAATTACCCAAAGATAGATATTATAATGAGATATGTGAAGATTTTCTTTCATAAATATACTCTAGAAAACCTAAATGCTTTGTCGTATAATGCTATTTTGAAAATTATGATTATATCGATATTAATAAGAATGTTAAGTAATAACATGATTACATGAACGTAAATGTAAAACTGATTATGTAAGATTAGTAATAAACTAAGATGTATTAACACAGAGCATTAAATGAGTAGTAATAAAGAAACACTACACAGTAGAATGTTGTTCTGTAAATAGCGTCCTTACCCATGGATGGATTCCAGCTTAATTTACAAGAGTTAGAAACCAGGAATTAAATGAAAACAATCCAAATAGTTTACAGAAAGAATAGTCCAAAAGCGATTTGCCACGTAAAAGTCAAAAAAAAAAAATGAAAAAGTTTGATAAGGGAATCTAATGACTAATGGAGGGCAGTAGTACCTAGTGAGTAGTAGTGTAAAAGCGTAAGATGAGATGAGAGTATGGACTAAGGAGGGTAAGGGGATTGGTGGAAAAGGTGTTTAGAAAAGAGAGAAATATTCAGCAGGCTTTCCAGTACACAAAGTCCCAAATCCACCTTCAGCTTATAAAAAATAAAAAATGAAAGTAACAATAGGGTATTTCTTTTTCATAATTATTTTTTTATTATTCATTTTCATGCACTTGCTGAGCTGACAAACTCCACATGCTCATGTAGGTAAGAGAGGTCCAGATTTTCAGATCCACAAACATTATTATTTTTTTTGTCCACATGGAATGGAAGGGAAGGCAAGGGAAGTGGGAGAAGTATGACCCTCTATTCTATTTAGCTGATCTAATCATAATCATCATCACTCACATTCTCATCTCCTTCCTCAACTCTTATTTTATTATTATTATTATTATAATTTTAAAAGCATAATAGTTCTGATCATTAATTCTCTGTTTATTGAGATCTTCACAGGCAATGCACATATTGTTATATAATGGTGTCCTCTATTATAATAATTATTATTTATAGCCTCTAGCATTCTTGCTGCAGCTGGTGCTGCCTTTCCTAGAGAGAGCCAAAAGACAAATAATTCATTTGTTTGTGTGAGTGAGAGAGGAAACCCCAAAAACATCTCTTCTTGGGTCTGCAAAAATTCTTCATGGCTGTACTTTCATTTTCATTACATGCACCATCCTGTCCTCAGAAGGTGGGGGCTGGCTTGGCTTTTGGTAATTTTTAACTGTTTTCGTGTTGGTGTTGGTCTCCAGTCCCTTTCTCTTTTCTTTCTTTCTTTCTTTCTCTTCCCTTAGTTCACACAGCACACAGAAGTAGCACTCAACCATCCCCATTTCATCACTTTGGTTGCTTTTGGCTTTTGGCTTTTGCAGAAAATATTGTCTGCCTTATTCTGTGAAATTTAAAGACAAATGTTTATTTTCATTGTTAAAGATTTTATTATGTGGGGCGCGGGGCTGCCTCTCTCTGTGTGTCTGTGCATCTCTCTTTTTCTTTTTAAGAAAATCTGCTCTTTCATTCTCTTGTACCATTCTATTCATTAAAATTCTCTGAAAAAACAACTATTGAAGCTAAACCCTGAACTGTAAAAGATAAAGCCTAGCTGCTTGGCTGCTCTAACAGTACTTATTACCCAAAAAAAGAAAAAGAAATTTTGCATACAAATAAACAAGCTAGCTACCACCTACACTACATACAGTACTACCGGTTGATGTTGAAGTTGCTATAAACACAGTGGACAGGAGGCCCTTGGATGGTTTTATATTTATGTCATTGTATGACGTTCGAGTTATTTATTATATATTCTCTTCCCTTCAAAATTGAAAAAAGAAAATTCAGTAATCAATATATACCATGATCATCTGGGTTAATTTCCCTTGACTTTATCATTTGTTCTCAGAGTCAGAGATGGAGGCTGAAAAAGTAATGTCACCATAAGTAGTACCGTTTCTTGTTACTGGGTGTGGAGCAGTGAAGAAGATGTCCGCAAAGCTTCTTCATCCCTTACCAGGTGAAAAGCCAGATCTGCAGAAGCAAATTGGATGCATGAATGGCATTTTCCAGCTCTTTGACGGCCACCATTTCCTCACTGGCCGACGCACTCACCACCATAACCACAATAACAATCACAAAAGGCAGCAGCTTCCTTCCCCTCCAGGTATTTTGCCAAAGCAACAAACAGTTTCTAAGCGGTTACAATTGTGTTAAATTAATTCCTGTAATATATATAAATATATTTAGATGGATATATGTTTCATGATTTTAATTATAAGACATTTTGAGAGTTCAGCATCTCACATCAAATTCGCTCCAGCTTCTTCAGGAGGACAAGGTCATGGAAGAAAAAACCTCAGCACTGCATTACAACGACCCCCACCAACAGTAAGAATTTTACTACTCAAATTTCTGGAAAATAAAAATAACTATCTATGAATTGAATTCAACTAATTATAAGCTTAAGCTAATGCAACTTAAAATTGCAGGAAAAGAATCAGAAGAAGGCCATGAAAGAGAACCAGAGGACGTCCACTGAATCATCAATAACCACATTCTCATCTTCCTCTTGTTCATCTAGTCTCTCATCCATAGACACTAAACAATCTCACGCAGAACCGTCTTCATATGCCCCAAAAAATGTCCCTGGAATCCCCACTCAGGACTTACCAATTTACCAACCAAATAATTCTTTGCAATTAAGCCGTCAACCTGTTGATTTTCGAGATGTTGTCAAGAACTCCATGTATAGAGAAGCCAGGGAGATATCAATTAAAAGTGCCACCAAAGACAATGCTGGGGACCAAACCTTGAAATACCTGGATTCTCCGAGGCCTTTGAAGCAGCCAAAATCGTTAAAGTCCAGAGATTCAAGTCAAATTGAATCATTTCGGGTTCTTGCAAAACTTCGGGAAGCACCATGGAGTTCCAATGAACTGAAAGATGGATTTGCAGCAAAGGATTCTCCTCGGTTCTCTTATGATGGACGAGAATCACGAGAATTGATTAAATCCACCATAAAGCTCAAAGAGCTCCCGAGGCTATCCCTGGACAGTAAAGTGTGCTCCATGAGGGGTTCTACCGCGGAAATGAAATCAAATTATCTCCTAGAGGATATGCAGAGGGTCAATGGGAACAGCAGTACCTTAAACCAACAGCAAGAACCCGGAAGTAAAAAACGACCGTCAAGCCTGGTAGCAAAGTTGATGGGATTGGAAGCTTTCCCAGATTCCACGTCAACCAACAGGAATCAGCCAAATCAAATTGAAAGCTTCCCAGATGTACAATTTGATGCCATTTCAGGATTATCAAAGACAACTGTTGAAAACAAGCAAAATCAAACATCTGGCTCCCCGAGAAATTCCATCAAGGAACCTGTCTCACCCCGGAAAAAAAATGCCAATTCTGTAAAGAAGCCCTCCTCAAGCTCTAAGTTTCCAATAGAACCTGCTCCATGGAAGCAGCAAGAAGGGAGTAAAGGTCAAACACCAGCTTCTCCGAGTCGAGAAACTCCAACCAGAGCCTCCAACTCTTCTCTTTCTGTTCATGGTGAAATTGAGAAAAGGTTGGCACAACTCGAGTTCAAGAAATCTGGAAAGGATCTTAGAGCTCTTAAACAAATACTTGAAGCAATGCAGAAGACTAAAGAGATCTTAGAAAGCAGAAAAGAGGATCAAGCTTCTAACTTTGCGTCTCAAACAGGAGATAACAACAGTGTTGATCCGAGCTCAATATTAGCAAATTCCAATCACCTTAAAAGAGGCAACCCAACTTCTCCCAAAACTAAAAGAATTTGCTCTCCAAAAAGTTTCAGATCTCCGATTGTGGTTATGAAAGCAGCTAAATCCATTGAAAAAACCAGTAATCCTGCTTCCTCGGCAATTGAAAATGAGAGTTTATCAGATCTCCAAAGACTCCGCATTGGTGAACCTGCAGCTGGCAGAAAGGAATCTGTTGAGAAGCAAACTAAAGATCCAACTCAAAGAAGCAATTACCTTCCTTCCAGCCGATCCCTTCATCACACAAATAAGGATACCAGTGCCAAAAGTTTAAGATTGGGACAAACATCAAAGAGTTCTCACCCTTCAACTGGAAAAACCAATTCAAGGAAGTGTTCCGAACCATTAAACCCAAGACTAGAACATAAGGAACTCAGATTGGAGAAGCAATCTCATTCTAGAACGCCATCCTCGGATTTGAGCAGGTCTAGAAGGCAACATATGGAATCAGGTTCTGCGCAGAAAAAATCTAGATCCAAATCTCAACATTTACAGCAGAGTGACGACCAATTGAGTGACATTAGTGTAGACATGAGATATTTGAGTCACGAAGGTGATGCCAGTTCTCTGCAATCTGGGAGATGTATCAGCATGGGCTTGAATGTTGGCAGTGGAGTCTCAAGCATTGATAGATCTGATAAGATCTCTGGTGCTTTCTTCCTGCAACATGGCCAAATGGTAACTGTAATTACTCTTACTCATTCAATTATTATTTGTTTCATCTTATTAACAGCTTTTTTTCCTCTCATTCAGGATCCAGCATCAGGGTATGTTGGAGACAAATCAACTGCAGAACCTGGAATAGCAGGACCTGAACAACCAAGTCCTGTTTCTGTTCTTGATGCAACATTCTACAGCAATGAACCACCATCTCCCGTGAGAAAGATATCACATGCCTTTACAGGTGAACCTTTTTCACATATTATATTTACTATATTAAGAATAAATTGTAAAACAATAGCCACATTGATCGATGTGTTCACTAAATCATATAAAATTAGAGACTGAATGGTTAAATCTTGGAATACACACATGAATGCAAACACAAGTTTTATATCCACCAGAAAAACCATAAATCGAATAACAGTTATTTGCAAGTAACCATTACAAGAAATAATAGTTGCTCACCTGAATGATAACCTGAGCTCCCAACTTAGCAAAGTTGTAGATTCCTTCTTTATGCTTCAACCACTAGCAGATAACACCTTTTCAGTCTTAGCAGCAAGAATGGAACAAAACTTGATTATCTTATGCATATAAAACAATCAAAAAGACCAAAGATTTAAATATTACATGGATCATACCAGGCAATACGCCCATGTAAGTTCTTGTGTCATAATACTAAAGAGTATTGAAGAAAATTTAGAATGATACGAAATAATGTGGCAGATCATATCTATTAATGACAGCAAACTTTTAAGTTCACACTTTAGTTCATACTAAACTAAGATACAAAATATTAAGAAAATTGTTAAAGACAAATGAGGAGTTTTGGACTGGTAACACAAGTAAATGATGAGAAAAATGAGAAAGAGGGAGGCAACTCTCACGGCAGTGTTTGATAAATGGTCTGGGTTCTTCATGTATTGATTTTGTTTTCTTTTTCAAGCCACAGGAGATGGGGCAGAGTGGAACCCAGTGGATTTAAATCGCATAACCAACTGCAGGAAACCCAGCTTCAGCTCTGACAATGATTATAATAAGTTACACAACATGAAGCACTTGGATCAGAATGATATGCAAATCAACCCCACACATACGAAATCTATCATTGAGGAAATCGCACCCAATTTTGAAAGCACAGATCCAAACCACAGATACATTTCAGAAATATTGTTAGCATCAGGTTTCGTCAGAGATTTTGAATCTGACTTCATGACTGTTAAGCACAATCCATCTGGTCACTTAATCAATCCTGACTTGTTTTTCGTCCTGGAGCAAACCAAGGCACGCATCAGGCTTCCAAATGATTTGCATGAAGGTAAGAAGATTACCCATGCAGAACCCACCACTGAGAAAGCACAGAGGAAACTCGTATTCGATGCTGTTAATAAGATTCTAGTCCACAAATTAGTGTTGCAAGAGTCTTCCAAGAAGCTGTTCTCACCAAGTAAGCTGGCTCAGGGAAGGTCAAGTGGGGAACAACTTCTGAGAGATTTGTGCTCAGAGGTAGATTGCCTACAAGCTAACAACTCTAATTGCAACTTAGATGGAGATGATGACAGTATGACAAGCATCATATGGGAAGATGTGAAGCATGGATCAACAAATTGGACAGATTGTCAGAGTGAAATTTCGTGGTTAGTCTTGGATATTGAGCGATTGATCTTCAAAGACTTGATAAACGAGATTGTACGTGATGAGACAGCGAGTCTGCGAGGCCACCCTGCTAGGCATTGCAGGCAGCTTTTTTCCAAGTAGTGTTTGTCATGTAATAGTTTTCAGCTAGATATTTAAATTACCACTCATTTCTCTATCCCACTTTCTAATTTGAGGGGAAAGGCTGGTCTGTTTAAATTTCTTTCTTGTAATTTAGGGGTAAATCACAATAATCCTAGGGTGCAGATTGAGCCTAATTTAACAATGTATATCTCTAATGTTTTCTTATAGCATACATGTAACTAAATGTAAATGCAAGTATACCCTCTCAAAGCTCTCATTCCAGCTATGCATGTCTGATTACTGTGTAACAGGATCACAACCCTCTCTGTTATTACTTTTAAAAATATATATATAAAAAAATAAAAATCTGCAATAACTAAGTCATTTTCTTCTGGCTATAACAACTACACAAAACAATCCTACATCCACAATCTCCGTATTTTCTGTACTAAATGCACAAAAATACTGTTACAACAATTACTTAATCACAGCACTAAAATGTTGCCCTTTCCCTTTTAATACCATTGACCGGTAGATTTAACACAAAGAGCACAATTGCTATAAATGGGTTTCGATTTATATTTCATGACATCAGAAAAGCATAGGAGGTTCCAGTAAGCTCAAAATTTAGATGCAACATTACTACTGACATTTGTAATTAAACTGAAACTACCCCCCGTTGAGGGCGAGGTCAGAAGTCCAACCCACGCAAGGATAACCACTGACAAAATAGAGTGGAAGAAAGTAATTTGCTGTAGAGTACAAATAACTTGAATGATAAGAACATTAACCCAAATCATTATATTTTGAGGTTAAAACAATTTTATATGCTTGCTACATATATCAAACATTTTTACTTTTCCATAAGATGATGACTACTTAAATAAACATCAAGATAAGATGCTTGAATGCAAAAGTTCTCAAAAAGTATATACTGTGGAGAAAGTTTATGTTGATAATTTATCTACAATACCATGCATCTAGATATCATACACAACAGTTATAATATCTTTACATTGTTCAATAACTTTCATCAAATAAGTGAAACCTAGTAATAGGATGGTAAATAATTCCAAGGTTATTCAGTACAATTCCACAAATCATGGAGAGATCAAAATTAAAAGATAATTACCAGAATTAAGGTAGTTAAACTGATGAACCTTATAGAGAAATTTGACTTTAATAAATGACCCATGGCATTCCACAGAAGCTGATTCTTCACATCTGACAGATCAGAAATTTAAATTGTTCAACACTTTCATCAAATGAGTAAAACCATAACAGAGCAGCATGTAATTCCCAAGTTATTCAATAACAGTCTAACAGAGAGATCCCATGGAATTAGACAATGACCAGAACTATATTCCGAAATAGAAAATGACAACAAATACCCATTTCATTACTGAGATACATTTATATGATTCCTAATTTTTTGTGACTAGTGACCAACACCTGTGAAAGTAAAAAATTCACCAGGTCAATTTATTAACAAACAATTTCAAAAATTATACCAATAGATTCATTTGATTTGAATGCTAAGATCAAAATGATAGGCTTCAATTACCAGAATTCACATTAAAAGTCATCCTGGCTACAATTGTGTGCAAACTAATTCTTAATCAGCAAAGGGAGATTAATAGAAACAATTTTACAATTGAAGGGTAACCGTGATCAGTAAACATAGCATTGCTTCAAATTATTGTCACAACCAGAAACTAGGAACAAAGCCTGAAAGTTGTTAGTCAAGAAATCCCACAAAACGAGGACATCTCTGTCATCAGGATTGATTAAAGCCTCCACGATCATTATTCATAATATATAAATCTTGAAGAGTAAAATCATTTCTTTCAAAGGTTTTTGCAAATGTGTGATCATAAATCTGATAAAAGACCGAAGAGTCTTTGAAAATCAAAAAACTCTCTCTCTCTCTCCCTCTCGAATTTGGATCCAATGCTAATCTTTATGTGCTCACCTTTTCATAATCTTCTGCCACACATTCATGTATAACAAAATATGGCTGATATATAATTATTTATATATTCTTATCCAATAACTACCAATCAAATATTTCTAAAAGGTCAGCACAAAAATAAAATCAGCACTGAATCCAAATCTCATAATCTAAGTTGCCGATCTACAAAAGACTCCCTAATAAAACTAGCTCTCAGAGAAACAAGTACATGGATTATGATCTAACACTTATACAATTGAGAGGTACCATGACCCCAAATCTTTCCATTTCACAGATGCAATCCTGAGTTTTTAATCCTTTCATATTGATCATGATGAACCCATTTTAAAATGATTGTAATCTTATTTTAACATAATGTTGGCATAAAATATTCAAGCAGTGCAAATAATATTTTTCGCTTTCAGTTTTCTTTAACAGTAACGGAATGCATCAAGTTAACAAAGAAAATTTAATGAGGCCTAGAAGATGAAGGTGAATATCCTACTTTAGCACATTCATAGAACACGTCACTGATAATCAAATACTCTGGTCTTTATTAACAAAAAGTTTAACACTATATTACGTGTACAACTATTCAATTACAATCATAACATTATACAACCGCAGAGGGAAGAACTGATCAACAGAATGAGCGAGAAGTGGAGATAGCCAAGTAACCATTTGGTATCTGATCATAAAAGAAGAGACAAGAATTCAATTAAAAAGAATCACAGAGAGGGTTTATCATGGCAACTGACATGGACCTACCTCAAAAACATGTTAAGAGTGATAACGTTCCATCTTAGCACTTTGCAAATCATATGCCCCAGACTACAATGGAACCAGCTTCTGCTGTCAGTTTCATTGAAAAGTATACAACTCTATCAAACTAAACTATTTTACATCTGAGCCAACTCCCGTGAGTTCTCCATAGAATCTTTCAGAATTTCTTCAGGTCGCCCTTTTTTCTCGTCCTTCTCATTCTCCTCGCAAAACCATGGATCGAATTTGCCACCATCCATGTTCTGTGGGCTAGATTTTAGTGGCTTAACTAAGGACTTCCTTCCAAATCCAATCTTAAATTGCACTGGAGGCCTCTGGTCCAATTGAATGCTTTTCTGTTCCTCCCAGGATTCACAGAACCTATTCTTCATTGCTTCAAGAACTGGAGCAAACGTCCCCGCCACCGACATATGATTACCCACCACATGCTTTTCCGCAACAGGATTTTGCAAAGCTACTTCCTTTGAAAGCTTGGCTGGAAGAACCACAGAAGATACTTCCTTCTCCTCAAAATGTAAATGTGCAGAAAGAAAGGGATTACTTTCCACTGCCTTTTTTTCCTTGGAACTATCTCCATGGACAAATGAGGATGGTCCTTCTGGTCCATCTCCAGAAAACCGATGCTGCAAATTCACCATAGACATTTCCATCTTTCTCTGCCGCCTTCCCAGTTCAATCTTTTCTGTGTGAGAATCACTTGCTCTCTCATTCTGACTGGGCGATTCAAAGTAAGTCTCAGGATCTGGGAAAGGAGGCAGCCAGGCTGGAATATCTTCAATAGGAGGCTCCTCTCCAATCTGCAAAAAGCTGGACTTTGTTTTCCGATCTTTAATGACTGGAAAATGGGGTATGGCATATGCAAACTGGACATCTGTAGCTTCATTAGCATACTGAATGAGCTCCCGAACAATACCGGAACTTGCAAGACAATGATTAATATCAGAAGCACCTGAAAAGCCTTGGTCTAATCCCAAATCTTCTAACCCTTGAAAGATATCAAAAGCATTACCCTCTGCTCTACCAGATAAATTAGCATAAAAGTTTGCGGCCTTTCCTACACTATGTATGTATCGAACTGCAATGTCAGCCAGCGTCCCAAGAGCAGATTGTTGAAAAGTCTGAAAACCCACCCTCTCACATATTTGAGCAACAGCAACCTTGGCAATTGCTTGGGAAAAGTCATCACCACTAAATTTTCTCTTTGTGTGCGGTTGTTGGTGCTTACTTCCACTCTCCCTGCCTCCATCGCTCATATTCAACTCCTCATATCACTTCTTTGCTCCTAGTAATATTTCCAAAAGCAATATTCCTTTCAAATAATCTCCAAATTCTCGCATTGTTCACCCACTACCCATTATTTTACCATCTTTGCCATTTTAGGTTCCTACGAAAAAGAAACAGAACAAAAAATTAGCGAAAAAAAAAATCAAGACTTTTAATCTTCCATCTCACATTTCACATCAATGATTGAAACCCGGAAAAAAGGTGATAACAAATATTATTATAATGAGATCATTCTAACACAAAAATTTGCCAAAGAAAACTTTTTAATTGAATATTGCGCCAAATTTAAACCCTAAAAATTAAAACTAGAAGTACGAACATAACGAATTATAAATCAAACAAAAATAGCTGAGCAGAAGGATGCTTACCAGTTAACTTCTAGCAACTATTTGCAACTCCGGCATTGAAGAGCCAAAATTGAGCTTAAAAAAAAAAAAGGAAAAGAAAGAGCTTCGGTAAGATCACCGAAAGGAAAAACCCTAATTGTAGAAAAAGGTCAAACTTTTGAATTATAGATTTTTTTCGAAGCAGGAGATTTAACATATAATGCGTAAATTAAAATTAAAACCCTAGTAAAATCTCAGAATAAAGGAAGTTGGAGTTCAGAGAATCGGAGGTATAACTTTTATAGACGGGCGTGAAGCGGTTTCACTCAGTGGCTTGATATATTATAGACAAATTGTTTGTTAAGTAAATCTATTGTCGGATGCCTCCGTAGCATAGTGGTAGTGCGTTCGCTTCGTAAGCGAAAGGTCGCGAGTTCGATCCTCGCCGGGGGCTCTTTTGGTTTTTTTGAGGTTTACCTTCCCAAAGTTTATTGGGCCACCCTTAAACTTTGGAAACTTTCTTTGGGCTTAAATATTTTAAAATTTCCCTATATTATGTTCCGCCCTTGACTAAAAGCACGTCCAAAAGCAGCATTTTAACATTTTCAATATATATATATGAACTTGAATCTAAGACATTTTTTTCTAAATAAATTATTATAATTAGTTAATTAAGTTACCTAAAAAATTAATTTTTGTTTTTTCCACCCCCACTCTTTTTACAAAAGTTATTATAATTCATCAACCATATACATCTTTTAATTTATATTGAAAAATCTACGAGATCATGCAGAATACTAGTGTTAAGGATTAAACTATTTATTTTCTATCCCTTGTATATAAACGAACTTTTTCCTTTTTCACATTATTTAATGGTTACATAAAACATTTTTTTAAGTTATAGTCTAATAACAATCAAATTCGAATCTCAAACCTCTTGTTGATACTAAAATTTGTGCCAACAATAAGAGTTGAGAGAGTTGTTTTACTTGGGACATAAACTGTGAGAGAGTTTGATGTCCTCCAAATTGCCATTGTTGAGAATGAAGAATTCGATGATCGAAATCTTGCAAAACAATAATTCATCAAGGGTCACTGGGGGTATTACCGGCGTAAACCTTCCGATACCTAAGTCAGAGATCGAGAGCGGCATGATAATGGATAAATAATAAGAGAGAGAAAAGAGAGTAAGAGGTTATTTGTTAAAAGTCTGAAGTCTGAAATTTTATTACTTTCAGACCTTTTTAAAAATATACTTGTTTGTTTTTTATAACTTATAACTAATTTTCAGACATTTATATATGAATAAAAAAAAGTAAACTTTTGTGACTTTTATCTGAATGGGAAAAGGTCTGAATGACAAGTAAATATTATATTCCAAAAATATCTCTATAAAATAACTTATTTCCTAAACTATAAAATCTAATCCCTTTTTTGGTTTTAATATACAAGGACATAAATGTCAAATAACCAAGTTTAAGATGTTTTTTATTATAAAAACAAATAAGATGCCACTTATATTCAAGTATTAGAAAAAGAAAAACAAACAAGATGCCACTTATATTCAAGTATTAGAAAAAGAAAAACAAACATGTTATTCAGATTTTTGTATTCAGACCTATTCAGACTTCAGAAAAATTCAGTCCTATTCAGATTTCAGATAAAAAAATAAACTTTACTTAAAAGAAAAGCTTGAAGGATATTGTACCCTCTCATTCAATATACATTATTCTTTATGTATATTTTTGATCTCTTTATACAAAAGAGATATTCAAAAGTATAATTAAGTTAGAAAAATTTATCTATTATCTTATAGGATTCGAATTTGACAAGAATTAGGACTTATATTTTTAAACCTATTTATATTAGGACATGTTATTAGATGTGGGTCCTTAAGCTCAGGAGCCCATTCTTTATGTCAACGGGTCGAGTTAGGTTAAAATATAGGTATAACACTTCTTATTTTCACTCAAGACATTTTAACAGCTAAACTAGATGGCAGCCACACATAAAACAAATATATAATTCACCATATATATTAATGCAAGCTCTGTTAACAAATGGGAAACTATAACAACTTTCATTATTGATTGCACATCTAGTAGAAATAGAGGTCATGACATTTGTAGTTTTGGGGCCAATTTGGTAATATTGTAGCTTTTAAAATAATTACGATTAATTATACTAGAGAAATAATCAAATATGAAGAGAATCAGTTAGATATTTTTTAAACTTTATTTTTATAAGTGCTTTGAAATATAGAATCGATCATATATGTTTAATAAATCTTAGTGTTAAGCTGTTAAAAAGATGCAAATGACTGAAATGGACATTATATTGAATTAATTTACTTGTACATATATTATATACAAGTATTTATAATTTTTTTTATATATTTCTTTTATTTTGTTATCTTAATATGAATGGTAATAACAGTAATCTATTTAAATTTAATAATTTTAATTTCTTAATCGAAAAAAAGATAATTTTTGGTTTCTATAATACGTCAGAATATTTAATATAAAACTGATTATCAAAATCAAATTTTTAAAAGCTACTTTTTCGTTACTTTTTAAAATTTGTTGTAGAATGAAGTGATTTTTTTTAAAAAAAAATTACTAAACACCAAAATTAACTTTTAACTTTTCAAAAGAATTTTTGAGCCTCCCAAAGTAATTCTAAATGGGCCCTTAATCTTATAGACGATTATTGATATACAATGACTTTATGTATTAGAATGGAATGGGTCACAATGAGTTTCATACAAAAAAATTTTGGGAGATCCAAGAAATAATCCATTAATTGGAATATATTAATTTTGGGAAATTTGTTAGGTTAAAAAAAAAATCGGGGTGCAAGGACAAGATAAAATAAATTTTTAGTCTTATACCTCTTCGAAGTAACTCGAATAATTAATCATTGAAATTCCTTTAAAATCACTCAATTAAACCATTGGAGGAATACACTGAAGAACAATTTGGTTCTTGAAAGTTAGATACAATGGATGACCATGATGCAAGTAGGGATATTAATAGATATAGAAACTTGTAACTTGATATATTAGGCTTTGCAGCTTAAAGCCTTAAATTTACAGCCTCAAATGTCAAAACTTGTAATTTTTAAGTTTACGGTATACTTGACCTGAAAGTGGTACTGGTTTAGAACTATCTCATGCCTCCTTTATTAAAGAAAATTTTAGTGGGTAAAATAAAATAAATATTTTAGACATTGTTAATTACGCTTATTATCTACATTCTTGAATAAGCTAATGGTATCACTCGTTTGTTGGTCATTCACTTAGAAAATTAAGAAAACATTACTGTTAATTCAACTACGCTTCTCAAGCATATATATGATAAAAGGGTTTGGAAAACGAAAAATATTACTGCGCATAGATTGGCCACGTATATCCTGCTCGGCAATTAGAGTAAGTAATTAAGATTAATCTTGTATATGCTTTCAAAATCATGGTAACCGAGATTAGATGCTAGTAATTAATTAAGATTAGAAGTTAGAACAAAGATCGAATTGAGAATAGAATACAAAGTACTGATCCGGCCATGTTCACAAAGTCTGGATTTTACATGTTTAAGGCCGCAATAACGCATGTTCAAACAAACAGAATTTATATATAAGGCTGGATTCATTGAAAATATTTTTCTACTAGCTCCTAGCTAATGATCTGTAAATCTTGTAAGAAGTTCAAAATTGCTTCTAATGATTCATAGGTATCTTCAGAAATCAAATTAACCATAGAAATTAATGCTTTCAATAACACAAAATAAGGATAATATATTAATATTTCTAATTATTTAGGAAAACTATTTACAATAATATTGCTATATTTACTTTGTTGGGATATAAAAGTATCCCAATTGATGTGGTAAATAATGAGTCACTATTTAATGGTTGAAGTGATAGATAATTATTAAGTCTTATCATTTTTAATTCAAACAATAAATTTAATACAAATTAAATATTAATTAAGTAAGCATAGCATCACTCAACTGTTTATGGTGGAGAGACAAATAAACCTATGGGGTCCTCATAGCAAAAAGCTTGTGGGAATAATAAATAAAAACAAACAAACAAACTTCCAAATTTATGTATCTTTGCTTCTTGTCTTCTCCTCGTGTTTTCATTTTCATTAAGGACCACTAACAATCTTTTCACTTCATGCAGCTTTCATCGAACCCTTTAACCCTACTCCAAAACTTGCTATTCTTCCATTATCTAGTTCGATCTTGTGCACATGGTACCAAATCAATTCCTCCCCTCACACAATTAACCTCTAGAAATTCTCATATATAGACGTTCGTATATTTAAAAATACGAATTTGAACCCTATCTAGATGTAATTTAATAATTTAAATTATTGAAGTCCGGCTCAAATTCACGTTTTAAAATGCGCTTACATTCATAATTGAGTCCTCGAACTCTATATTCAATCAATTGACTGTATCTACTAAAAATACTTAGAAAACGTTGTGAAAGGAAAATCTGAACATGCATGCTTTGATCCTTCTACATTTTTTACCCTCTTTAGGTATAGGGTATTCCAAACTGTAATTAATGGTTCTTGATAGAAAGAAAGAGAGAGATGACTGTGATATAATATAATGTAGGAACTAGGAGAAATCTGATATCTTTTAGAAATACTTGAATCAACTTTCTAAACAAAACCTAAAAATCATCAAGACTCAAGCTGTGAATATATATCATGAAAGTGACACCTTAGGCCATGAAGCCAATAATGACGATGGAACAGGAACAAAGCTATAATTTCCTAGTCAACTAAAGCTGCGAAATAATCTTGTTCGTCTTTCACTTCAATAACGAGCCACATATTTTTATCTATAAAACAAATTTCTGATTAACCAAAATCCTAGATGCAACAAAAGGAGCACATTTTCAGTGTGGAAGTAGCCTTCATTGTTGTCATTCAACTGATGAAAAACATGTTCTGTGTCTGTGTATATACATGTGAAAAATATACATTGTTGTGACACATGAATGAAACTATTCATACAGCAACACATGCTCTATTATTAATTTTATTATTGTTATTCCTCTATAACAATTCTCAAACTTAAAAGGAGTCCAGACTTGATTTTCAGTGACCGGATGACCAAAAATTACACAATAAAACATAAAATTATAGTTGTAAATATCCATAGATTTAAAATAGACCGTCTGCATACCTATTGGCTCCTGCGGGGAAGTAATGTCAAGTTCAAACAATTAAATACCTTGATTTCAAGAGTACCTTTCCTCTCTTCCGAGGGAAAAAAAAATGGAACCATGCTTGCACTTGAATGGAAAGGAGGCCGGATTTATTTTGTTTTTCCTTCCTTGAATGCACCTTGTTGTACAGCTGCATGCTTCTTCATGTTATTTAGAAGGAAACTCCTGGTCCTTATCTGACTGACTAGCAGTGCCGCTGTGAGAAGGAAGAAACCTAGAGGTCATGCCCAAATGGAAGGGTCTTATGGTGTGTGGAGTAGTTTGGAAAAGAGAGTTTGCAGAGACACTGTGTGATGAATTTGTCGAGCTCAACATTTGAAAGTGATTAATTTGTGAAGGGAAGACTACTGGTTGTGTTGCCCCTGCTCCTGCTCCTGGGGGTGGTGGCGGTGGTGGACATACCAATATCTGAGAGCCGACTGCTCCTGCGGATGATAGGGATAATGGGGATGGCAATTGCAAAACATTAAGGTTGTGAGGGTCTTCCGTTTGCGATGTAATATTTAATCCATGACTTGCCAAATACTGATGATGAGAGAAGGGAAAATTTGAAGGTTCCAAATGATAATAAGGACCTAATGGCAAAGCATTTGCATTATTAAACAAATTATTACTTGGTGGTGGCAAGGAAGAATTAGTAGAAGCAGCACTGGGTCGTCTAGGTAAGAAGTTGATTGATGATGAGGCTCCTTCATTGACATTGACGACATTGTCTTGTACTTTCTCTCGATGTTGATGATCACTTCCTTTAGTCCAATTTTCTTTGTTTGCATTTGCTGTTTCTAATTTGGAGTTATAATTAGCAGCCCTCCAAAGAACTTCTTCAGAACTCCAAGCATGATCTGACCTCGGTTCCGCACTTTCCCAATTTTTTATACTGAAGCTGCCTTGTTTGTTAGATATTTGAGAAGAACCAGCACCACCAGCTGCTTCATTACTATTAGAAGATAGAATAATTTCTTGATGATGGTTATTTAGACCAAAATTCGCAGGTGATATTAATGCCGGAAGAGGAGGGAGTTCATCAATTTCATCCTTGGCCGCATTGAGCAACCAATCAACAACCTTACTTGGTTGATTAAGTCCAAGCCTGTCCTGAAGATCATATAACTGAATAGCTGTGGGAACAGAAAGCCTTACTCTCCTGTCTCTCAATCCTCTTATGGTGCAAACTTTGCTGTGCCTGTCTTTACCTCCGAAAGCACGAGACACGCGTACAATCCGTGGATCCTTCAATCTTAGCCATGCTGAACTCGATGAAGCTTTAGTAATTATGATCTTGCCCTCGCTTGTAATATGTTCTTGTTTTGAAGAACATACTGCTTCTTTCGAGCTTGTAATCATCTCATGCGATCTAATCTCATTATTTTTGGTGCACATGCAGCTAGATATATAAACTATAAATTAAAGTTCCTTAAATTCTATGAAATTAACTCTCCGAGTTTCTGCAATAGTCCCCAACAATTTTGTTCTTCCCCCTGATCTATGAAAACCCAAGAGAACAAAGAAAAAGAAATTAATTATTAGATCCCAATATATATATACCTAAATAAATTAAAGAGCTAGTAACTTATATAACTGTAAAGCAATAATCAGAAACTTCACATCAAATTAAAGAGTAGTGTTAATTAGTGTTAGATACATAAGGAGTATCAACAATTAACTAAAAAAAGGCACATATACATATATATATATATATACATATATATATATATATATAGAGAGAGAGAGAGAGAGAGAGAGAGAGAGAGTAATCAAGAGAACTAATTTGATGTTGCATCGATTGATCAACTACTCTCAATTGTTAATTTATATGTAGCTGGACAGAAAACCTACATCACCGTTGTTCTGATTATTGAGGCAGCTCTATTATAGCTATAATACATGCTATATATATATATATATATATATATATAAGCATGGTTTGAAGTTCTTGTAGCTATAGGTTATGCTTTTCAAAGAAAGAATTCAATCCATGAGAACTTACAAGAATGGAAGACGTAATTTGCTGCATTATGTGGCTGTGGTTGAAAGTTGCAAGGATTCTGTGCCGCCTTTGATTTTAGCACCTTCTAAAATCTGGTATTAGGGCTCAGCTATCCAATCTGCATATATGTATGCGGGTGTGTTCCAAGCAATCAGGCTGAATTTTGATATTGATTGCAGAGAATAAACTTACTGATGGAGTTGGAGCATTTGAGAAAGGAAAGATGCCGGAATTCAACCGACCATGCTCCACAGAAGAATTAATTCAGGAAAAAGCAATGGCACTAATGCTGCCACGTGTAACCTCTCGCCGTCAGCCTGATAAATCTTATCATTTTCTTTTATCACGCATATTGATCAATCATTGCCTTGATCATGAATCATTAGGGGCTAATCTTCCTCTATTAAGGTCACAATTAGATATAGCTAGTTTAATTTGAGAGATATCAACTCATGTTTAAGATTATATATGTCTTCATCACAAACAAAAGAAATATAATATATTTCAACACGGGACCATATGAGCTGCACATTTGTAAAGTGGCAAGGCATGCTTTATCGACAACTACAAAAGGTTTTGCAAACTAAATCCCCTAGCAATCTATCACATGGGGGACGATGAAATGCACGCCTAGGATAGGATAGGACTCAGAAAGATGTACATATGATCATAATTAAGTGTTCAATTTGGGATGGTTCCATTTAATTTTTCAAAATGGCAGCAACATAGTTATTCCATCTGTTACAGTACCAATCCACTTATACAAGCAATATATCATTACCTAATTAAAGAAGTGATAGATATGACAGTATTATACATAGCTACTGTAAATTGTACTGATGAAAACACTCTAAATGAAAGAAAATTAAAGATAGTTTGTGATCAAAATTAAGCATGTTAACAAAGTCAAACAAAAGAAAATAAAGGGAGATGATGATACTGCAATCAGAACCCACATGGTAGAAGGATTTAGAAGACAAA
Organism: Clausena lansium; assembly: GCA_030449835.1. Lineage (NCBI taxonomy): Eukaryota > Viridiplantae > Streptophyta > Magnoliopsida > Sapindales > Rutaceae > Clausena > Clausena lansium. The sequence goes on along the minus strand of JASUUF010000086.1, from coordinate 17,163,256 downwards.
AGAGAAATCTATTGGGATGTAATAAGTCTGTTCAAGGGGCTTGAAAAGTTGTGGTCTATACTCTAAGAGCTAGCATTGTCATCATGATGTGTATGATAGCAACTTAAGACAGATAGGTGAGGGACCAACAAACGTTTCTTTTAAATCATATCCACCGAGGACCACACACCTTTTTCCTACACAGGTATATATGCATATGCATAGAGCAAGTTGAACTCTTGCATTGAAGCTAAAGCCTGACAGTCCGCAAATGCACTGGAATATGACTCTTTTAATGATATTTAAGACAATTTGAGAAAAAAATAGAGACGTATGAAAGTTTAATTCTTCATCCTTGAAAAGGATCTCGGATGTAGCATTTCTTGATCACCTTCTTCTCCAATGATTGATTATTAGGTCTCAAGTCATTTGTGGATCCCAGTTTCAAAAACCCTAGCCTTTCTTTATAACTAGCTACCTAGGCATTTTCATAAGCAACACGGCTCTAGTTGCTAAGCTAGCAAGTGATTGAAAACCTCCATTCGAGAAGTATCTTTATTCCCCTATAGCTTATTTGGCTCTGTCGAATCCTGTGAAAGATAAAACCAAAATGTAGAGCACAGAAAGAATTAGGCAAGAATAAATTTTCTTTTCAATGTGTGTGTGTGTGTGTGTAGAAATTACTTCAACCACAAGGAGTAATTAAATTAATTATAAAAACTGTAGACAAAAAAAAAAATTAATTATAAAGACAGAATAGGAACAACAATGTGTTTTTCTTATATAGGCTTAATGCGCTACACTTTGAAAATGTGGCATGTATAAACTTTTCAACCCATTCCATACTCCATGGTGAGGAAGCCAAAAACAAGTTCCGGAATAAAGATTTTATTTTCATTTTGTGTAGCTAGCTAGGAATGTTGGTCATATATAGTCATCAATTTTCCTTCTTAATGAATAGGATAAAGAACAAGAAAATTAAGAAATTGGATTTTCAGAATATATAGGTCAACATTAGGAATGGGGAAGTAGCTAAGCTGCGGATTTCTTTTGCACTCGATATTATTTTCTGTATATCATAAAAAAATTAAATAATTGTTCCGTATTTTTTTACAAAAAAAAAAGTGTAATTGTCAATGTAAATATACATAACATGTACAAGAAAGGTTAAACCAAATAAAATGTACAAGTTTGTTTCAGAAAGTGAGTATAAGAAAGTAAAGTGATGATGAAATGCATGAGAGAAGGGTTTCTTCTGTGTGTTTTAAATTTTAACTGATGCTTCTTCAATGACTTAATTTAAAAAATCACTGGCTGTTTTGCAGAAAGAAAGAGATGGCAGAGATAACTTTTAGGGTTTTGCAATATCTCTATCTCTCTCTAAAAAGTCTAAAAGAAAGCAATATATTAGATAGAAGATCATGTGATGGTGCTGGTGCTGGTGCTGGTGCTGGTGGGCATGCATCTCAACACTCGAGATCAGGACAGAAGAGAACAGTAGAAAGCTTCACTCGCCGTACTCTCCATACATTCACATACACATTCAGATTGAGCAAATTAATTAGCAAAGCAATACTGCTACTGGTGGTACCATTAATTCCGTGTATAAAATGGTCCCCAGATTCCAGTCACTCATCAGTCTCCGCTATTAAATTAACAATCCCCCACGATATCCTAATTTTTAATGAGTAAATAGCAACTTCATTTCAGGTAATTAATCGCACATCAAACTATACATATACGTGTATATATCACCTTACATCCACTTTAAACAGAAAAGAATATCATTATTGATGAACAAGTCTACATATTGATTCATGGTAAAGAAATTAATTAATTTCAAAGAGATTGAAGCTTAAGTATTTAATTTATTATTTTGGGCCTTTTATTGCATGTTGCTTTGCCAATATTGTGGAATGTAACATCATCAAGTGATTTCTTTCACAAGATTATCTTCCTAATTAATTACTCTCCATATTAATCATTATCTCCCTTTTTTGTTTCTTTTTTCTGCTAGGATACATGTACATTGCATGCGGTAATTAATTAATTGTTTATCTATAGGAGAAGATTTCAAGTCTCTTTTTTTTGGCTACTTTGTTTAATAGAGTAATGATAGACATCGCAAATTTTTTTGATCCGATTATCCTGTGATCTAATCTCAAATTTCACTAAAAAATAAAAGTTGTTAAATCCTAATCACACACTAGCACTAAACAACATGTGGCACAAGATTTTTAAACAATAATGTTAAGGATCTCAACATTTGAGTCTCAACTTAAGTTTCAATGCTATGTGTCACTAATCTATTGGATGATAGATTTCATAACTAGTAAAATTACTTAACCACCATCTAATGAATGAATGTCACATCAGTTGAGACTTAAATGTTGGGATACCTATCATTGCTCATTTTTAAAAGCTCAAGGAGAGCTCAAATCAAGAGATGATCCTAGTCTAACTTTTTATCCCAAATAATGTGGCATGTGATGTGTAATTTCTATGACAGGGATATATAATTAATGTCGTAAATACTAATATCAATATGAGTGAGACTATTTAAACTCACTAAAATACTCAATAAACCCACTTCTTAAAAAATGAAAAACCTGTGACCGAATTGTCTCAATTGTAAATTACAATGTTAGATAAGATAATATGATTAAATAAAATTTTAAAAAATTACTCCTCACAATCTCCTATATTGATTTTGCATTGTTTTCTTGTTTCGTTCACTGGGCATTCAAACAATTACGATATAAATTCAGCAACTTCGGGTATGTTCTTTTGTCAAGCAAAGTCCTGGAGGAACAAAAGTCATTTTTTGTTCTTTTTTTCTCATGTGCACCTCTGTTAATGCAACAAAGATTGAAGTTGGATTTGAATTAAAACTTCTAATTGGAAAATATCCGCTTGGATTTGGCTAATAAGCTTTTCTTAGCCTGGTGTATTGGGATTTGGAGGGTACATTCTTTGTTCTTAATTAAGATTTCCACTTATTGAAAGAAAACGATTCTGTGAGATCTGCAAATAAATGGTGGGAGAGAACTTGTGCCTATTCCACTTATGAGTTATGACAATACATTCTGGAAAAAAACTACAGAGAAAAAATTAGTGATAGAGAGTCAAGCTTTCATATATGCAATGGTGGAAATCCCAAAAATAATCGAAGAGATAAACATCTGGAGGTTGAAGATGGCGGGAAAAAAATAATAATTGCACAAATTATGATAGTTTTGTTTAATAAAAGGTATTAAGATAGGTTTACTGAGTAAAATCAAAATTTGTAAATTTTGATGATGGGTATGTTAAGTAGGTTAAGTATTTTAATGAGTATTTAGTAGGTTCAAATAGCATCATCCTATCAATATTATCCATTATAATGAAATGTTCATTAGGCCATTAATTACCGCTTATTTCAAAATAAGTATATGGTGCGAGCCCTTGAACTACCCTACACTATGCACTTACTAGACAATATATATAGTGTAATGCCTGCTTGCCTGCCGACTGAAATGTACCATTCCTTTACTACTTGACGACTGACTTCTGAAATTTAAGGAATTAATGAAAATATGACACAACGTGGGAGTAGAAGTCTTCAAAAAAGGAAAAAAGAATTAATTTTGAAGCCATTTTGTAGACTAACAGATGGAGCGTAGTCTAAAACCATTCCAATGAAATAGTTTTAAGCCATTTGCTCCTAATTTATAAAAAAAAATTTATTGAATGCTACTTAAAAATAAAAATGAAATTCAATGTTAATATGATCGATCATATGATAAACAAAATATAAGACAGATCAAATTAAAAGATAGAAAAAACACGAATTCAATAAACTCGCTAAAGTATAGAACAAACTGCACTGAAGTGTCACGACTTTTACCTACACGAAGTCTGGATCCCAAGGTATCAAAAGAGTTGTAGATAAATTAATTAATTAATTATTTAAAAACTCCTAGCCAGAGAAAGACTGCCCTTCTCGATCTCTCAATATTCGAGAAGGGGAAACAAAGACAAAAAGTAGGAGTTTAAATTTTGATATAAATTTTCATAATTATATAATTACATGTATGTATGATGTACAGATGGTAGTTTCGCTTTCTCTGCCAAACTTTGCTTAAATTCACTGACACTGAGACTGTAAGCAAAGCCTTAATTGTTTTTTTTTTTTTTTTGGCTCTCTGATCAATTCGCTTTTTACCCATCTGGCCATCCATTGATATATCTGTGGTTTCTGATCATCTCTATCTTCTTTCATGGGGTGGGCTAATATTAACGTACACACATAACTGACTGCAACAACTGAAGCAACAGCAATCCCTAGGAGAAAAGAAAAAGTGAAGACGAGAAATTAAAGAAAAGAAAAAGGATAAAGTCACATATACGCACAAGAGACAAAGAAAAGAAAGTAAACTATAATGTATGTATGTATATAAATATTTTAATTTAAAATTTAAAATTTGTTAAAGTTTGAAAAACTCAATGTAATGACCATAAAAATTATTAAATTATATAATTTAATAGTGTAATGATATTATATTACTAAAATATATAATTTAATAATTTTTTTAAATTTTAATAAAGTTAAAGATTCTGAATCTGATCAGTACTTTATAATATGTATATACACACACACGTACGTACGTATGTATGTATATGTAAATGCTGGAGACAAAATCATAATAAGAGAAACAAATAAAAGAAAGAACACATCCACATGGATTACATGGAGATGTCTTGCTTCTTCTACCCATCACCAGCAGGCCATAAATTAGTGATCATCACGGTGATTGATGATTGATGATTGAGAGGAATGGTGGCTTAATTAATTAGTGCCCATTTTAAGTGTGATTGGTGATAGTAATTAAGCAGCAACTGCGAGGCCATATATAGAGTGGTAATTAAGTTGTATATATTAATTCGATGTTAGTTTCTGTAACCACTATTCATTCTTGCAAATTAAAAATCACTGCGTAATTTCTTTTTTGACTTATAGAGTAAGAAGTTTAACATTCTTTGACTATTTAGCTGCATGATCGATCGATCTAATAAGTCTGACTGAGAATATATGTATAGAGTTAACAAAAAAAAAAAAAAGTAGGGAAATTAAAGGAGGACAGAAAATGCATGCGCAAGGGCGGGCGGGCGGGCGGGCGGGCAGGCAGGCGTGTGAGAGCCAAAGCTGTGATGGTGAAAGAATATGAAAAAGTTGGATGCGAATTGAAACACAAACCGAGTATGTGGATCAACATTGCTTACTCTTGGATGCATGCTTTTAGTTATAAATTGCTCAAGATAAAAGTAATCATCATTTGATCAATTGCAAAATGTTTTCTAAATTATTCGTTTAGTTCAGTAGTGAAACAACTGATGTCAATTATAAATGAATTAATTAATATAAAATTAAAGCAATTGAAGAGTGAAAGATGGGAAGACCGATCCATCCTTTTTTCAGAATAATAAATACAAGTGATGGACTTAAATTTTGAGTATCAACTAGTTCAACTTATAAAATCTCTTAAATAGAAATAAAAGGTTGGAGATTTGAACCCACTTACATGAATGAGAGGAAAAGAGAAGATAGACTTCCATAGTGAAAAGCCTCAAAATGAATATTCAGAAGAAAAAAAGGGTATATAATATGATCTTTCAATTCACTGTTCATGATATATTAAATTATTGGTTGCCAAAACTAAAAGTTCCACATCTATTACACCGTATTTTAACAATGGATTTCCAACATACAATATAAATAGTCGTGAGAAGGTGATGCAAATTGATGAGAATTTGATCATAAAATAACAACTGACCAACAATTTTTGAAATGTGATGAGAAAATGTAATTCTCGTCACTATTTTATCAATTTTTTTTTAAAAGATGTATGTGTATATTTTCACCAAACAGTAGCCAAGATTTTTTTTTTCTTTTTTTTAAATATAATGTCAATTAACCTTTAAAAATATTGTAAACATTAAATGCAAAAAATAAAAATTTTGAGAAAAAAATTTTGATATCTCACATCTAAAAGTTTATGTTCAACCAAAATTCGAAATATGATGAAAAAAGTGATGTGAATGAAGAATATTGTTTATTGTTATTATACATATATTGAAATTTACAATTTTTTTGACTATGTAGTTTTACTAAGTACCTAGTCTTTTTGCCAATGTGCTCATAGTTCATTGGCAAACGTTTTTGAGAGCATGGGCTCAAGTCCCAGCAATCAAACGTAGGGGCAATTTCCCTCCAATTTTCGTGAGGGTTTATCTCCGAGCCGTGCCATACTAGAAGAATATTACGAGGAGCAGAAGAGTCCTAGTTTACTTCTAGTTGTAATACTAGTGTACCTCTGGCTATCATGACAGTGTTCTCTAATTGTAATATATCAGCATTGTATTAAAAAAACATAATTATGATATTTAAAAAAAAAAGTACCTAGTCTTTTTAACGAATTTTGCTCACACGATTATAGGAAGACTTGAACCTTGTACCTCAGGAATATTTAAGAAAAAGTGCCAACAAACTCAAATATAGTATTTTTGACAATTTTACCAAATACTTAAATACAATTTTATCCAACTAATTATTTCCTAAAGGCACAACAAAAACAAATAAGTCTGTAAACAACAACCATCCCAATTCCCACACTAGACACCCTTCAAATATATTAAATCAAATTATTTGTTAGAGAACAAATACTTAAATACAATTTTATCCAACTAATTATTCCTAAAGGTACAACAAAAACAAATAAGTCTGTAAACAACAACCATCCCAATTCCCACACTAGAGACCCTTCAAATATATTAAATCAAATTATTTGTTAGAGAACAAAAATTATGTCAAATAAAATATAAGAGTTATGATAAAGGCACAAATTCTTGTATAAATTTATTTTGTACAAACTGATTTGGCGTTAACTCATTGGTTGAATAAAAATACAAAATAATAAAAACAAATCATGTGGACTAAGAGATATTTAATCCAACAAATTAAATCATGCCACATCAGTTTGTATAAAATAAATTTATACAAGAGTTTATAGTTATATTATTACTCAAAATACAATACAATGAAAAAGACACGAATCAGGTTATCACATTCACATACCCATAACACATGCATGTTCTATCTTGAAAAGGTCCTCACATGGGCCTTCTATGTATCTTCCTTTATGGTCATGGTGTTGTGAAGAGAGAAAGAATTAATGGTGATATTTAATTCCTCATTTTATCTCATCAATCCTAAACACTATGAATTTTCAAGTTAATATCTATTTTATCCTTAAATGTAATGCTTTAAAAGGGTGAAAACCTTTTAAATATATCCATATGATAATTCTGAACTATCTTGGGATTTGTTCGACTCAGAAATCATGCCAAAACTAAAGCACTCGCATTCCATCACTCTCGGCCTTCATTATCTCCCTCTTACTGGTCACATGATGTGGCTAGAATATTCTGCAAAGCCAGCCATCTATTACTTCTTGCCTGATCATGATCAGAAAGAAGATATTGTTAATGGTGTCACAGTGGCAGTGGTCAAGTTCGTAAGCTTGGACTTCGATGTCCTCTCTGGAGATGGAATCCATGAAGCTGTTGAATTTCGAGCACTGACACCTTAGTTGTCGATATCAGCCAACAAAGTAGAGGTAGTCTCCATCCAGATAACTTTGTTTTCAAAACAACGCTTTTGCATTGGCATATCAAATCACCATGCATTTTTTTATGCCAGAAGCACTATCATGTTCATCAAATCTTGGGCTTATTTATGCAAACAATATTTGGATGTACCAAGTAGTCAACAACAACAAATTACGTGGCCTTGTTTGCCATTGGAACTGATTCCGTCTTTTGACCGTACAGTCATCAATGATAATGATTCTAAAGGTTTTCACTTAGTGTATGTCAACAACTAGTTATCTTTTACTAGAAACGACCGAAGCTTGAAGGTCATGCCAAGTTTTAATGATGTCAGCAAACTAGTTCGAGCCACTTTTGTGTTGACACGTGCACATCTAAAGAAACTCAGGGATAAGCTATTATTATTATTATTGGACGATCATAACCAACGATCATCACCAAAAAAACTTCATTTATCAACATTTGTGCTTGCGTGTCCTCATGTATTCACATGCATGGTTAAAGCTAGAGGAGGAGAAAGCGATAGAGATGTCATATTAGCTTTCACTACTAATTATAGGAGTCGTTTGGGTCCTGCAATTCCCATGAATTACTTTGGTAATTGTGTTGGTTCACATACTAGGGTAGTAAAAGCACGAGATTTCGTGGAGGAGGCTGCAACTACAGGCCTAGAAGGATTAGCCTTTGTTGCTCGTAAGTTGAGTGAGATGGTTCTAGAAATTGAAGGTGGACTAACTGTTGAAAGTTTTGATGAGGAGAAGCTTGTCAAGTTAATGGCAGTGATGCATCGAGTATCACAAGGAGGACCGGGCCTTGGGGTGGCTGGGTCGATCCACTTTGATGTTTATGGGTCAGATTTCGGGTGGGGCAGGCAGAAATGGTAGAAATCGTGCCAATAGATACCACTGGAGCTGTCTTTTTGGCTGAGAATAGACATAGAGATATGGGTGTTGATGTTGGTTTGGCTTTGGGGAAGCAAGACATGGACAATTTTGCTTCTTTCTTTGACCAGGGCCTAATCAGGGGCGACTTTAAGCATAGGCGAACTAGGCGGTCGTCTAAGACCTCATATGTCAGGAAGGCCCTATTATGGTTACCTAGGCTCCATATATTAGGAAGACCAATTTTTATTTTTTGGTATATTATGATCCTCTCCTAGGCTTTTTTTCCTCCTAGTCTATCTTAGTCTTTCAAATCTAGTAAAAAAATGGTTTAATTGTAAATAAAGTGAAAAAAGTTAAAATTCAAAATTCAATCTTAATCACTTATTTCACTAGGATAGACTAAAGGGGAAAAAAGACTAGGAGAAGATCCTAGTTCTTCCTTGATATTCTCCAATTAATAGGTTTTTTTTGTTACTTATAGTAGGAAAGTCTATTTTTGCCTCTTTTTAATTAATAACTATCCTACAATTAATAATTTTTGTACAAATTCTATATCTGATAGCCTTAAAGTTAAAGAGCTATAACTAATAATATTGTTTAATCGTTAATTCATTCAATAAAATATATTAAATCATTTATCTAGTCGTTTTAAAAAAAAACTTAATTATTTAACATTATAAAATTTATTGCGCTCTTCTCCATAAAAAAAATCATTACATTTATTAGCTTACTTTTGAAGTAGGAAAAAAATATTTTCTTGAAATAATAATTCTGAAAGAAGTAAAAAATATATCTTCTTGACTACTTTTCTTTTTTGAAATTTTTAAGTATTTTGTTGATTGTCGATATGTAAGGTATAGTTAAAAATATATTGAACTATGAGCCTTTTTACGTTTCTTTAAATGTTGAAATTATTGAATGTAAAGAGGCCTCTTAAAAAAAATTTCGCCTAAAGCCTCCAAAGTCCGAACTCTAAAACCAGCCTTTGGCCTAAAAGACCTTATTATTCAATTAATTTCTTTATTTAATTAATAATCTAAGTTTGGGCTTCTTCATTAATGTTTCCCCTTAAATGTTTTTTTTTCTTTTAAAGAACTCAAGTTTTCTTAGTGTTGTTATTTAATATCTCACTTGTAAGCTTTTTATCCTTTTTTTATTTAATATGTCAAATACGTGACAAAATATACGCTCTAGACCCTCGATACTGTATTCTTAACAATATTTATTTATATAATATAAATGTGTAATAATATGTCTATTGCAACCAATTATTGATTTATTTCTCTTGTTTATGTATAATTTTTTGTTAATGAAATTGGAAAACATTATTTGTACATGAAATCAATTTCCATATGAACGATAATTTAAAATTGGGCTAATTTCAATCTACCGCCTCGTGAAGTGACAATCTTTAAATTGCCTCATTATTAAAAACTATCCAAAAATCGATATCTCTCTGTTACTTTTTATGGTCAAAAGGGTAAAATAGTATTTTTATATTTTCCTAACAGTCAAAAAACAGAAAAAGGTCAAACATGTTAGAAAAGCTATTAGCCCGCAACACAAAATAAAGAAATAACACAAGATGAAGAACAAAATGAGAGAGCAAAATATTATAGAATAATTTTATTCATTTCAAGTGTGTACAAAACAAGGAGATGAGCTCTCCTTTTATAGTTACATCATCACTACATGAATTGAATGAAAACATTATGGATCATAATTTCTTGTGTGATAGTGGGAGTTATAGAGAAGTCAAAGGTTGCTAGTGGGAGATAGTGGGGAAACAAAAGGATGAATGCTTTGAACATCCACATTTATTTTAATAAATTCATAACACTCCCCCTTGGATGTTCATTACAAAAGAATATGCCTCATTAAAACCTTTACTAAAAAAAAACCCTTATGGGGAAAAAATATTAGTAAAGGAAAAAAGAGTACATTATCTATTGATCTCCTCAAATAAATAATTTTGAAGATATAAAGTTGCCTCATTAAAACCTTACTAGGAAAAAACCCAAATGGGATAAAAACCTAGTGAGGAAAAAGAGTACAACATATAAAATATTTTTCTAAAATAAATTATTTTCCCCAACAAGTGTACTCCCCTCATCTTGACATAGATTCTTCAAGATTTGGACAAAAATCTTTGAGTCGACGCATCCCAATTTTGTGTACCAATTTTTTGAATGTTGCAGTTTGGTAGGGATTTTGTAAATAAATCGCGATTATCACTTGAGCGTATTTGTTTGAATATCTATATCACCATTCTTTTGAAGCTCATGCGTATAAAAGAATTTTGGTGAAATATGCTTGGTCCTATCACCTTTTATATAACCACCTTTAATTTGGGCAATGCATGCTGCATTATCCTCATATAATATTGTGGGGTTATTTTTAATTGATGACAATCCACATGTTTCTCGAATATGTTGTATCATTGATCTTAACCAAATGCACTCTCTACTTGCTTCATGAATAGCAAGTAATTCTGAATGATTTGAGGATGTTGCAACCATTGTTTGTTTCATTGATCTCCATGATACAACACTATCACCGAGAGGTAAATAAATAACCCGTTTGAGATCCGGCTTTATGTGGATCGAGAGATATCCAAAGATCTGATATCCAATTAGTGGTGATTTTAATCCATTTGGATAAAATAAACCCATGTCAATGGTTCCACGAAGGTAGCGTAATACGTGCTTTACACCATTCCAATGCCTACGAGTTGGTGCAGAACTATATCTTGCTAATAAATTAACTGAAAATGCAATATCAGGTCGAGTACAATTTGCAAGATACATGAGTGCACCAATTGCACTTAAATATGGTACTTCAGGACCAAGAGTTGCTTCGCTATCTTCTTTAGGACGAAATGGATCTTTTCCCACATCAAGTGATCGTACCACCATTGGAGTACTTAATGGATGGGCTTCATCCATATAAAATCGCTTCAAAACTTTTTTAGTATATGTTGATTGATGTAAGAGTATTCCACTTGACAAATACTCAATTTGTAAGCCAAGACAAAATTTTGTTTTTCCAAGATCTTTCATTTCAAACTCATTTTTCAAATAAGAAAATTTGTTTTTGAAAGCTCTTCAGAGTTCCGATGAGATTTAAATCGTCAACATATATCGCAACTATTGCAAATCCAATTTCAGATTTTTTAATAAAAACACAAGGACAAATTGGATTATTTACATATCATTCTTTCAATAAATAGTTGCTTAGGCGATTGTACCACATACGGCCAGACTGCTTTAATCCATACAAGGATCGTTGTAGTTTCAAAGAATATAAACTACGAGGTTTAAATTTGTTTGCTTCTGGCATTTTAAACCCTTCGGGGATTTTCATATAAATATCTGTATCAATAGAACCATACAGATAAGCAGTTACAACGTCCATAAGGTGCATGTCAAGCCCTTCTGAGGCTGCGAGACTAACTAAAAATCGAAATGTAATTGCATCCATAACAGGAGAATATGTCTCCTCATAATCAATGCCAGGTCTTTGAGAAAAACCTTGTGCTACTAATCTTGCTTTATATCTCACAATTTCATTTCTCTCATTTCGTTTTCTAACAAACACCCACTTATATCCAACAGGTTTGACATCTTCAGGTGTCAGGACTACTGGTCCAAATACTTTACGTTTTGCAAGTGAATTTAGCTCTACTTGAATAGCATCTTTCCACTTTGGCCAATCATTTCTAAGTCGACATTCTTCCACAGTTTTTGGATCATGATCCTCATCATCATTTGTAATATTAAAAGCAACAACAATGAAAAAATATCATCAATAATTATTTCATTTCGATCCCAAGATTTTTCTATACCAACAAAACCAATCATTATTTCATTATTTTGTTTCTCTTCAGGAGAAATTGATACTTCTTCAGTAGTTGGTAAATTTTCTTCTTCTAGATCAACAGGATGAATACTATTTGATTGATCAATCTCTGTTATTTGATTAGTAGTCAATGGCTCTTCAGGAGTACTTATTTCATTTTTTAACCTTTCTTGTGTTTTCCTCTTCCGGGGAATTAAATAGCCAATTGGCCTTCCACGTTTCGAGACGTATTTTACTTCCGTCGTGTTGTCCTTCGTGATCTCAACACGTCTTTGGGGCATTTTCAGCTGGAATATGTGATTCTATTTTTTTTCTTGAATCGAAGAATGCATCGAAATTTGATTTGCAATATTTTGCAAATAAATGATCCTTTGAACTTCAAGTTCACATTGATTTGAACCAAGATCAAGATGAGATAATGATGATGCATGCCATGTAATCTCACGTCGTTCATTAATTTTTGTCTTTTCTCCCCCCTAACGACGGAAAACTTGTTCATCAAAATGGCAATCCGTAAATCTTGCGGTAAAAAGATCTCCGCTTAAAGGCTCAAGATACCTAATTATTGATGGAGAATCAAAACCAACATAAATTCCAAGTCTTCGTTGTAAGCCCATTTTATTCCTTTGTGGGGGAGCAATCGGGACATAAACGACACATCCAAAAATTTTCAAATGAGAAATATCTCGTCATTGTTGGCCAAAAAACAAGTTGTGAAGGTGAATATGTATGATAAGAACTTGGTCGAATGCGAATTAATGATGCAAAGATGTAGTATTGCATGTCCCCAACATGAAAAAGGTAAATTTGACCTAAGAATTAATGGTCTTGCAATTAATTGTAAACGCTTAATCAAAGATTCAGCTAAACCATTTTGTGTATGAGTGTGTGCAACGAGATGCTCAACATCAATTCCAATAGACATGCAATAATCATTAAAAGATTTAGATGTGAATTCACCAAATAAGTTATCAAGTCTAATTCTTTTAATAGGAAAATCAGAAAATTGTGCTTTTAATTTAATAATTTGAGCAAGAAATCTAGTAAATGCAACACCACGACTAGAAAGTAAAGAGACATGTGACCATCTAGTTGATGCATCTATTAAGACTAAGAAATAACGAAATGGTCCACAATTTGGATGTATAGGGCCACATATATCCCCTTGGATTCTCTCTAAAAATTTAGGAGATTCGAAACTTACTTTCATTGGAGATGGTCGAATTATTAATTTCCCTTGAGAACAAGCAGCACATGGACTTTCGGTAGGCAAAAGAATCTTCTGGTTCTTTAATTGATGTCCATGTGAATTTTGTATAATACGACGCATCATAATTGATCCAGGATGCCCAAGTCTATCATGCCAAAGTTTAAAAATCTTTGGATCAGAGAACTTCTGGTTTATTGCAAAGTTTATTTCTATTGTTCTTATAATTGTATGATACAACCCAGAAGAAAGAGAAGGTAATTTTTCTAGTACATGCTTCTGGCATGAAATAGTTGAAGTAATACAAAGAAATTCACAATTACCTTCATTAGATGTTTCAATGTGATATCCATTTTGACGAATGTCCTTGAAACTAAGCAGATTTCTGCTGGATCTGCTGGAGTATAAAGCATCGTTTATTTGTAATTTTGTACCATTTGGTAACATAATATTAGCTCTTCTGGAGCCTTCAATTAGATTAGCAGAACCAGATATTTTATTAACATTAGCCTTAGCTAATATTAAATTATGAAAATATTTTTTATTTCGTAGAATTGAGTGCGTTGTCGCACTATTCCCCAAACATCCATCTTCATTATTCACCAAGTGATTGTTCAAATTCATTGTATATCTTCACACATAGATATAAATAAGTCAATTGAATATAAAAAAATATTCAAATAGTATAAAGAAAATATTACTGAAAATGTTTTATAAATGAAATTGAAAAGTTACACACCAAATTCTCATAAAGCACTAAAAACAATAAATACTCTTACAATATAAACTTAAACACACCATAACTGTAAAGAAACACACCAAACTTTAAACACACTAGTACTTATTTTAGAATTTAAACACACCAAACTTTAAAAATAACACACTTCAAATTATGGCACTCTTAATCGGTCTTCACATGTCCATCACCAATTAAATGGCCAATTTTGCCATTTGGATCTTCAAAAAAATCAGAAACATCTAAATGATTTATATCAATTGGATTTTCATGATCCATGGAATTTGTCTAAATTTCTTTTCCTTTTTGCATTTTTAGATGCTTGATAAAGATCAGCTAAATGTTTTAGTGTACGACAAATACGAGACCAATGTCCCTTCACACCACATCTAAAGCAAACATTTTCATGATCCTTTGGATATTTCTTTTGTGGATCTTTTTCTTGCTTCTCATTACTGTTATTCCACTTAGAGTGGTTTGATCGATATTTCTTGTTATAGCCACCGCGGCCTTGATTATTTTTGTAACCACGGCCTCGGCCACGACCTAGATTAGCATTATGATTATTGGCTGAAATACCATTCGCTTCAGGGAAAGGTACAGATCCAGTTGGATGAGACTGATGGTTTCTCAACAAAAGTTCATTATTTTTTTCAGCCACTAAAAGAGATGAGATTAATTCAGAATACTTTCTAAATCTCCGCTCTCGATATTGCTGCTGTAGGAGCAAATTCGAAGCATAAAAATTAAAGAATGTCTTTTCCAACAAATCTGCATTAGTAATCTCCACTCCACATAATTTTAATTGAGAAACAATTTTGAATAATGCAGAATTGTATTCACTAACAGATTTAAAATCTTGTAATCGTAAGTGCATCCAAATATAACGAGCTTTTGGAAGTATAACAGTTTTTTGATGATTAAATCTTTCATTAAGACAATCCCAAAGGACATGTGGCTCTTTGACCGTAAAGATACTCACTTTTCAATTGTTCATGAAGATGGTGGCGAAGAAAAATCATTGCCCTAGCACGGTCTTGGGGTGATGCATCATTCTTTTCTTTAATAGTATCTCCAAGATTCATTTCTTCTAGGTGGATTTCATAGATAATTATCACCAGAGATATCAAGTGCCACAAATTCAAGTTTCATGAGATTCGACATTTTCAAACAACTATAAAACAATAAAGATAAATAATTAATTCATTATTAACAAGTAAATACTAGATATGTCATATACTCATAGAAATAAAATAATAAAATTTTGTAATCATCACATATACTATTCATGTTACAAAATTCATTTCAAATCTCATACCAACAATTATGCATATTTTAAGAGATATAGTAATATACATGCAATCATGGGAAAGCAATCTTATTTCAAACATCAATAGGATGATAATAACTAATATGACATAATTTGGTGATGAACAATTATAGGTATATAACAACTAAATTTGCTATATATAAGAAACAAAATAATTTATACCTGATCAACGTCTCGTGCTGATAACGTGTTAGAAAAGCTATTAGCCCGCAACACAAAATAAAGAAATAACACAAGATGAAGAACAAAATGAGAGAGCAAAATATTATAGAATAATTTTATTCATTTCAAGTGTGTACAAAAGGAGGAGATTTAGCTATCCTTTTATAGTTACATAATCACTACATGAATTGAATGAAAACATTATGGATCATAATTTCTTGTGTGATAGTGGGAGTTATAGAAGTCAAAGGTTCACAAACAAAAGGATGAATGCTTTGAACATCCACATTTATTTTAATAAATTCATAACAAAACACGAATTTTCATGGGCCCAAATCTTTCTAAGTTTTCCAAAACACACAAAAATATTTTAAAGATTTATAGTACACACCTTATTACTTTAAAATATTTTTGTTTTGCACCTTTATGAATAATTTTGTTTGAACCGATTAAATTTTACTTTTTTGTTTTTAAAAATTTATTTTAAAAAATAACGAAAGAAATTAATTAAAACTATAAATGGAAAAAGAATAATATTTTACCTTTTTATATTTATTATCATCATTGTTATTCTTTTTTTTTTATTTTGCAAAGGTATTTAAAAAAATATACATATATAAAAAAATTCAAAGAACAAAAGAAAAATGCTACCAGACTTAATCTAAAGCTTCAAAGCCCATAATTCTTCAAATCCTTTATTTATTCACCAAACCCAAAATAATAAACAACAATAAAGTAAAGTCAATCTATTATTAATAATATAGTTAATTCAAGATTAAACATTATTCATAATCTAAAATTAAGTAATCCCAAATTTCAAATTACAACATTTTTTTCCTAATTTTCTAGTAATAGTAACTCAAATAAAAAATCAATATAAAAATTTGAAATAACAATCTCAAACCCTATAAACAATTACGGGTAGCCGCAGTGTCAGAGAGCCATTGCAAGACAATGTCCAAGACGACTTGCAACTCCACCATTGTCGCAGCCACATCGTGGCCGTCCTCTACTGGAAAAGAGCAAAAGAAGTATGAGTCTTGACAGTTACGATAAGAGAGAGATCAATGATGCTATTGACTGCTAAAGAAGAAGAACAGTGACGAAGCTCTCGGTGGTGCTATGATAGTGCTTCCGCTTGAGATTGTTGAGTTGATTGGTTGTTCGTATAATGAATGACACGAGTAAATCTGCAGTGGGTTTGATGGTTCTACAGCGACATTTGGGAGGCAGATAATTCAGGTTTTGGTCGCCAAATTTTGAGGATTTTGATGGTTGCTGCCAACACCCATTTGCAAGTTATAGATTTTGACTTCTGCGCATTGAATTTTAGTCTATAGAAATTAAGTTTTAGTTTTGATTCAATGTGAATTAAGTTTTAGTTTTGATTCAATGTGAGATTGGATTTGAATAATGATTATTGGATTTGAATAATGATTGTATAGCTGTCATGTACCTGAAAAGGAGAAAAATGAAGAAAAAGACGAAGAAAGAGTAAGGTAGAGACAAAAAGAAAAAAAGAAAGAAAAATATGAAGGAGTGAGGCAGCGGAAAATATGAAAGGATAAGACGAAGAAGGAGTAAGGAAGATGAAAAAGAAACGAAGAAGAAGAGATATTCAACGTTTCTTTTTTTTTAATATTAATTTTTATTGTACCTATGGACTTAAATGTGTGACAAAAGAAAATATATGGGTGATCGGGTACTTTAGAAATTGTAAAGGGATAAAGGAAATATGTTTTTAAACAGTAGATGTGTAACCTTTTAAGTTACGAATTTCGTTATTAGTGAGCTATTAGTGTACTTTACTAAGTTAACGGTAGTCGGTCGTTAAAAAATGACAATTTTAAGGAAGTAATTTGATGTTTTTAAAATTTAGGGGGTAATATGAAGATTGTCGCTTTACAAGTAGGCTGAAATTATTAAATTAACCCTTTAAAAAATTTTTCGTTAACAGAAGTGGAAACCACTCATAAAAGAGTATCTTCACAAAATAATCTGAAACATTCTTCTAACATGTGAATGTGATAGCCAGTAGGCTCAACCTCAACCAACCTGTACACCCAACTCCTTACCATTATTAGGGGTGAGCAAAATATCCGACCCTAATCCTTAAAAAATTTGGGTTATGGTCGAATCAGATTAAAAACAATATTCGATCGGGTGTAATTTTACCAACCAATCCAAAAACCCGATTTGGTTGGCTTGGCTTAAAAAAAGTGAAATTAAAAAATGAAAATATAAAAAGTAAAAACAAGAGCCGACACGCACCACCAACAATAACACTCAACACTAGTAGCCTCTCTCATTCCTCAACACTAACACTCAACAGCTATAGCTAACACACACACACACTCAACTTCTCATCTCACTCTTAAGACGAAAAGAAACGAAAGCGTTTTTGACACACACACCCACATCGAAAAAGAAACGAAAGTGGCCACCAGACGCAGCAACCTGCAACTCGATTATCTGTTTCGTGATGCCAACCGGATCCAATTTGCTGCTATTTCCTACTGATATGCTGCTCTGTGCCTCCACATCACCAAATTCCTCCAAGCTCAATCTGAACCAAGCAAGGGGCAACCCGAATTTCCCTTTTGAAGTTGAAGCTTCAAATTCCATGGTATATACTATATAGTTGATTAGTTGACAGTTGTAATGTATAATATATTATATATTATATGTTAGATTGTTAATTAGTATTATTAAATTTTAATATGTATTGTTAAATCCGATCCGATCATATCCGAATTACATTTGGACTGGATCGGATTATAGATTCGGGTTGAGTTCGGATGACATTTTTACCGACCTAAAACCCAATCGGTTTGATCTAAACTGAATTTTGCCCACTCCTACCCATTATTATATACGACTGGTGATATTGGTACCCCTAAAAAATCCTCATGAAACCCCTTTGATTTAGTTACAATTTTACTTTTATTCAAAATTATGTAAAAGGGCAAAATAAAATTTAAAAAAAAATCTTTGTTCATTAATCATCATAAATGCAGAACTATTATAATTCACTGTAATATGAAGATCATACCTTTTTTTTTTAAGAGCAAGTAACCAAGAAAAATATATATGGGTGACAAATTGAGATTAAGATTGAGAGATTCATCATTGGTTGTGAACAAATTATTCATATGGATAAAAGATTTAGAAAGTTAGAAAAAGAAAAGAGAAAAAGAGAGAAGGTGAGAAGTAAGGGTAGGCATTTGACCCGATCTGACTCGACCTAAAAAAATGGGGTCCGGATCGGATTCAGATGAGGAGTTTAACTCAATCAAATTAGATTTTAGCCAACCTAATTGGATCGGTCATGATCGGGTCAGGTCAAACCCAGTCATATTCGAAAATCTATTGAAAACAAACACAAATTTCTCAATATGATCCGAACATAGTCGGATCGGATCATATATTCAAGTTGAATTTAGATTATATTTCCTCTAACCCGAAATTCAGTCGGATCGATCCAAACCCAAATTTGCCCACTCCTAATGAGAAGAGGGTTATGGAGTGTACACAAAGACAAGGGGTACTTTTGAATTGAAAAAAAAAATCAAATTTTTTCATTCATCCAAGTATCAATTAATTTTGGGTAAATTTTGTCTTACACCCTTATTACCCTCAAAAAGTGTAAAAATTTCAATTTATCCCTAAATACCGTTACTTTTAACAGTTAACCAATGTTATCTTAAAAAAATACGAAAATACCCCTAATCCAATAACTAATATTTTTTAAGGTTAACAAAGATAATTTTATTTTGTCCTTTAAGATCTGATATTTTAAATTAGTTTATTAATGAAAACTCACTATAGAAAAAAAAAAGTAAAAGATCTTGAAAAAATTAAATTAATTTTTACTTATATTTTTAATTTATAAAATAAAAATAATAATTACAAATTTCATTTACAATATCTCCACAATAAAAATAAAAAAATAATTTTTACCCTTATCTTGAATTAAAATATTTTAAGAATATAAATTATTAATCAGTTAGTTAATTTTTATCATTTAAATTATCATTTTACTCTTTAAAATATCTAAAAGATAAACTAACCCTTTAAATTTATTTACATTCCATAAAAATATTAATACTCTATAATTTCTCAAATTTCGTAATTATTGCTCTCAATTCCTAAATAGATTCCCACCATTAATTCCCCAACCACCATCTACAAACCCTAACAATCACCACCACCACTCACAAACCCTAACCGCCACCACTATCATTCATAAACCCTAACTGCCACTGCTAGTCAAGTGGCCAAAGCTTAGCTTTTACTGCAGCTAGCCAATCAAATCCTTATATCCATAAACCCAAATTCATAACATCCTAAACACTAACACAAATAATCTAAATCCTAATTTATAATACCCAATCAAACCCAATTCAAAACACCACCATAAACCCTAATCATACACCCAAATTCAATGGCCTAAACACTAATTCGCGCGGCTCTTGGAGATAGCAGCGGCAAGAAATAAGCATCGATGGCGACATTAAGTGGCAGCAGGTGTCAACAGCATCGCGGCACGATCTGCACCCGTTATCGCTTTGAATACTATTGCTATCAATAGTCGCAACATCGCGTAATCGTGATCTGTGAGCAGATCGTGGCGTGATGCCGTTACCACCTGCTACTGCATCGACGTTGCTGCCACTGGTTGCCGCCGTCGACGCGTATGACCTACTGCTGTGAACCAAAAGCAATGAAGAAGAAAGAGGAAGAACAAAGGAGAAGAAAAAAGAGAAGAACGAAGATGAAGGGAAGATTGAAGAATAAACAATGAAGAGGACGAAGTTAAAAAGGAAAAAAGAAAGAAAATGAATGACAAATTAAAAAAATGGTTTAATTTTAATGGATTGCATCATTTGTATTTTATTTTAACTAAAATGCCTAAATCAGGAATTAAATATTTTTTAGACCTATTAAACTACTTTTTATTGTTGATATTTAATATGATAGTTTTTTCGCCATATTCTTAATTTAAAGGATAAAATGGTGTTTTAGATGGTTAAATCAATTAATTGAATAATGATTTATATGTTAAAAATATTTAAATTCAATGTCTAACATTAAGATAAGATAGAAATTAATTTTTTTAATTTTCATCATGAAGGGGCGGAATCTTTAAACCGCTCATTCAATGTTTTTAGTAAGCATTCAAATTAATGAATAAAAGTTCATTGAAATAGACTCTTTTAATTTCGATGATTGACTAATAATATGTTATTATGATTTCGAGCAAGCCGCTACGATGAAATCAATAGATACACTGCTCTTAGGAAGCAGTGCTGATATTATAAATAAAATTTACGATTATTATATTTGTTTTATGAATTAAAATATAAGTAAAAGTTAATTTAATTTTTTCAAAGGTCTATTACTATTTTTTATAGGGTGTTTTCAAAGGTCTATTACTATTTTTTATAGGGTGTTTTCATTAATAAATTTATTTTTGTCATCTAATTTAAAATATATCAGACTTTAAAGGGCGAAATAAAATTATCTTTATTCACCCTACAAAACTGTTAGTTATTAGGTTATAAGCATTCTTGTATTTTTGTAAGTCAATATCAGTCAACTGTTAAAAATAATGGTATTTAAAGGATAAATTAAAATATGTCAACTTAATAAAAGGGTAGGACGAAATTTACCCATTAGTTTTTAAATCACAATTGATAACTTAGCTAACAAGTTCGCCTCATATCTCTCACTAATTTGCCATTGCTTGATCATATTTATTTATTTATTTTTTGACACTGATTATACAATCAGACTATAACTCATATTTATATGAGACTCTTATTAATATTACAATCAGACTGTAACTCATATTTATATGAGATACTTACTGATATAATAGAATCAAATTATAATAATTAAAACTAATTACATTAATTTTTATTAAATACTGTCTAAATTTTAACCTGTTCATATTTATTTTTGAAAGACTTAATTTTAACTCTTTGCAATTTTAGTAATACTTTCTTATTCGCTTGCATGTTTTGCCACTCAAATTTACGAGTCTAAAATATAATAAGATGTTAAAACTTTTTTTTTTTTGAAAGAATAAGATGTTAAAACTTAAAAGTGAAAGGAATTGAAGAGCCCGGTACAATTCGTTGTTCACACTTCACGCCTCTCTCTCGAACCTCTATGTAACACTGTTCCCTTTCTTTCAATCTTTTGCCCTATAAAATTAGGAAAAAAAAGCAGAGAGAGAATGGTGTTGGATTAAGATTATCCAAGCCTAGAAATAGAATAACAAAACATAATATAGAGCATAAGCCAAAAAAAAACAGCATTACAATTTACAAGGCCATTAACAAACCTTTCCAAAAAAAAAAAAAAAAAAAAGGACCATTAACAAACAGATCCTGACCCTGACCCCGACCCAAGTGAAGTTCACGGGTTGCTTTCGCTCTCCCATTTTCGTGCGTACTCCCAACTCTTTGTAACTTTGTTCTTGTTCTTCTTCTTCATCAAACACACTTTACTCTCCCACCTTATCAAATCTCCCTCTGTCAAAGCTTTATTATTTCCATCAAAGGTACTTCCTTTAGCTCATTCTTTCGCAGATCAAGCTTACCTTTGTTTTATTTTATTTTTACATTTGGTCCATATTTTGTAATCATATCTTCTCTTTTAAGTGCCAATAAGATGATAGCCTGTGAGTTTTTTTTTCCGGGTTTTTGTTAAATGTTTATGATTTTGATTTCCTTGATCAGACATTGTAATGGGTAGTGTTTAAATTAAAAGTTTGTGTTTAATTTTGTAATGGGTATTCATCTTTTTTTTCCTTTTTTTTACGCTACTGTAGCTGACAATGTTGCTCATTTATCAGCAATCTAATAATTATCTGAGATGTGTATTTTTAGTTTTGAGTTTTAAGGGTCTAATAATTATCTGAGATGTGTATTTTTAGTTTTGAGTTTTAAGGGTTTAGTTTTGAGCTTTCCATTGTTTGAATCATGGAAGCGACCAGTTCTTGCTTTGAAGATCTTATATTTATATTTTTGTTGTGCTAAATGTTATAGCTTTATTTATTTCTTGTTTGTTCGTCAGTGTGGTATATTTTTATACTTAAATATCTTTACGGTTCCTGTCAGAATGTGACTATGGTGTTTCCATCAAGTTGACGAGCTCTGTTCTTGTTGCGAAGTACTTATCCTCTGAAGTCTTTATGTGAAAGCACAATTGTGGGTTGTCACTTGTGATTGTAATACATTTTTTTGAATGCTAGAGGTGCTAGACTCTGTTTGCTGCCTTTTGGCTTTGGGCTATGTTGTATCTACTAATACTTGAAATTAAATGAATTGTATCATTGGTGCCAGGCCTTTCCTTTTTGTCATAATTATGAAAAGCTACAATGTTGTGTTGATATTGTTGTGTTAATATCTGGCAGAATGGCCTTACATACGGCCAATCCTCCAAGTGCTCAAGTGGTTGGCAATGCTTTTGTTGAGCAATACTATCACATTCTTCACAGTACGCCCGAATTGGTTTTTAGATTTTATCAGGATTCAAGTGTGTTAAGCCGACCAGATTCAAATGGTGTGATGACATCAGTGACAACCATGGAAGTAAGTTTCTTGGTGAAGCATTTTGTATTCTATTGTTTGATTGCCTGATAACTGTAGTTTCAGTTAATTCATTTGAGGATTGATGTTGTCCAAGAAGTTGTTTATCGTGATGTTGTCTAACATCATGAAGTAATCCATGCCAAGGGTAATTAGACAAGTGGCAGTTTTATATGTCAGATTATAAGATATGTCGTATGTGAAAATTTCTTCTGCTGCTAGTACAAGTCATGCTGAATCATAAATGTCTGCACATGTCAAACACAATAACATGTTGAAAATGATTGGCGATACGTGCTGAAAACATGAGAATACTCTTGCTTTATTTCATTAAGGAGTTCATTTCTTTTTGCACCTCCAGGCTTCATAGTTCATTTTGTCATCTTCTCCTTCTTGTTTAAATCTCCTTTGTTTGAAAAAGTGGTCAAAATCTAGTTAGCAGTTTCCCTGAGGTTCCATTAAAATCCATAATTGGATATTTAATTTGAATTTATGTCGAAAATTCCAAAATGCAAATAAATTACGGTATCGTTTCTTGGAGCAGGGTATCAATCAGAAGATTCTTTCCTTGGATTACAAGAACTATAAGGCTGAAATAAAAACTGCAGATGCTCAGAACTCTCATAAGGAAGGAGTGACTGTCTTAGTAACTGGATGCTTAACCGGAAAAGATAACTTGCGAAGGAAATTTGCACAATCTTTCTTTCTCGCTCCACAAGACAATGGCTATTTTGTTCTGAATGATGTATTTAGGTATGTAGACGATGGTGAAGTATTAGAGAAATATCCAGTCAACAGCATAGATGATGCCCCTGCAGCCCCCTCAATCCCAGATTTAGGTACTCTTTTTTGTGGTGGGAGTGTTTTCTTTTTCAGTTCTTTCATGAGAACCTACTTCACTTTTTTCGTTCTTTGTTTCCAGATCTCACTCGTGTTCCTGATCCTGCTGCTCCTGACCCAGTAACTTGTCATGTGGAGGAGGATGAAAAT
This sequence comes from Clausena lansium, assembly GCA_030449835.1. Classification (NCBI taxonomy): domain Eukaryota; kingdom Viridiplantae; phylum Streptophyta; class Magnoliopsida; order Sapindales; family Rutaceae; genus Clausena; species Clausena lansium. The sequence goes on along the minus strand of JASUUF010000086.1, from coordinate 17,138,865 downwards.
ATTTCTGAGAGAGTCTATGAATCTTCTGACCAGGAAAGACAATTAGCGACTGAAAAGGAGGCTGTTGTGGAATCACAGTCTTATGCAGTTGAAACTGATGCTTCTGCCATGGTTGAATCAGCTTCTTCTTCAGCTTTAGAGGATGCTCCAAAGAAATCTTATGCATCTATTGTGAGTGCAAATCTGAAGATCTTTTGCTCATCGGCATTTGCACTTTGATACTTACTGCCTTTTCATTTTTTATTTTTTATTGAGTAGGTGAGAGTGGCGAAAGGGGGTTCAGGGCCGGCTAAAGTTTATGTACCTGCTAATACTGTGAAAGTGACTACCAAGAAAACTGAGAATCAGCCAATTAAGTCAGAAAAGCCTGCTTCATCTGAGACATCAGCTCCAGTAAGCACCGATGCTCCTGAGAGCAGCAATGCTCATGAGGAAGGTATATAGGCTTTTGTCCCTAGCTGTGCGTGTATATTGTAGAATGTCGTCTTTCCTTCAAATTACACTTTCTACCTTTATATGAATTGAAAAAATGTGTCTTTATAGGAATTCAAGAGAGTCCAAATCTTGCTCATAAGGAAAGCATTGGATTGGGACTGTTGGCATTATTTTGTTTGCTTAATGAGACTGGATTCTAGAGCTTCTTGCTTCTTTTTTTTTAGTTGTTGACGGCATATGTTCTAGAATTCTAATTTTATTTTGCCCACAGCTGAAGGCCACTCCATTTACATTCGAAATTTGCCCGTCACCATGACGGTGGCTTCACTTGAGGTGGAGTTCAATAAATTTGGACCAGTCAAGCAAGGAGGTATTCAAGTTAGACATAATAAGGTTTGTTTCTGATACTCTGAATGGTTAAAATAATATCATTTTCCACAAATTTCCGCATCACTTGACATACGTTCTTTGCTATCTCTTTCAATCTTTGGTCCAACGGCCAACAGGGATACTGTTTTGGTTTTGTGGAATTTCAGTCTTCAAGCTCCGTGGATAATGCCATTCAGGTTTGTTCACCTGTTAATTAATTTATTTTTACATTGATATCCAGCAATCTATTTTTAACTTTATGTTACATTTGGCAATTCTAGATATTGGTTATGGAGCAACATTTTTTCTCCGCATTCATTACAATTAATTGTATTTCGTAATGGATAGTTAATCCCCCCTTTTTCCTCTTTCTCCTTACAAGCAATTTGTTTCATTTACTGGCCTGGTGTTTGGTATCTACATTGTTCCTCATTTTTCATGATTGTGGTGATCAATTCCTCTGCTGTTCACTGAACCTAAGTTGGTAATATTTTAATCTTAGCAGTTATTACTTTGTTTTAACCCAATAAACTTTCTTTCCTATCTTTATGTTATCTGTCTGTGACATTGATTTAAAACTTCTGCAGAATTAAGTGTATTTCCTGGTTTCCAGCCCAGAGAAAGGTGTTTACATTTCTTTGTTTGTACAATTATTGTGCAATCAAGTTCAGTATGTGTGTTTGTAATCACAGCCCCAAGTATGAATTGTACGATTAGTGCCACTTGTAATTTATGTGTTACAAATCTACAATATCTTTATTTCTTTAGGTAGGTAAAACGGCTATTGATTTTCAATGGTATAAAATTAAGTTGAGCTAAGACAATGGTTTGTCTGAAAAAAGTTTGTTCTTCATGACGTATGTTGAAATGATTATTATTTTTCAATGCACACAATTGCAATATATTCTGGTATTCCACATAGAGATTGCTCAAGTGACTATATTCATACAGAGATCATTCTTTTCCAACTTATTGGTCTTAAAATCTGAAAGTAGTAAAATAAGTTTGGGATCTCAATCTCTAATCTCCATTATCTTATGGAAATGCTTAAAAGAGAGAGTGAAAAAATAAAGATTTTCAATTCTTCTTTATATGATTTCTAGTTATCTTTCTATTGTTTCATTCCTATCTAAAGGCAGCAAATCTTATTCATTTTTGGTTTAGGCTGCTATTTTAACAGATGTCATCCCTCCTGTGTGAAACCTAGATGGCATAGAACATGTTGCAAGCAAATAATATACTCTGCAATAAATTTCATTTCTTGCAATATTTCAGGCTTCACCAATCACCATTGGAGGCCAAGAAGCTTTTGTCGAGAAAAAGAAGAACACTCGAGGTAATTGGAAAACATGTGAATTTTTTTGGTGTGATGTGCCACGAGTCAAAGTTTTAGAACAGAAATGATGTTGATTAATGTTTTAAAATGTTAATGGATTGGCATTATTTTGGACTACCAAACTTAGTATCTGACAAAGCTATCAATGTTGCTGGTTCTTGCAGTTGGTAGTGGTAGAGGTAGGTTTCCTTCTGAAAGAGAAAGGTTCAGGAGTGACAACTTTAGGAGTGACAACTTTAGGGGACGAGGCAGTTATGGTGGAGGCCGGGGCTTTGGTAGAAATGAGTATGGAAACCGGTTTGAATTCCAAGTTCGAGGTAGGGGCTCAACGGGGCGAGGTGTAGTTTATCAGCGAGGGAGAGGTAGAGGTGGCCGTTCAGGCGGAGCGAAGCATCCAGCTGCTGTTTCTGCATGGGGCTCTGACCAGTGAAATTTTTGGGGGCAATTGTTGATATGATCAGTGATCAGGTAGTTGTTGTGGTTCATCGACTCTGAACTGCTGTCATAGCAGCATGACCAGGCATCTTAGGATTTTTATGCAGTTTTCGATTTTTCCCCATAGGTTATCATGTAAGTTTAAAGCATCTAAGTCCAAGGTCATTCTCCTGATTGGTTGTCTTAGTTTAACTCGTTTATGTCAACTTGAGGGAAGCTGCATTATTGTAGTTTTCGGTAGCTGTAATCGTGGAAGATGATCCATCTATTTTCAGCAATGTAACATACAGCTTGGGACCTTGGCAGTGCAACGACAAATTTCAGTCATTTTAGCATCTAATGCTTGCTTGTGGGGCAATCTAATCTAATGCGAGAAGGAAATTCTTGCATAATCTTTAAACAGCAGGTGGAATTTCCCACAAGTATACTGGTAAAACCTTAATATGAAATGAAACCTAAACCATATATTTTACTAAAGCATTTCATTGATCCATTCTTTTGTTCTTGCGCTGTGTCACCTTTCAGAAAGAAGGAAAAATAAAAATACCGAATTCTTGACATTTGTCAGTTTTGCTCAACAATAATGCAACTTGGGTAGTAAGTATTTATCCACTTGCAGCAAACTGAATATATAAATATGGGTTTTCCCAAGTTATATTTTGTAACTTACAATTAAGTTCTACTCAATAAAATTACTTAAATACTTAATATATCCTTATTAAACTCATTTTTTATAATAATAATAATGATTTTACTCATTAAATTCATTTATAAATCCATTATCAATGAAACATGTTGAAAACGAAAATGAAAGGCCATCACTGAATCCACTGTCACTGAACTGAAGTGAGGTTTCTTCATCTTCATCTGGTTCTTTATACGGCAGAGAGAGCTTGGAGCCATGCCATGGAGAAAAGACAGCTTCCAGATGGCCCTAACGCACGGCAACGCATCTATTTGATTGGAAGACTGAGGAAAGCAGTCAAATGGGCCACCCTGTTCTCAAGTTTGTGTGCTATCAAGGGAGACCCAAGAACATCTTTGGAAGTTGAGGCTTATGCTTCCTACATGAACGCGAATTTGTTGTTTGAATAAGATCAGAATTGGGAAACTGCATTATAGAATTTCAAAAGTGCCAGGAACTAGAACCTAGTATTCGCACCTATGCCATTGACGAGGGACACTAAAATTAAAATTAAATGTAAATTAAAGAATTTCAAAAATCAAATGTAAATTAAAGAATTTCAATTTCATACCTGTTAATGATTCAAATTATTGTCAATAATATTTTATTCCTCCTAAAGTCAATATCCATCAAATTAATATATGGCTTAATATAATAATCACACTTCTTGATTGATTAGGGTTTAATGAAAATATTATTAGGGTTTAATAAAATTATATTAAATATAAAGTTGGATTCAAAGAGTAAAAAAAAAAAAATTTTATTATATTTTAATGTCCATAATTGTAATTTAATTTAGGAATATTTTAATCATAAAAAATTATTTTTAAAAATAAATTTAATAAGTAGTTTGGTGGGTTCAAATAGCCCCATCTTTAAATTTTTTCAGTGTAAAAATGAGTAATGAAGTAGTGGAGCCAGGTGGACCAATAAATAAATTTTAGCTAGTTGTAAATTATATTTAATGTAACTTGAGGAGACCCTATAAATATATAACCAAACGTGATCATCAGGTCTCCAAATATAACTAACTCTTGAGATCGCAAATCTCATTAAAATAATTCAATTCCACGTTCAATGTAACAATCAAATTTAGCACATGGTGAGAAATTTGCATCTTAAATATTAAGGGCGCTTGTTTGGATTTTACCACCAACAAAAGTTGGTATTAAAATTTTAATTTTTATCTTAATAAATAGGGATAATTATTTTACTCTTATGAGTTGATAGAGGTAGTATTTGATGCATATACCGGTGAGTTTGTAACCTAATAGGAGGATTTGCATTCTAAGAGTTAAGTATTTGTATTTAAATTTTATTACCAACACAAAGTTGGTATTAAAGACTTTAATTTTTCTCATGTTAATAAATACGGATAAATATTTTGATCCCATAATGGTACCAGCAAATCAGAATGGAAATCAAGGAACGAGAATGAATAATCTGTTTACTTGCTTAAATGAGGGGCAGAATCAAAATTAAAGTAACGAATCCAACATAAAACTAAAAATGATTAATAGAGTTTTCATTCCTATAGGGGAGGTATGAATGAGAATCTCCTTCCCCATAGTGACCATACGATCCCCACTCAATTTTTAAAATTTCCATTTTGTCCTTTTTATATATTTAAAAAATAAAAATAAAGCTTCCTATTTTGTTGCCGTTGCTACCACTTCTGCTGCTGCTACCATTGTTGTCGTTGCTGCTACTGCTTGCAGCCACCATTACTGTTGCCGATTGTTGCCAATCGCCGATAAGGTAGGGATGGCAAAATTACACGCCAACCCGCAAACCCGCCTGCTCAGGTAATTTTGCGAGTTGTGGGTGGGTTTGGTATTTTAAACTTAAACTAGCTGCTAGTTGCAAATGGATTTGGTATTTAAAAAAAAATCCGCCGAATATCCGCATTCTTTATTTAATTATTTATATTTTTAATTTTAATCATAAAAATTACATTAAAAATTTAATCCTAAATATATGTAAGTTAAAGTTCTTATATATATGTAAGCAATTTAAGATAGATATAATAAGCTTTTAATAACTAGAAATTTTATAATTTTTAAGTTTGATATCATTGATATGTTCTTTTAATTTGATTGATTTTGTTTATTTTGCTTTAATTACTTGAACTTAATGATTGCTTACTAAAGTTAGGTTTTTATTTGTTTAATTAAATTGTTAACAATAGTTGTACAAACTTTACTTGTTGATATTGTTGATAATACTTGTATATTGATTAAAAATAGAGAAAGCCATTGATATTATTAGTAATGATGATTTGCCTACAACATAAATATTTTGTGTTAGATTAATATATTTTGTGTATTTGTTTTAATGTTGAAATTTTAATTTTTTATATACATTGAAAAAATCTAGAATTTGAGTATTATTATTATATACATTGATAAAATAAAATCGGTTACGCTTTCTTTTTAAAAAAATTGGTAATTGTTAAAACTCGCAGTGGGATCTTTTTAAAAAAATAAAAACTCGTTGCGTGTGGGTTTGGTAATTTAAATTTGTTGTGGGTGTGGGTTTAGTAATGGTAAACCCGCAGTGGGTGATGCCCATGCCATCCCTAAAATTTGCCGGTGATGGTGATGATGATGATTTTGTTGATGAATAATAATAATAATATTATCATCATCATCATCATCATCATCATCATCATCATCATTATTATTATTATTATTATTAACAATAAGTTTTTTTAATAATTATTAACTAAGGGTATTTTTGTAATTTATAATAGTTCATTCTGATTACTACAACTCAAGTGAATATCTTATTCTGATTAAACGCACCATAAATAGATTGAGGTAGTTAGAAGTTATGAAAAAAATAAAGTAACAATCAAGTATATCCTTAACCCCCCCCCCCCCCCCCCCCCAAACAAAAATCAAGTATCTAAGATCCAATTTGAACCAATTAGGTAGTTTTCACCGGATGCAGCTCAAATCTAATTCAAACAAATAAATTTATATTTGAGAGGAGCTTGTGCTAAGTTTGGATTTAGGTGTATTTTTTTATATTTGGGGCAGTGGTTTAACTGAGGTACACTTAGTGGTGAGCTAAAGTAATAAGCATAGTGAGTTGATATGGTCATATGAGTAAAAATATGGAGAGCTTAATGTAGCCCTGTATGAGTTATTATGGGGGCTATTGTGTGCTTAGGAATAGCTCAGGTGTATTCAGGGGACAACTCAGGTGGTCTCACAGAATACTTAGTATAAATGGGGTACCTCAAGTAAGCTTATATGTGAAACACAATCTCGACCTCAAATTAAAAATATAATAAAATAAATATAAACATAAAAGAACACATAATGTTTACATGGTTTGGCCTTCAACTTACGGGAGTAAGTCGCTACCAATCTACTATATAAATGATAGATTATATGAAATTTTACATAATTCAAGATGAATAATATAAGTTAAATAGTTATATAGAGATGTGTTGGTGTTGATGAAGATGAAGATGGTGAATAAATATATGGAGGGTGATAATATAGTAGGGAATATAATAAAGGTGAAGAATAGAAAATATCCTTCAAAAAAATGAAGAATTCGGTAATGATCTAAAAATATGGAGAGAGAGAGAGAAAGAGAGAGAGAGAGAGAGAGAGAGAGAGAGAGAGAGGAGAAAAGACTCCTAATATGAGTTGAATAAAATCTTTATATAATGGAGGCTGGTGACAAAGAGAGTACATAAAAATTAGTGATAAATGTCATTTTTAGATTAAAAGAAGATAAAATTTTAAGGTTATGTGTCATATTTAGAAGAAAAGAATAAGAATTTTCTTTTTGTGCTATATTTATTCTTTCTAATATATATCTTGATATGTCCAACATTAACCTTTGATTTTTTAAGCTCATTCAATATAATAAATTCTTCCAAATGATATCTTTAACTTCTCGAAGTATTATATATATTTTGTGCTCATAATTTTCCACGTATCATTTATTTATTGGTTTAAAAATATCCTTTCAAATTCGCCCTGAAACATATTTATTAGGGGTGTACGCAGATCGGATTTTACGGATTATAAATTTTCAATCCAATCCAATCCACTGATTGGTTAAATTCAATTCAAATACAATCCATACATCTGCGGATCAGATGCGGATTTGACCCAATCCATCATTTTGCGGATTAAAAATTTTTAATTTTGTCCAATTCAGGAACTAATGAAATAAAAAAAATCTAATATAAAAATAAATTTACTACAAATCAAATTCAAAATTGATTAAGATTTATATAAATTAATTGTTTAAATAAAGCTAGAATAATACATTCAAAGTTTCAAAATACAATGATGATGCTTAGTGAAATCGTTCAGCCGGAAGGCAATAATTTTTAAGTGTTTCGACAATAGAACTCAGCGAAGAAGATTGCGAAGAAGTCACGCGTCAAGGCCTTCGTCAAGTTCATCAACTACCAACAACTGACACCAACACGCTACACTCCCAATGCCGATTTGAAGGACGTCATGGCGGCCGATTACTACGAGAGCAAGGACAAGAAGGTGACCGCTTGCAAGGAGAGCAAGAATCACTGGAGGAGAGGTTTAAGACTGATAAGAATTTTTGGTTCTTTGCTAAGCTAATGGTTTTGTGCGTGCAGCGGGTATAACCTAGGATTTTTGTTTCCTAATCGTTTGTGACTTTGCCTTATGTGATAAGTTTGGCCTAGGATTTTTTATTTTATTTTAGAATTTTACAAGTTATATTTTATATTTAATTATTTAATATTTGTTATTTTATATTATTATTGGATAATGGATAAGATATATTATGGTCTAAATGTAAGTATGTAAGTATGTAATTATATTTTTTAACTTACTTATTAGTAAGTAGTAATCTTTCATATATAATATTTTTTATTTTTTACGGATTGTTGCGGATTTACATAAGTAAATCCATATCCAATCCATTGATTACGAATTTTTAAATTTTCAATCCAATCCACTAATTTACGGATTGAATTTTTACGGATCAAATAGATTGAGTGGATCGAATTGAATTTTGTACACCCCTAATATTTATAATGCTCTTTTTTCCTTTGTAACCAAATATTTTACCCAAAATGATACTCTTTCACTTGACATAAATTTATAATATCCGATTATTTAAGTAATTTCAATTCCATAATTATTAAATGAAAAAGTAGTCAAATAATAAATCATGAAATCAGAAGTAACAACATTCTGACAGGACACGTGCGTACGACATTCAAATAATCATCACTTTTTCTCAAACTTCAATTCCGACACGTCGCTTTGTGCAACTTGCCTTCCGCTTAGCTGTTATCTTTAACCCAAATTTTGCCACGTAATACTCAAAGCCCCGATCACTAAATAAAGATAAAGAAAGTTGCAAGTTGGCCCTCTTGGTTATGGGCCTGATCTTCTCTTGATTTTTTGCGTGTTTTGCGGAGATTCTACTCTATTATTTTCCTCACTTTACGCAAACAACAACAGTATTACTAATGCCTTTTAATTTTACGAAAAAAACAGACTAGTACTTTTTGATGCGCTATCAACCGTCAGATGTAACTATATGTGGGTCCAAGCCCAATATTTGTATGTATTTATGATTGAATCTCACATATAAAATATAAGGACAACACATGTTGAGTTTGGGTTAAATTAATTATGTCTAGATTAAATTAATTCATGAGTTTGCATTCATGTGTGTTCAAATTCTAGAAAGGTAGGATCTTAATTCAGAAAATAATTTGAACTTTGTCTATTTTTTTAAAAAGATAATTCCTAATCTATATTATAAAAAAGTATTTTTAAAAAAAAATTAGGGTCAGTTTGAGATTTTTTTTCAAAGGCTCAAAAGTAATTTTAAAAAGATAAAAATTAATTTTAATGTTTGGTAAAATTTTTTTAGAAATCACTTTTGTCAAAATCACCCATCCTATAGCAGATTTTAAAAAACAGAGAAGAAATAACTTTTCAAAATTTAATTTTGAGAATCGCTTTTATACTTAATATAATTTCATATATATACTCATATATATTTATAAAAATCTAAAATTATCCTTATTAATTAAGAAATAAAATCATTAATTTTAAAAGAAATTATTATTATTACTACCAATTATATTGAGATAACAAAATAAAAAATAAAATTAATAATATAAAATATTTATTTTAGTTATCAATTATTATATATACACAATTAAAAATATTTTATATACATGTTTATAAAAATATAAATAAATTTTATTCAATATTATATCTAATTCAGTTATTTATATTCTTATAATAACTTAACATTAAGATTTACTAAATATACTCAACTACTTTTAAAATTTACAATACTATTAAAAATAAATTTTACTAAATACTTAATTAATTATCTTCATAATTGATTATTTTTATAATATAACTAACAGTAATTATTTTTAAAAGTTACAACCAAACTGACTCTTAAAATTATAAGAAAAAAGGAAAAAAAGGTTGGCGTGTTCATGATTTTCCACATCCAATAAATTTCATATGGTAATGTATCTAAAAAGAAATGGTATCATAACCTCCACAATAATAATAATAATAATAATAATAATAATAATAAACAAGAATAAAAAAGGTCATGAAAATTTTATCGGACAGCTTCAATTGGATATTGAGATGCGTGTACGTACCGGAAGAAATTGCCAAAAAACTGAAAGAAAACGCCAGGTCGACATACATGTTAAATTGTTGAGTTGAAAAGAGGCAGCGGCCGCGGAAAGAGAGAGAAACTTCCCTCCTTCTGACACGAGAACCAACCGTGTGCGTCCACGTGTCCCACACAGCTAAAGAGATTTTTCAACACCACGTGGCAGTTCCATAAATCGTCCGCGATTCAACGTATGTTATTGTTATGTTTGGTTTGGCATCTCCTTGGAATCTGGGGTCTCTCTCTCTCTCTCTCTCACAACATCAACACGTGTGCTGTTTCTCTGGCCTAACGGACAACGGTGCTCTTCATGCCCTCCACGCGTCACCTTTTGCATGCGAATTGCGTTGTTAATTCATCACAATGTCTTTGTCTTGTCTCGTCTCGTCTTAATACTAGTAGTACTCCTGATTTGGGTCTTTAGGGTGTTTTACGGTATTTCCCTTTTACTAAATTTCAGACAAAAGTTTACCAATTTTCTTTCTTTTTTACCCCTGTTCTGTTCTCTGATCAATTTTCTCATTTCTCGTAGTAGCTTGCTTTTGTGCTTGTGTTTGTTTTGCAAGAAACTTGTGAGAAAATTTGGTGAATGCTATGAATTTATAGGGGTAATAATGAAACTATTGAGCTCTTTGGATGTGCGGTTTGATTCATTTTGAATGATTATTCTACTTAGTAATATCAATTCTAATTACATTTGGTCGAAATTTTAATGAAATGGCAAAAGCTGAAGAAATTGGAAGCAGAGAAGCTGAAAAGCATGTTTCCGTGCAGGTGAGAAACTTTCCAAAAGATCTCTTACAAAGATTTATGAATGGAGGGAATGATTTTGATGCGCAAGAGGCAAGTGAAGAAACAGAAGAGATTGAGCTGAGCCTGAGCTTGGGGCTGTCTCTAAATGGTCGTTTTGGGGCGGACCCGACTACAAGAGCTAATAATAATATTCATGAACTTACACGATCCTCTTCAATTCCAGATTTTGTCAACCCATTTGTTAGAGACCAAAATGACACGTCTTTTGTGGTACCCATGGATTGTGCTAATCTTATAAGGACATGTTCTTTACCTACAGAGACTGAAGAGGAATGGAGGAAGAGGAAGGAGTTGCAGACACTCAGGAGAATGCAAGCAAAGAGGAAGAGAACGGAGAAGCAGAGGCATTTGAAGATTACTGCAAGGGACAGGATCAGTAGGGTTTCTGTTTCCGGGGAAGAAGTCAATGGTGTTGTTAATCAGATGGAAACTCATTGTGGTGTGCAAAGCCAAAGCTTGGTTAATGGTGTTACTACTAAAGGAGCTTGTGCCAGCGCCAATGTACTGAAAGGTGGTGGTAGTGCTGTTTATGCTGGCTTCCTACCACCAGCATCGCAAGCCTCAAATGGATCATCACTAGCAACTGGTGGTTCCTCTGGCATTTCAGAACTTGATAGCCAACCACCTCAAGGTATGTGTTTCCCTCTTTTCTTTTCTCCTTTTCTTTCGTTAATTTTAGTTTTATATTTTTTAAGTTTGATTTATGATCTGTGATTGTTGTTTGGGTGCTAGATTTAAGAGTACAGATTAAATTATTTTGAAGTTGATATTGATTGCAGTGTTTGCTGGTCTGATGTTCTTATGATTGTAGTTATTGGATCTTGAAAACATTGGTTTATTTAAAATGTACTCTCTCTCTCTCTCTTGCTCTTTTTTTTTTTTAATTTGATAAAATAAATTCAGCAAATAATTTTTAGATTGTTGAAAAACAAAAAGTTGCTGGCATCTTTTGTAGTTCTCAACTATACTCTTGATCTTGTTGGGTTATTCAGTTTCTTGTTCTTTATTTGTTTAATTAAGCCAGCTTTCTAGTTTAGCTCAACCAATGGGTCTATTCAGATCTGTAAGTCACAAACTGTTTGAAGTCAATGTATTACTGCACGAATCAACATGTATCTAGTTCATTTGCTTTCTTAAAGTTAATTCTTTTTCTCTGTTTTAATTTTTCAAATTTAGCATTTATGTTTATAGTTACATTTCCTCTATTCCTTTGTAATACTTTTGAAAATTCTGTTGTTCTGTTGGAGGGTCCAACTCCTGAGGCATCCCGTGCTTGCCTTGTTGATTAAATTGTTGATGACTAGAGGAGTTTCCCAAAAAGTGCCCACCTTTGTATGACAACCTCGTGTGGTGATGTACATCTTTTGATTATGGTACATGGACAACCATCTTGACATGATATAAGCTTCAAGAGTAATGATACATGGCCTGAGCCAAAACAGAGGCAAGCCAGAAATGACTGTGCACACTGTAACACATGGGTTTTAAAATTATTCTTTCTTAGTTTTAAAAATCCAAACCGAAAACGTCAGTAACACACTGTCATTCCTGGCTTGCTTCTGTTTTGGCTTAGACTAAATATCATTGCTGGCTCTAAATAGTCTAAATATGGCTCTAAACAGTCTAAATATGGCTCTAAACTCGAGTCAACAGCAAGCACCACCTCATTGGCGACGAGTCTGCCGCTTGGAGCCACCATGAATTTACTGGAGGAAGATCCATCGAATTCACTGTTGTTCCATTGTACGATACTCCAGTTACAGTTTGTGTCTTCCTTAAAACACCGAAAACAGTTGTAGCATGTCCTAAATTTGGTAGAGAAAAGGCAAGGTGAGTCATGGTACACTACTACTGTAGGATTACACACAACCATGGAAAACACCTGCCAGTGCCTCCTCAAGGAAGCAGAAAACATGTTTGGTTGGCCTGCTTGTCTCCATAATTAACCCCCAAAGTATTTGCATGCAACAATTACCACTAGTAAGGACCGTAAGAAGTTTCTCTGAACATATGTGCTTTCAACATATGTATAAGCAAGTTTACATGAATTTTGAAGAATATTTCTGTAGGTTATTATTATTTCATCCCCAAATGAGTTAATTTTTTCTCAAATAAGACAAATGTATATTAATTTTTTTGAAATTGATTCTTTGCTACAATGAAACATCCAACTAGCGGAAATGGTGTTCAAAGAGTAAAATAATTCCATCTGGAAGACTAGCTGCTCCAATTAGCAGGGAATAAACAAAAATGAGAACACTACATAGATTATTTACTTTTTAGTCCCATGCTGGAATTAATGAGTGCAATCACCAGTGTCCATAATTGGTTCCATGCCAAGTAGAAGCGACTGCAGTAGGTAATCATCATTTAGCAAGTTAAGATGCTATGTTAAATTGGTTGTGCTTGCATATTTCTTAATAATGAGTATGTGTTTATTAAGTGTTATTTTAAGCAGCTCAGTGTCTCTTTGCTTTGATTGCTTGTACCTGGAGGGTTTATTTCTTAACCATGAGCTTGGAACGTATATTGAAACCCATGAAACCCATGATAAGCACAGATATGGTTCTTGGTTAAAATTTGAAATTGTCTGCTCGTGATTTTTTGTTTGATGCCCAATGGCTTCTGCTGTACATTAATTCAGTGGGTTTTTTTGTATATTATATATTCTGAAACCTGTGTATTTTGCTTCCCATTTTAGGATCACACAAATGTATAGAAGCAGTAAGCCCTTCCATTATCCAGTCAATGCAACCACCAAGAAATACTGAGGTTGCAATGTCTGAAAAATCAAGCGAGTTTATGGCCGTGGAGAGTTACTGTAACAAGCCAACAGTTGCTAAAAAAGAAGTGAAGGAAGCAGTAAGAAATGTGCTGGAAGATATGCCTTGTGTGTCTACAACAGGAGATGGCCCCGATGGAAAAAGAGTTGAAGGTTTTCTTTACAGATATAGGAAGGGTGAGGAAGTTAGGATAGTTTGTGTGTGCCATGGGAGCTTTCTCTCCCCAGCCGAGTTTGTGATGCATGCCGGTGGAGGCGATGTGGCGCACCCACTAAAGCACATTGTTGTTAACCCTTTTCCCATTTTGTAGTGCTGCCATGAAGGGTTCATGATGCTTTGTTCGTTCTTAAAATCTCTTTATTTTACATCTTTTGCGGGACTAGGCACTTGTATTGTGTTCAATACATGAAAGCCTCTTGTTGGGTAAATAAAAATTGTTACAGTGCACAAAATGGTAAATCTACACAAAAGTAAGTTTCTCTGCATTCAAGAAGATTAAATGCCTGTATCTGTTTAAATTCCTTCAGCTTATCGTCCAACGTCTATACTTATAACAATACGAGTATGTTGACAATAAATATCTGCAATATCTGCATTCTTCTGCAGATTCATCAGCAAGCCCCCTATAATCAGAAAAATGGCATTGAAAAAGGGTGCTAAACTATAATACAATTTACACGTGAATTAACTACACTTCGGTACTCTACCTACTGCATCCCATAGACAATGCCGACTGTCCAACGTAAATTACAGCCAAAAAGGCTCACCTCTACAAAAAAAAAAAATGTTAATTAACAAAAGTACGATCACGATGAATGCTAGCAGGAAGGGGGTTGCAGTTGCTTAAGCCTTCGCACAACTTGCTTCATAGTCGGCCTAGTTGAAAGAGAATCAACAGTACACACAACTGCCAAGTGTAAAACCTCTACTAAATCATCATGAGGGCCTGCATCCCACAACCCAGCCGTGAAGAATTCCCTCGCCCGACCCTGCCGAAGGAGCATACATCCCCATGCAACGATGTTGAATCCATTACCATATGAAGAAAATGAGGGATCCAAAGCTTTCTTATCCGAAAGTAGCTCAAGAAGCACGACCCCATAACTGTAAACATCTGCCTTGTCAGAAACGCGGCAAGTCATTGCATATTCTGGGGCAACATAACCAAATGTCCCAGCTACTCCTGTAGTAGCGTGGGTTTCAGAAGGACCCAGAAGCCGAGCCAAGCCAAAGTCAGATAGATATGCATTGGAATCGTCATCCAACAGGATATTGCTGGGCTTCACATCACGATGGAGAACGCGTGGTACACACTGATCATGGAGGTAAGCAAGGGCACGAGCTATATCCAGAGCAATCTTGTGAAGTACCCTCCAATCCACAGCCCTTGTGGATCTTTGCTGGATGAAGTTCTCCAAATTACCCCCTGGTAAATAATTGTATATAAGGAACATCTCTGTTTCACTGGCATGATAACCAATTAGAGTTACCAGATTTGGATGGCGGAGCCTTCCAAGAGTTTTGATCTCAGCATGAAATTGTTGAACCCCTTGAAACCGTCCAACAGCAAGCCGTTTTATTGCCACCAAGACTCCAGGCGATATCTCTGCCTTGTAAGTGGCCCCAAAACCTCCATTTCCAATGCAGTTGCTGGCATTGAAATTACCTGTGGCCTGAACAACACTCTCAAATGACAATGGGACTCCAATCTCTGTGAATATTGTAACTTCCTTTCTAGTAGAACCCATTACTTTGGACCGTGGATTCCATTTTCTCGTGTAGACGAACAATACAATGAGAGCCAAAAGAACTGAAACAATGGCTGACGCAGATGCTATGGATGCAATCTCAATTGAATTGAAACCACGGTTCCCATTACTTGGTGGGCTTTCAGATGGCGCTGAAGAATAGTTGTTCGGATCTCCAACCCCAACCCCATGCAGATCTTGAGATGGTTCTGTTAGAGTAAATGCCTGGCAAGGACGTAGGTAAGGGTTTCCAAGAACACTACTACATTTCATCAAACTTTTACTTGAGGGCAACGGTCCAGATAAGTTATTGAAGGACACATTAAATGCTGAGAGCGTAGAGACATTTGCCAAACCAGAGGGAATCTCCCCAGTGAGTTTATTGTTGTTGAGAAGAAGAACGGTCAGATTTCTCAAGTTCTCAAGATCATCAGGAATCAAACCAGATAAAGAATTTGAAGAAAGGTCCAGCACTTCCAATAACCGCAGCTGACCCAGACTGGAAGGAATAGAGCCAGTGAGATTATTACCAGCCAAAGAAAGATACTTTAGACCCTTCATCTGCCCAAGAGTGGTCGGAATCTGATCATGCATACGGTTCCAACTTAAATTAAGAGCAACAAGAGACACTGATTCCCCAACACCACGAGGAATAGGCCCAACAATCTGATTCCCAGATGCATCCAGAAATTTAAGAGAGTTGCACATTCTACCCATTTCAGCTGGAAGCTGACCAGTCATTCTGTTGTTGCTAACATTAACCATTAATGAACCCAATCTACTACATATCCCAAACAAGTTCCCTGGAAAAGACCCACTGAGCTTGTTATCACCAGCAACAATTGCGTATACAGTTTGTTTCCCTAATCTTTCAGGAGCAATTGGCATGGTAGGGAGACTGCCAGTAAAGTTATTGCTTCCAAAATTGTGGAAAATTGCAAGAAAACCATCTCTTCCAAGTAGTGGCAAAGGAGTCCCAGCCTGGGATTTCTTTGCAAAAAGTGATGAATAAGCTGTCGATGGGTTGTAGCTTTCAAAGAGATTCACGTTCAAGGAAGGCACAGGAGGGCATACCATGTTACTGAATGTAGGTATTGAACCAGAAAAGGTGTTTCCACTGACATCAAACACAGTCATACAAGGCACTGGCAGTTCACGAGCAACCTCTCCAGTGAGCTGATTTGAGCTTAAGTCAAGAAATAGTAGGTTCTTGCAGCGACCAAGCGCACCAAGATTCTTTCCAGAGAAAAAATTGTGACCCAAATTGAGCATTTCCAAGTTTTCACAGGCCCCCCAGTTGCTAGGGAAGTTTCCTTCAAGTGTTGCCCTAGGTGCCCACAATATCCTCAAGTTTGGAAGGGATGAAACTGCCTCAGGAATCCCACCTTCAAAAAAGTTAAAATCATCATTCATAAAACTCAGTTGATCCACTGGAGATTTCCCTCTTGAATAACGAACATCTTCATATGTATCAAACAGATTTGAAAGCACAAGAATGGCCAATTTGGAACAATTCCCGAGCTCTACTGGTATTGAACCACTAAGACTATTCCTTGACACATCCAATACTTCAAGATTCTGAAGCATTCCCAATTCAGCTGGAACAATCTCCTCCAACATATTCGAAAACAACAACAATGATCGCAACTGAAAACAATTACCCAAACTCCGCGGAATCCCACCAACCAAGTAATTCCCTGACAAATCCAAATGCTCAAGATTCGTACATCTCTCTCCAATCTTAATTGGGACTGACCCAACTAGCCTATTGAAAGACAAATACACCCTTTTTAACCTCCCAATAAAAGTGGGCACCGTTCCATTCACCAGATTACCAGCCAAATTTAACTCTTCCAAATTCACAAAATCTGAGAAGGAGGCTGGTATCTCACCGGTAATCCTATTAAACCCTAAATTAAGAACCTGAAGATTTTTTAACTGCAAACCAGAATCAGGCAAGATCCCATTCAACAGATTTCCCTCTAAATCAAGAACCTCCAAGTTTCCCATGCTCCAGATTTCATGAGGAATCTCACCATGAAACCCATTAAATGGAAGAGATAAAATTCTAAGCTCGGTAAGATTAGCAATCACGGGCAACAGTTCACCACTCAGCTTTCCACTAACACCCTTACAATTCCTTCTAATGCCAAACCCATAAATTGGAAACTGATCATAATCAGAACAAGAAAATTGAAACCGATTTACAGTTTCAGTAAATTTACCTTCTTTGCCACTCCCAGAAATGTTAAGTGAAACCACACGGGAATTAGAGTCGCAAAACACGCCAAACCAAGTGCAGTGATCGGATCTATCTTTCAGATTCCAGCTCGAAAGCAAGCCAGACGGGTCTGAAACCGAGTTCTTGAACTGTATCAGCACAGATTTATCATCCGAACCCGTGAAAGCGATGCCGTTTAAACTGAAGCTGACCACTAAAAGCAAAAACAGTGAAACTGAGGAGATGGGTTTGTGCAAAAAGTACCACTTGATCACGGAAGAGTGAAAAGCAACCATCTTTGAGTACCCTCTTGAGGGTTCTTTAAAAACCCTAAACCCCCTTTCTCTTTGTAGGTGAAGATGAAAGAGAGAGGGTTTTTATTTCTTTGAAAACGCAAACCCTAACCCTAATTTTTGGTTCTGGTAAGAGAGAAACAAGGAAATTGGGAAGAGAGAGAGAGAGAGGAGATTTCTTCAACAAGTTCAACAGTGGCTTCTTTGGAGAAAAACGCGTTTTCTTTTTCTTTCTCTTCCTTTTTTTTTTTTTCTTTTTTCCTTCATTTTCTTTCTTCTCCATCTTCTTTATGTTATTTTAATTTTGTTAATTATTAATCAATAAATTATACACCCTTTTTGGGATGTTATAAATATTTTTTTAATTATGAGTGTTGTCGTTTTTAGAAGAGGAGTGGGGCCCGGTGAACATACTCAGTTCAGTAGTAGAGTGTGTGGGGTCCATGGCAGGTCAAATAATACATCAAGATTGAAGGCCGTGAACTTAACAGGTTGAAGGTGGTTGGCCTTTAAATAAAGAAACAAAAAAATAATAATAATAAAGATTCCTTAAAGCCTTAAACACGTGGATGTGGATAAAGGAGTCCACTTGTGGGGCTGCCCTTCCAGAAGGTTACCGGGCCGACCCTTTCTTTGCCTTTGTCATTTCTTTCAACCAATAATTGAGTGAGATGAGACTAGAGACTCAGAGAGAGCTTAATTGCGTACTAGCAAGCAGCAGCAGACAGCAGAGCTTAATTGTACTTTGATTTTCATTAATTGTTTGTATCAAGTTTAAGAGATCTTACAAAACAGACTGAAAAATAATATGTACCATGCCACTACTGTCTGTGTACAACATCTTTCAATTTTTCTATTGGATATTTAAAAATGAAAAATGTAATTGGAAATATTGTTTCACGATACTTACAATGCAAGATTTTGTAACACAGCTCTTATAAACAGACTCCTAATATTGAAATCCTAAATCTCGGTCAAGTAACTATGTCAGGAGTAGTTCAAGTCTTCCTAATTGGAGTTGTTCAAGCCTTCGGTAATTACAAGTGGATAGACTCATTAGCAATTTATTTAAGGTAGATTATTTTTATGTTGAAGTTAATTATGGGCATTCGTTATTTTTTGGTCGTGCTAATCAAAACTAAAGTTGATTTCTCAATAATTTGTTTGGGATAAATTTTACGGCTTTTTATATGCTGTTGTACCATAACAAAACTAAATGTAGAAATTTAAATTTGTGTCATATTAGACTTGATGTAAGATAGTTTTAATAAATTTCTGATTATAATATACTTATATTAAAAAAAATTAGTATTAAGGAAAAAAAAAAACTTTAAATTTAGATTCAATTAGAAAGTTTAATGAGTAAAAACAAAAAAGAATGGAACATGGGATGAGGTAAGCTTTCAAAAGAGCTCCTTCTTTAGGATGTCCAAATACAAAGAAACATCGAACCCTGTGGCGAAACATAAGACATAACTTTATAAGTAAGATTATACATTAAATACCAGCAATTTTACAGAGGGCGCTTTAGTTCATTGGTCATGTATCTCCATGACTCCAGCCAAAACATTTTATTTAAAATGGCACAAAAAAAAAAAAGAAAAGACTAACTACTTGTCCGCTGCCGAATTATCTTGATGTAAAATTATAAATTTGGTTAGCCCAGTGGCGAACCCATGCTGTCAAAAACTTTGAGAGCATGGGTTCGAGTCCCAGCGTACAGAGAAAAGTTCTGATATCACTTGACGCAGTGCAGAAGCGATACTAGATGTCGTTCTAACGTACTTTCTTGAAACTCAAAAATGAGGGTTTTCACAAAGGAAAAAATATCACAATTGAAAAATACTTGAATATTATTAATGAAAAGCTTGTGTTAAGAAACAAGCATAACAAGCCTATTTATATTAGCTAAGATTAATTCTAATTCTAATAGACTAATGATTCCTAATCAGAAAAGGAATATTAATTAAACAGAAAAATATTAAGCAAATCCTAATTAAACTAGTAAAAGGAATTAAACTAAAAATAAGAATTTAAACTTATACTTATACTTATCCTATATCAGTATGCTGGGACTCGATTTCCCCTCAAATGTAGGGGTAATTTCCCTCCGACCTTCGTGAGGATCTATTTCCGTGCCGTGCTATATTAGGAGAATATTACGATGAGCAGAAAAGTCTTGGTTTACTTCTAGTTGTAATACTAGTGTACCTCTGGCTATCATGCTAGTATTCTCTGATTGTAATATATCAGCATTGTATTAAAAAAAATTATAAATCTGGTAGATTAAAGCTGACGATTAAGTGACAAGAGTACGACGTCATTTAGACAGAATCAAAATTAATCTAAAAATGCCACATATTTTGATTTTATTTATCTTGGACATGTCTACAGCGTTACGTTACAATGCAACAAAGCAAATAACTTTCAAATAATTTGTCATACGTGCCGAGTTATCAGTCATGTTTCCTTCTTTTTTTTTTAATACCGATTACACATTATATTACTGATCATACATCAGACATTTACAACTACTATTTTATTTCAGCAGATAAATATACTGGGACTATAATATTACATTAAATTCTATGAAACATATGTCCAGACAAATAACCCTATAATATTACATTAAATTCTATAAAACACATGCCCAGATAAATAATCTTCCATATTTGAGGGATATATTAGCTCCACTTACATTTTTGTAAGGGTGAAATACTATATATACAAATTAATTTCATTCAATCATTCTTAATTGAAAAAATTTTGAGCTACCGCCATAGCTGGGACTCGAACATCAGTTATATTTCCTTTAAAACCTATATATATATATATAGGGTGAAAAAAATAGATTAAATAACAAAATATTCGTGACATGTAATCCAAAATTCGGTGAAATGTAACGTAGACTTAAGACCTCCCCATAAGTTATTTGTGACTTTCTTGGCAGTTTCCTCAATTTGGTGATTCAACAATTGTGTTCTTGACCGTCAGTCACAGTCAGTCGATTTTCGAAACCAGACAACAACTGAACCAGTATTCATTATCATATATATTAATTTTTCCACAAGATGATTTGATGCGATTCCTATGTAATTAACTCTGCCAAAATTGGCTTTTCAATGTAATTCAGACAGGAAATTCTTCGGTTGATTTTTCTGCCTGATTTTAAAACAACGTAAGAGACCGATTTGTGATGTGTGTTTAAGCACCAATCTTTTTCAACTGCTTAGCGGTTAAGGAATTTTTTTTTTAATGAATAATGATTCATTCTCTATAACTTTTTCTTTTTTCCTTGAATCCCCCTTGTATTATTATTATTATTATTATTATTATTATTATTGTATGTTCATAAACATGCGTTTCCATCTTACATGCACATAGTCAGTACTCAATAAGTTCTGAAACTTGTGAGCAAATCAGTTTCTAAAGCTAAACAATTTATTTGTAAGATACAATTGAGAGCCATATATATATATATATATATATATATATATATATTATTAAAAAAAATTCAGGTGCAAATTAAGGTGCTCCGTGTAGCCTTAAATTTGTAATTTAAAATTATCGTGCTAACGTCTTGTTTGCCAGAGCACGACTCCACTAATAAATTCACAGAAAAAACAATGAAGAATAATCCCTTGGGAAAACGATATCCTAAATATGATACTTTTGTAGCTAATGTTTCAAGTTTCAACACATTGATATATTGTGAACGAAGTCAGTCAGAAATGGAAGCATTCTTATACAAAATTAGCTGCTAAAATGTTGAAAGATTGTCACAGGTACTGGTGTGTGTGTGTGTGTGTAATTTGAGCTTAATTTAATTACTTCCCGTGACGTTGCATTGTGAGAAGCATGGGAAACAAGAAAACCAGCTGCTGCCATCAGACTTTGGTCTTGTTTTGGGTGCTTTTAGCTGCTGCCTTTTTTCACTTTGAGGATCTTGTTCCTGTGGCTCACTAGTAGCTTGCTGCTGCTGCTTCTCTGATTCTGCCTTTGCTATTTTCATATTTATAGATTTGTTTGTAACCTCATCCCGTTCAAATCTGAAATATATGAAAGCTGCATTAGTACGTAATTGGTGTACATATATATATATATATATATCATTCATGCATGCATGCATGCGTGTGTGTGTGTGTGTGTGTGTTGAGAATTCGTGTAATATATGTATAGTTAATATGATCTGTATGTACAGCATATATGTATAGATATATACTTACTCTGGGAATGCAAAAGATTTGTTGCTGTTAACACTGTCCGCAGAAGGGCTAGTGGCCTGGGGATTTTGAGCTGCAGCATTTGCGGCATGATCAGTGAGATTTGAGTGCTTTTCCATTTGTTCAGATATTTTATGCATGTTGTGATCTGCTTCAGTGACAGGGGACAAGCTTGGGTAAAAATGACTACTACTTCTAGAGTATCCTCGGACTTGGTCTTGGGCAGTGCTCCTGGGAAGTTTATTAGGCTCAAGCTCAGGCTGAGGCTCCGGAGGAGGCTTAAGCAAATTCCCCGGCTTAATAACTGCAGGGTCATCCAGCCTGCCTAGTTCTCCAGATTTATACAACATAAGAAAATTCTCTCTTGATAAGCTGCCATTTGCTATGTGAAGACTGAACAAGGACTCATTGGAAGCCACACTCCATTCCCCTGGATTTGCAGGCCTATTACCAAAAATTGATGCTGGAATCCGGTTAGGGTCGTACCCTTCTGGTTGTGAATCAGAATTAGAGTATGCAGCTGATGATGATGATCCGCTATGCGCATTCTCAATGTGATCATCAGGCTCTGCATCTCCATCTCCGTGTCCTTTAGATTTACGAGTTTGACGGCTGAGCTTATCCATGTCAATTACAAAAAGTTGTTGTGAACAATTAGATGGGTATCTTCCTCGACTACCACTCATGCTAGAATTCCATTCCCATTTTCCAAATCCATGCATTAATGTAATCTATCTATCTATCTATCCATCCATCCATCCATCGATCTTCTTCCCCCCCCCCTAAAAATTAATTGAAAAAACATAAATACACGACCAGGAAGTTAGAACTACCGGTAGGTACGCAACGTAATTAAAGAATAACAGTGTTTTTGTATTGGAGTTTATATTTATGACTTTGCGTAACAAATTAAGTAACAGAATCCTTCTAGTACTGTACATGTGTTAGAGACTGAGAGAGCCACTGCTAACTAATTAACGCGGGAAGGGGAATGGGGAATAATTAATGGTAAAAAGTTAGTTATATATCCTCCATTGTGTCTCTTGTCCTAGAATAGCTAGCTAGGTTTACTGATTAGTGATTACTGTCTGTCTGTCTATCTATCTACCTATAAAAGTAACCAAAACCAACCACTAACTAAATTTTCCGGCATAACTGTAATTATGTTCGGCGTGCAGGGCTCAATTTGCCCATCCAAAACTAGGATGGCATTAATGTGAATATATTGAAACTTGAAGGCGAAATTAATTATAGAAGAAAACAGGGGCTAAGTTCATCATGCTTATCGCTAAACTCTGAAGCCAGTATTGTATCTGTTGGTCCTACTCAACTCCATCCTGTACATACAACAGTGAAATTAAATGCCAGCTGAGAGTTTCAGGCAACAAAACTGCTTCAATGGAGGGAGTTTTAATTTCAAATAGCCAGCTACTGGGCAAGAGAGTTGAGAGTTTTGACTGTAAGCCTTTTCTCTTTAGTTGCCATTCCATTAGTGTCTTTTATTTTCCTTTTTTGGCATATATTGTAAACTGATGAAGACTTGAGATTAAGATAAAGGTTCATTATTTTGTTTTCCATGAAATGATATTAATTGTGTCGGGATTAGATATTTGCTGCCTAATTTTTGAGTTTTCTAGCTAGTAGCAAAGAGTATACATGTATGGATAACATCATATAAATTTCGTGATTGAGAATTGCAGAGAGATCCCATATTAATTGCATTCATGAATGTTGAATCGAGTAATATTAATGTTGGAATTTTGTAAAATTATTGGTTATATTGATGAAGACAATGCAGCCTTTTTGTATCCATTAATTATTAGCCATTTGAGAAAGCATTCTACAGGATTACCGAATCAGTTTAATTATAATTGCAAGATATCTGGAGCTATGAAAATTAAAACATTATGCATAATTTAGCTTAATTTTCTTATGAATATAAATAAACTATATCGTGTTAAGAACTTTTTAATTCATTGATTTTGTTTGAAATCGAACAATATATATAATCCAAGAATCCCATTTAGGCCAACGTCAAGATTTCGATAAGAATGAATGCTGAAATCACTTGATTAATTTGCAGGTAAAAATGCTCCAACTCCAAGGCAAAATACTCGAGTTCAAGCATGTTCACTGGCTGAGACTTGCAGCTTTTCTTTAAACTCCCAATTGCCTAAGTTGACAAGCCAGAGAAAAGATGCAGAAGCTAAGGTTTTTTTATTTTAAGTAAAAATATTTTGATATACACACACCATCTATCTGCTTGCTAGTTGTTACACAAGTTATATACTTGGAATTTCAAAATATTTAAGTAATTGGGTGAATGGAATGGTTTCCTTATTAATTGGTTCAGATTTGCGCAACGAGGAGGAGGAGAATGGCGTATTCGAGGACGGAAACTTATGTGCTATTAGAACCGGGAGAAGAGGAGAAATTTGTTACAGAAGAAGAGCTAAAAGCCAGGTTGAAATATTGGCTTGAAAATTGGGCAGGCCAAGTTGGAAAGGGTGGTTTGCCTCCTGACCTTGCAAGATTTGCAACCATTGATGAAGCCGTTGCTTTCCTAATAACTTGTGTCTGTGAACTTGAACTCCAGGGCGATGTGGGTTCAATCCAATGGTACGAAGTTCGCTTGGAGTGATGTATTGATCATCAGCATCATCAGTATTGATTATATTAATTGAGATTCAAGTTCAACCCACTCATTTGTAACTACTATTAGCACAAGCTAGCGCATGAATATATTGATGAACAACAATCAAAATGATTAATAATTTTTATTACAGAACAACTGATTATGATGAATTATGCAGCAAGTAACCTTGAGAGGGAGAGCAAATTATCCGTTACACAAAAAATAAAAATAAAATAAAATAAAAGAGAGAGGTGGCAGACAAATTCATCTCATCGTCAGGTTCAAGAATCCGATCATCCGTCAGCATCAAGGAAACAAAAACACCACAGACGTTGATCAGTTATGAAACAAGCCTACATTCTGAACAAGCAATTCTTGAATCTGCTGGTGATTGATGGTAGGTGGGAGAAGGGCAGGTCCCTTTCTGTGTCTAGCAAGCAATCCTTTAGAAACAGGTGACATCATTGAATCAGTTGGGCTCCTATACCTTTCACTTTCAGGGTATTTGAATGCTTTAGGCAGTTTAAGCCGATCCGGGGTGTAAGTTTTTCTCAATTCTTGAGGCTGAGGATCCGTTTTCGTTTTGTGCTCCTCCATAACCATAATAAGCTGGCAGCTGCTGCGTGATGATTCAGGCGCGGGACTACTCTTCTTCAATGCAAGTGTTTCCATTATTAATTCCCTTGTTTATGTTTAATTAAAGAGAAATGGAAGGAGGAAGAAGCAGATACACAGATCACTAGAAGGCAAGCAGCAGGTGATTTTCAAGCCACTTGTTTTATTTCAGGACTTGGGACACGCAACGGTCGAATTTTTCACTTACTGCCCGTTGAGTCGAGAGTTCAAAATAAACAAATAAACTCAATGATTACCCCAAATTGTGGGTCCATGCTTGACGTGGCAGTATCTAATTGTAATTGGGTGGGTTGGTACTACTGGCCACATTTTAACGGATATGAATGATCATACAATATATATCATCATAGTTAAGTTTTAACAATTTAAAATATTCTTATAAAAAAAATATTTACAAGTATCTAATTTATTCGATAATATACACTTATTATCCAAATATTTTGTTCCAAATAACTATCCCAAATAATTTGACATTCATTAATTGGTTACATCATAATAGTTTGTTTAATTTCAAGATCAATAATGCTATATATTCTAAATATTTTGTTCTAAATAAGTATTTCAAATAATTTGACATTCATTAATTAGTTACAATTAATTCACTTAGATTTTGTAAATAACTATCAACCAATTAATGAATCCCAAATCATTTGAGATAATTATTTGGGACAAAAAATTTGAAATGTATAGCATTATTCTTTGAAGATACCAATTTTTTTTTTATTAGTATGATGAGCTAAGCCACCATTCATCTTTATTAATTAAATAATATATGGCTTTGAATAACCCAACCTAGGTAATCCATAGATCATAGGAGATATTTATCAAAAAATGTATCACCCGGGTAATTCAAAGCAATTAAGGACCCCATTCTTCTTCAATTACAAGCAAAGCAGTTTTTTTTTTTTTTTACTTATCACGGAATTATGAACAATTATGGATTTTAATTTAGGGTTAATGTCACCTAGGTGATATACTTTTTGATAAATATAAAAAAGGTGATAGGATTTTCAAAAATAGGCCGACATGTGAGAAATTGTTAATTTTTCTGTTAACTTTAACGAAATTAATTGTCTTTTAGTGAAATGAAATTTCTGTCTCGATAACTTTGTTTAAATATTAACGCTAATGTCATATGGGTGACACATGTTTCGACATTTATCACACAGGAGACAATTATTTGAAAATACTCCTATAAGTGACAAACCATTAGCTTTCACCGTTAATTCTAACAAAAGTGGTCAGTTAATTAGGAATTGATATTTCTATCCCTACTCACTGATTTTTAATTTTTTTATAAAAAATATAAATTAAATTCAAATTTTGGATTTTTTGGGGGTTAAATCAAACTAATATTTAAAAAAAATCTCGTTGAATCAAAATGATATTTTATCATAAAAGACAGGCAAATATTTCATGAAACGTGAAGCGTGATAAAAAATCTAATGTTTTTTTTATCTCATTAACATTAATTTTGAAAATATTAGACTCAAATCTTCAAGAATCTAATATGATGTCTTAATAAACTTTTGTTATTTCAAAGTCCTATTCATAGCAACCAATCTATCTGCCCAGTCCAGTAGTAACAAAAATATCCAATGTATTTGTCAACAAATCCCTATCAATACATTTCCCTCATGTTCTCTATCAATTACAACATCTTCGTAGCATTAGAGTAATGGTAAAACTTAATGGTTTGTCACTTGAAAGAGTATTTTCGAAACAATTATCACATGTATGATAGATGTCAAAACACGTATCATCCAAGTGACATTAATCCTTTGTTCTTTATTATTTGTATCAATTGTTCTTACTTTACCCTTGCGCCATTAAAGTTAACGGAAAAGTTAACAGTTTGTCACCTATCTGTTTATTTTTGAAAATTCCATCACAGTTTTTATATTTGTCGAAAAATGTAGACATTAACCCTTTAATTTATTGTAAAATAAAATATATCATATTAGAGTATGTTTTTTTTTCAAATTATCCATTGAAATGAAATTGAAATTATACTTATGAAATTAAAATTATCATTTTATGACCACAATCATAGAGGGATGCACATTACAATAGTTAATTTGTATACATGGATTATATAATATGCAACAACTTATGATTTCTAAGATAGGCTTTTGAGTTTTATCCTTGTTATTCAAAATTCATTCCTTGGAATTAATATACAATTAATAATGTACTACTCCAACAACGTTAATTAATGGAAATGATCGCATAGGGGCATACTAATTTTTGTTGAATTCGATCATTATAAAACACACAGAACAGAAAATTAAATTTGGTAGCGAATGTGATGACCTACATAATTAATGTTGTACTGGATACTGAGATCATCATCCAGATCCAGTTTACAGTTTTAAAAGACAATAATCTCTTAAAAGAAAACATCGTATATTTTTTTTATTACATAAAATTATTATTTTATTACATAAAACTATTGTTTAAAAATACAATTTATATAATATGAGATTTTAACTCATATTTATAAATTAAATTATTATTGAAACTAGTATACATTAATTTTTATAAAATACTGTTCAGATTTTAACCCTCACTAATATTCGAGGGACGCCCACTCCACTCACATTTAGCGAAAAAGAAAACTACCTCTACTGAATTATAATATAACTAAAGAATAATTAAATTTCTCTATAATACTTTTATGAGGAGTCAAATAGGGGAGTGCAGCTGCTCTAACCACTCAGCCACGGGCCGAATGGCTGAAAACATCGTATATCTAGAATAGAATGCGGGAAGTCAATTTCTGTACGTACACGTTCGTGTATATATATATATATATATATATAGAGAGAGAGAGAGAGAGAGAGAGAGAGAGAGGGTTAGACCAGAAATAATTTATAATACTTGAAATTTTAAAATATTCGTAAACATAACTTAATTTATGGAGAATTGAAAGTGGTCGGTCGTGTGCATGAACATTAAACTTTGACCGAATTAATTAACAACACATTAATTAATCTTATCATGCATGATGACGACAATACTCGATGGATTCCAAATCAATTTCCACTTGTATTTATGCACCAATTAAATTCAATAAAATCGGCTATCATAATTATTATGTCAATAACGTAATTCAATCTTATCCAAATAATTACCTTCGGTCAGTACCAAACCATGATTTAGAATTAGTGGGGATATTGGTACGTAAATGATAAATCTGGATAAATTTTTAAATAAGCAATGATGAAAATTCCACTTATATGTACATAAGTTCAATGAATAATGCGCTTTGAAGAATAAATATGATTAAAAAAAAAAACCACATGATCATTCACTTGGATATAAAAGTCTTTTTTTTTTTGAAAAAAAAACAAGCAATGTTTTCTTATGCTGCAAATTATGTCTATCTACACCAGGAATTAATTATATTTATATGTATATATATAGAATTAGAGTTGTTAATTATATGTTTAATTATAGTGGGAAGTTCAAATTCAATTCTGACTTAGTCAACATACCTAAGAGATTTTAGGGCCGCGTCAATTATATATAATGTACTATTTGAAGCAAAATGTAAAATTTTAGAGCAGAGGAGAGGGGAAGAGAGAATTCAATTCAAATTTAATTAGCTTTCTTTACATCACATATCGTTATCAATGTATGTGCATGACTGAAATTAATTAATATATAGACAATATATGTGTATGACCGAAATTAATTAATATATAGACAATCAAAGATATTACATCAAAAAATCAATCTTGTTTTTTAGAGTTGGATTATGACAGTTGACAACTAAGTAGTAGCCATTAACAAACACACATTCAAACCAATTATTGGTTATCATCTTGTTCATTTTGACTATTAAAGTAACAATCATATATGATCAGATAAAATTAGAGCTTGCTATGCTCCCAGCTGCCCCTCGTGATTCAATGAAAAGAATTCCACATATATGCATATTCATTTCATCATACGAGTATGTAACCTTCCATTGTGAATAATACATCATCATCATCATCATATATTTCTTTAAAAAAAAAAAAAAAGGATACATAAGTGTTGGCATTTAATTATCTTAATTAATTTGAGTTGTTCTATATATATATATAATATGGTCGATAATGAGAAAAATAAGTGATACATGGACTTTTATTTAAAACATTAGTCTGTGGCCTGGTTAGCATCGCAATAAGTGGCATCAAAGAATCGTTTTCTTTGATGTGGAAGTGTTGGGGTGAGTGTAATTTTCTCTCCCATTCCAATAACATTTTCATTATCATTATACATAAGAGAGTGGCTGTGGATAACGGCTCTATTAAGTTGAATATTTGCATGTCGTAAACGTGACACGAGTGTATGATTTTCACAATAAAGCAATTGTAATTTTGTACCATCAAAGTTAACCAAAATTAAAATTACCATTAGCATAAATGTCAATTATGATGTGGGAATATATAATATAGGCTTAATTTGTTAAAATGTTTAATTAATATGAGATAGCAAATATAGATCAAATAAAATTCTATACAGTAAACACAATACTGTATACCACAAATCTGTACGAAACAGATTAATAACGCAACCAGTAAATAATAGATAAATAATAAAATAAAATAAATTACGGACAAATCACAATTACAATAAAACAGAGAATACAATAATAAACAGAATTTAATAAATATATTAAATTTAACCAATTAAGGAAACAGCGAGCAAACTCGAAACAGCGATCGAAATTTGGAACAATGAACGGTGAACAGTGACGCAAACAGTAAATAGTGAACAGTACGACGAATAATAACCGTGAATAGCAGACAGCAAACCAGTGAACCGCGACCAACAAATCGCATACAGTAAAAGAACCCGAGGCCTGCGACAGCAATGTCCTTAAAACAGATTGACCACCTACTCGATGCTTTAGGACGAATCGATCTCTGTCTCCCAAGATACAACGGAAACGAATTCTGTAGTCAAGCATGAACGCAAAATCTGTTATAGTGAGCTTGCCAAAAATAAATTTCACAGTTAAAATTCAAAAGAGTAAAAACCGGCCTAAGTGATTTGGGCCAACATTCGTGTACGCAGGACGTGCGGGCGCACACGAGTTCAGCTAAATCGGGCCGATTTTGGGTCCATGATTTGCACCCCCCCTACGCAGGCGCGCGTGCAGAGAGCCTCTATCCTTGGTATTCTTAAAAACTTATATATGTGCAAACATATATAAACCCAAATCCAATGACTTAATTTTTCCATGTGGGATAAGTCTATTTCCTCTTAATTTTTCTAACATTAAGGGTGCATTTTTGTGAGATAATTTCTCATTCACATGACCATCATTTTGAGCATATGATATACCGAATCGAAGTGTTCACGGAGTACTTTCCCAAACATCCACGACCTTTCACTTATGCTAAATGGGTCTCACTCAAAATGTGGCCCAAATATAGCTAGCAAAAAGCTATATTTTCCAACATAATTATCTCCAGGTGACAATTTTTTTGACAAAT
Organism: Clausena lansium; assembly: GCA_030449835.1. Classification (NCBI taxonomy): domain Eukaryota; kingdom Viridiplantae; phylum Streptophyta; class Magnoliopsida; order Sapindales; family Rutaceae; genus Clausena; species Clausena lansium. Next base: position 17,108,092 of record JASUUF010000086.1, on the reverse strand, counting down.
TTCAACAAGGTGATAGGATTTTTTAAAACTAGGCGAGGGGGTGACAATTCATTAACTTTAACGGAAACAGTAAATTAATTATAAAATAACATTTTTACCCCTAGAATCAATTATAAAATAATGTATATACCCGTATAATAGTTACAAAATGACATTTCTATCCTAACAATTAATTACAAAATATATTTTTGCCCATACTCAATTATTTTATGATATTTTAAATAGAAAAAATTATAAAAAATTACTTCTAAATCTAATTAACAGGCTTTTTTTTTTTTGTTAAGTCAAACAAATTTTTTTTTAAAAAAATTTCTTATTGAATCAAATAAAATTTTCTTATTAAAGTTAACGGCAAAGTTTGATTCAATAAGAAATTTTTTAATTTTTTTATTTAACAAAAAAAAGGCATGTTAATTAGACTTAGATGTAATTTTTTAATAATTTTTTCTATTTAAAAAATTAAAAATAATTGAGTAAGGGTAAAAATATATTTTGTAATTATTTGTTGGGTGTAGAAATGTCATTTTATAACTATTATAGGGGTAGAAACATTATTTTATAATTAACTCTAGGGGCAAAAATGTTATTTTGTAATTAATTTACTGTTCTCGTTAAAGTTAACGGATTGTCACCCTCTTACCTATTTTTAAAAATCATGTCACCTTTTTTAAATTTGTTAAAAAAAGTGTCACCCGGGGATAATTTACCTTATATTATATGAGCACCACCAAAAGACTATTTTAATTTAATTCTTCAAATACTTATTTACTTATCTATATGGTAAATAAAAAAGTGAAAAAATAAGTTATCTTCTAAAAAATTCTTCAAATAAAAATAAGTTTACGTTAATTTAATCAAAATTTTTCCTTTACCAAAATAATAACAATTATAGCACTTCTATCTCTTCAAGAATAATGAGATAAAAAATAATATTATACCAAATTAAAAGCTCCTAAAAACTCTCGGAATAAAAAGAAACTCATTTGAAGAATCACTTTAAACTTAATTTATTAATTTAATTATTTTAATAAATAATAAAATCTCATTTTAAAAACTTTTTAATTATATTCTAAGAAAATTGATATAATGCGCAATGTTACGCACCTTAACATCACACATGTCAAGATATAATTGGATGCTTGTAAAACTCACAACACAAATAATTCAATCATATTTTAACCAGCGCCACACTGCACACTATTTCAAAATCTTATGTTATAGTCACACAGAAGAAAGAGAGCAAGGGGCAACAATTAATAGGACAGTTTTTACTATTTATTTATTAACGAACTATATAGTGATTTGATTGATTGATTGATTGATTGATTCAAGGTCATATCAATGGCATGTGTGCCAATTAGAGCTTAGAACTTAATCAATTTAGTGGCTACCTGCTACTCGTTAGTGGTAGTGTAGTAGTTTACTCTGGTCATGTCAATGGCACGTGACTTTAGTCATCACCAAATAGGCAAATATATCTTCTCAATCACCATACAACTATTAATTTCCTCTGTTGAGTCAAAAAGAAAAAAAAAATTAAAGAAATATTAATTCCTCTGATTCCAACTCAGATTTTCCAGAGCCACAGATCACATTTATTATACGATCCAACTGTTTGAATGTCCTCTCATGAGTCTTTAACAAACAAAAGATTTTATTTAATTCATTAGATTATAAATCTTTTTTAAAATATTAGATTATTAAATCTAACGTTGCGGAACATACATTTATACATCTATAAACACATTCAAACGTACAGCTTCAATGTAACGTTGTTTGATAAAATGCCCTTATTTTCATTTGAAAAACTATATTTTTTCTCGTTACACTTTGATTTTATTTTTCCTACACTTCAAATTTTACAGTACATTTTACATAATGTATCATAAATTAATTTTTTTAAAAAAATTCTAAAATTTAAATTGAAAATTAAGGACAACATAATATTGTACCGAATAGTATTAAACTTACTATAGAGATTTTAACTTCTCGTTTTTTCAACAATATATACACAACTGAGTAGTTGTAAATACTATAAGGGAAATCCATAATTTATTAAAGTCTGTTATTAACACAACTATTCGAACAATAATAAGACAGTAGGAAGATAAAAATATGAGTATTGTTCATGCTACAAAAATACCGTAGCATATAAAACGATAGCATTATAGCATGAACAATATTGTCATTTATGGCTTCCTTCTGTCTTGTTGTTGTTGAAATAGTATTTTTCTAATTATATATATAGTTTTTAATTAAATATTAATAACTATATTAAAATTAGAGATAAATTAAAAGATAAAAAATATAATATTATATTAAAATTTGTACTTTTTTAGCTCATCTATGATTTTAATATAATCAAAAATATCTGCTTAGAAAATTATATATACAATTTTTTTTAATGAGAACATCCTTATTTTAACAAAGTGAGAATGCCTGCTACTGATAGATAAATACATTTTCTAATGTATTGAAATTTATATTTTTTTTAATTCGTGTGGCATTCTCACTTTAACAAAAAATATATAGATATATAGTCCTCCTCTAATAAAGGTATTTTCACTTTGTTAAAGTAAAAAAAATACAGATTTCAATATATTTGAGAATATTTTTTTATTTATTAATAGTATTGAAATATATATTTTTTATCTGTTAGTGATATCCTCACTTTGTTAAAATAGAGATGCCTTCACTAGAGATTATTATTATTAATTCTCTAGTGAGAATATATCTATTTTATTAAAATGAGGATGTCACTAATAGATTAAGAAATATTTTTTTAATACACTAATAAATAAAAAATATATTTTTAATATATTAAAATTTATAATTTTTATATTTTAATGTACATCCTAAAATGAGGATACCCTTGTTAGAAAAGATCTGCACACACATATCTTAAAATCTATAATGATTTAAAAAATGAAAAAATAAATTTTAATATATTACATTAGCGCAATAATTTTTTTTATCCGTTGTTAGGGTGAAGAATATTTGATTCTAATATTTCTAATACAATTAATTGTCTTATCAACCAGCATTTCAATGTCTTATGCAGAGAGTAGAGAGAGAAGAACATTGAATACTTGACTTTGAAAATGCATGACTCAACTTTTCAGTATTGGTTTCTGCAGCCAGGCAGTTCACACTTCTCACCATGCAATTCAATTCATTACATAACAAGTGCTGCTGCTAGCTGCTAGCTGCTAGTGGAAGTGGAAATGGGAAGTCCTTTTAATTTCTTCAATTTTAAACACAACTGACAACGCATCACAAAAGCAGCCAACGGCTTCCATTTTCCTTTCTATAATGTCATTAATACTATAGTCTAGAGCTAGCTATTTAGGAACGTGAGGTATTATAATTTTTAAGTTATAATTAATATAAAAAAAATTATAATTATATAATAAAAATTAATAATATATAATAAATATAATTTTTAAATAATAATCTTAATAAAATTATTAAAGATATAATAAAATTTTCATCGTGTAAATAAAAAATTATATCAATCAGCTAGTGTTTACTAAATATTTTAGTGTTGTAATTTAAAAGTTACGGCTGTCCAACCTCAATCCCAAACGCACCCTTAATTTCATTATACATTTATTTATTATATTTCTATGCTTAGCTATTTAATTCTTACTTCCTTTTAGGAAATTTTAAGCTACCCCCATAGCTATGATTTTATTGGGCAGATTTATTTTTATTTTCTTTATGATAAAAATAGATTATGAATGAGCTAGAAATAGACATGGCAATATTCAATTTGTGTGTGTAGATTTATCTTCACAATGCGTCCTTCTCGTTATAAAATTAAAATTTGAACAATGTATTGTTGCTAAACCTACTGCTAAACAACAAAGGTTGTTGTTTTTTTTGTTCTTCCCCTCAAACATTTGGAATTAGATCCAACCTATTCTATTAAGATTCTCTGAAAGACACGTATATAACACCCGATCTTTAAAAATTTAAGAAAACTTACGTCATAGAGAGATCTTCTACCAAATTGATACAAGAGATGTCAATGATATTTATAGACAACACCTCCTTAGATAGTGGAGATTTGATAGATTTATTTATTCTGGAAAAAAACACCAATAGTTTTATTATAAAATATTTTTTTAAAAAAAAAGTATAAAATAGAAGCACTTGACATTTCGTGAATTTGGCTATAAAAGGATAAGCAAACACTTGGTTGAGTTCATTTCATCTTGTTTAGAAAGACAAGTATTAAGGAATCAACAAAGCAAAAATTAGTATTTTCAAGAATATATAGAATCTTCTAAAGCCAATGCCAAATTTGACATTAAAAGTCATGCCTCTGACTAGTGACTTCATTAGCGCGCCGCCCAATAATCATTGGTTTTTTTATTAACCAAAAAATAAAAATAAAAGCGGAAATGAAAAATAATGGTTGGAAATGCAAATAAATATATAAATAAAAAGAAAAATAACATTAGGCAATGTGAGTGGAGAAAAATGGAAGATGGAAATGGGGGTGGATTGTGATAATGAGTTATCAAGAACCGTTCACTAGTTGCTAAAATGAGCAAAGAATGACAACCAATTTTAGTTCAAAATCAAAAGAGCCATCATCATCACTTTCACTTTGGCCAATTGCTCATTTGCTCTCACACATTATGCTATTTTTGGAAATCAATGTTCAATGAAACCCCACCTCGCGTGCACGCAAAGAGAACTGCAGAAACCTGTAAACAAATAAAGCCTCTTTATTGTGTAATAATGGCAATTCATTCATTGTTATAAATATGTATGTACTTATGTGTATATGTATATGCACAAAACAAATATTTATCTATTTTTTGAAAGCGGAAAACAAATATTTATTGGTATTAATGTATTTGTGGGTGATGACGTTTTTATATATAGGCCGTGTTTTCTTTTTTTTTTTAGAATAATTACTTACTAATTAAAAGATGTAATTTTTAAAACTTAATATTGTTGGAAAGCATTCCTCTCGGTTATTACTCATTACTTGCAAGAAAATGTCTTCTTTAATCTTCTTATTTAGTTTTAATAGCATGAAAATATCTTCTCAACAAGGAACAAAGATAAGATAAGGTCTCTCTCTGTATATATATATATATATATTCATGATGACCGTTAAATTCATGGCAGCCTTTTTCCAGGAGAAAATGCTTTTCTCAAATTTCAGTTACTAAGTTAGTTTAATAGCTGCATCACCAAGAAAACTGTAGCAATAAGTAATAATCTCATATTAAAAGTTCTACAACCATTGTATATGACAAAATAAATTATTATACCGAAATTGCATTTAATATTAATTCTTATCCAAACAATTATTTATTAATAATAAAAAACAGAGAAAAAACAAAGGAAGAATATCAACTATCAAGAAAGAGTGGATAAAGCCAAGTGGCTGAAGAAAGATAGTCAAAGCTGTGGGATATGAATACAAAGAGGAATTAATGGAGGATTAAAGGGACTGTTCCATGTGTGTGTGGAAACCATGTGAGGCCTTTGCATGCGCTTATAATTAAGACAAAATTAAGAGACCCCCCCCCCCCCCTCACAAATAAAGAAACAAAATATCAAAACAATTTGGTGTGTGACATGGACATCCCATCTTATTTCAAAGACTCCGCTTGTTACTCTTATTTTGTTGCTGAGACAAATAAGGCCAAGAACCAAGCGAAGCCTGGTTAAAGTTTACATTAATTGGCATCACTTTGAGATGTACACATCAAACATTGATATTTTAAAGGTTTATTCTTGTTCTTAGATAAAGTTTTTATCTCTTTGAATAAAACAATATCGAATACATAATTAAATTAGGATCTTTCTTAGATCTATATAAGTTCTATCTACGTCTTTTTCTTTTCTTTCTTTTTTTAACTATGCATTTGTATTATGTGTCTTTGAAATTTCTCAAAATTCTAATAATTAATCCCAAATACAGCTATAATTCTTTTTTAGTAGAGCTTATCTATGAGAATGTATTTGGTGCCCCTAGAACATTTATTATTTCTTGTTCATTCACTATTTACTACATATATGCATAACATCATGATTAGTTGAAGTATACATATAATAATGAGTGAATTAAAAAAAGAGCAATCTTTCGAGAACATCCAAAAACTTTCTAATATGAAAAAGATATTTTGACATGTATATATACATCACTAGTTAGTTACGTATGGTCAAAAATTATTTTGAATAAATACATGTATACTTAGTAAACAAAAACCCATATCAAATCTGAAGAGAGTCTTAATTCCAAAAAATGACACAATAGTAAGAATGTCAGTAAAATATAAAAAAAAAATACATATTTTAATTCATCAAAAATTATATTTTTTTTGTCTATTAGTGACATCGTCATTTTAACAAAATAAAAATACTCTCACCGGACAATTATCATATATATATATATATATATATATATATATAGATATATGATTTAATTTTTGGGGTGTCTTAGAACTCAACCTCGACATAAGGCTAAATTTGACTTTTAACTAAAATCAACATGGGTTGCCCTATTTGACAAGGGGGTATCCAAATTATATAATAATGTCATAGACATGAAAATATGATAGCACAGTCATAAATCAACCTCCTCCTCTCTCTCTTAATTTTCCCCTATTTATTCCATACTGAACCAACACTTACTCCTACTATACTTCACATCAATCAAAAAAGAAGAGACCCGGCCTTCTTCCCCTTTCTTCATATTTCTCCAATCTTCATGAAGAAGAAAGCCATGGTCACCATCATGACAGCTCATCAAAGACATGAGATCTCTGTGTCCATGCTCTCTTTGTTTCTCACACTAAATCTTTTAGCTTCAAGCTGCTGCCATGGTGTAGTAGTGGTGACCAAAGAAGAAGAAGAAGCTGACAGAATTGCATCACTTCCAGGCCAACCAAAGGTCTCTTTCCAACAATTCTCTGGCTATGTTCCTGTTAACAAAGTTCCTGGTAGAGCTCTCTTTTACTGGCTCACTGAAGCCACCCACGATCCTCTCAATAAACCTCTTGTTGTTTGGCTTAATGGAGGTTAGTTCCAAACATATGCGTGTGCGTGTGCGTGTGTGTATAAATGCATTATGCATGTGCTTATATAATATAGATCATATTTTATTGTTGTGTTCCTGTTATATTGCTTCTGATAATTAATTAGTAAATATCCATGCTTAAAATTTCTTTAGTATTTTTGGCAAACATTTTGTGTTTTTGTGTATATATATATTTTTTTTTTGTAGTGCAAAGCTCAAATTGGAAGCTTCTCTGCACGCTGTAATCTTTGATGCAGAAGAAAAAAGATACTTTAACTTTTTCACACTATTTGTTTTGTTTGCGAGTGACTGTGAGAGAAGGAGAGTGGCCTCATGACTGTGGCCTACCAATTAAAATTTTGATGACCTAACTACCAATATTATTGTAGAAACTCATTATCATCATGACCTATATATCAATTGAAAACTTGAAAATCCATTCATCACGCAAAACTACAAACTCTTTTTATTTATTTCACTTGCTTGCACACATGCACACTTTGTTTGTGTGTGCATGGAGTAGTGATCACAAAAATAAATGCCTTGACAGCAACCAGAAACGGACAGCATTTAATAGGTCATATTACACAGCCATTTCTGTTGTTTCAGTAGTGTGAGAAAGAGAGAGACTCAGCCAGCTTGTCAGCTAGTGTTTGTTGCACCATCAATGTACATCTATACTTCCTGATTTTACTGCAATTCTCTTGTCTTCACTTGCCAAATGCTTATACTTCACAACACAACCTTTTCTTTTCTTTTGGTAATTAAATACCCTTGTTGTAAATTTTAATCATCATGTTAGCAAATTAAGCTAATTAGCAGCTTATGCTAGGAGGTTCAGCCTTCAATTTGAAGGAGAGGGGGCTCAAATTAAATATATATGATCAGTGTCTATATATACATATATATATATATGCAGGGGAGTATGGGTAACAATCTATATATGGATTTAATTGGGGGATATAGTAAACTTTACCCCATGTATAAAATTTTAACTGTAAAAAGAAACTTGAAAAAAGAAAAAAAGGAAATCGACATGCAAGAAAAAGAAAAGTAATAGCAATAATGTTATGATCATCATAGGTTATAGCTATCTTTTTTTTTTTAATAATTAAAATATTAAATGAGAAATATCATTATTGTGGGGTACATTTTATTTGTTTACATGTTTTAAGTTTGTGAACAGGTCCTGGTTGCTCTTCTGTGGCATATGGTGCTTCTGAAGAAATAGGGCCGTTCAGAATCAACAAGACTGCCTCAGGATTGTACCTCAACAAGTTCTCATGGAACACCGAGGCTAACCTCTTATTCTTAGAAACTCCGGCCGGTGTCGGCTTCTCTTACACCAACCGCTCCTCCGATTTACTTGACACCGGTGATAGCCGCACCGGTATCTTTCGCTTTCCATATTAATTATTAATTAGCTAATCATCGATCTATTGACCTTAAGATACATGCAACAATTTTATTTTTAATGTAGAATTAATTAACATGTAAGTAGTAGTTATTATGTTTATATGTTCGATACATTGTGGTGGATGAATGCATGCAGCTAAGGACTCACTGGAGTTCTTAATCCGATGGATGGATCGTTTCCCGAGGTATAAAGGGCGGGAAGTGTACCTCACGGGAGAAAGCTATGCTGGCCACTATGTCCCTCAGCTGGCTAGAGAAATTATGATCCACAACTCAAAGTCTAAACACCCCATAAATCTCAAAGGAATAATGGTAAATTAGTTGTTTTTATTGATCTCTTCATTGATTTTCTCATCATCTCACGTACGTGCATAGTTGTTTTATTATAATTTTGATAACATAATTAGAAATAGAAATGTGAAATTTGATTGCAGGTTGGCAATGCAGTGACAGACAACTACTATGACAACCTTGGTACTGTGACATACTGGTGGAGTCATGCTATGATCTCTGATAAAACATACCGGCAACTCATCAACACTTGTGATTTCCGAAGGCAGAAGGAATCGGACGAGTGTGAATCCTTGTATACGTATGCCATGGATCAAGAATTTGGAAACATTGATCAATATAACATCTATGCATCTCCTTGTAACAACTCAGATGGCAGCGCTGCTACTCGCCATCTTATGCGTTTGCCTCATCGCCCTCATAGTTATAAGGTACACACACACACATATATATATATTTTCACATTTTTAATTCATTCTTATTTATATATTGTTATTGTTATACGACACAATTTAATCATGGCTTCCCACCATACTTAAAATAAATTTTCCTCGTGTTGTTATTAGACTTTCCGACGGATTTCAGGCTATGACCCTTGCACTGAAAAATATGCTGAGATATATTTCAACAGGCCCGATGTGCAGAAAGCACTTCATGCTAACAAGACCAAAATTCCTTATAAGTGGACTGCTTGCAGGTAATAATCTAAAACAAAAATTTCAATTTATCAGTTTTCTGTATACAGTACAAATGATCTTTTGTCTAATTTTGCTACTTGCACAGTGAAGTTTTGAATCGAAATTGGAACGACACGGATGTATCTGTTCTTCCAATTTATAGAAAAATGATTGCTGGTGGATTGAGAGTCTGGGTTTTCAGGTTGGCAAATTCTGTATTAAGTTCGTATCAGAAATTCATTCAGTCCTTGTAATTGTTTCAAAAATTAATATTCTCATACTTGTGTCCATTGTATGAATATTAATTTTAATTTTTCTTTATGTGTTTGATTGAGAATTGCAGTGGGGATGTGGACTCAGTGGTGCCAGTTACAGCAACTAGATACTCACTTGCACAACTCAAATTAACAACAAAAATTCCATGGTACCCTTGGTACGTTAAGAAGCAGGTCAGTAAACTTTCCCGCTTATGTTTGTTTATACAAATAGAATTTACAAGAACTTGTGAAAGATTATATCCATGGTTCTGATCTTATCTAGGGAAGGTTAATAATTCATTGAATTGCATTAAATAATCCTCCAAAACATCCGTTCTTTGGCCAGATTGTTGTCATATATAGACCTTCTAGTTATTCCTTGTGTCTATATCTAGTTTCTAGGGTAAATATTGTTCCACACATTTGAAAGTTTTAGGTATTCCAACTGAATTAGCTAAACAGAATATGTTATTTTGTAATCTACAAAATATGAATGTGATGAGGTTTATTCTTTTTCCCCTTCATTTTTATGCTAAGGTGGGAGGCTGGACAGAGGTATATGATGGGTTAACTTTTGCAACAGTGAGAGGAGCAGGGCATGAGGTGCCACTCTTCAAGCCAAGAGCAGCTCTTCAGCTATTCAAATCATTTTTGAGGGGGGATCCACTTCCAAAATCAAGATGAAAAAGAGGAGGGACCAAAAATAAATAAAAAATCGAAAGAAAACAAAACGAAAAACTTGTCTCTGAAGTTGGAAAAACCTAAATACCAAATGTTGGGTATTTGTTATATTTAATCATTGGTAGAAAAGGGAAAGAAAGAGTTTGATTGTGTAGGAAACGAAAATGGGATGAACAAGCAAGAGGTTAATTTTGCTAGTAATTTATCCAATTTCTTTAAAGAAAAGTTAGTGGGAATAGTCCAATCCAATAGGTAACTTAACAAGCTTTTTGTCTTCTTTCAAACAAAGACAGTTCTAGAGGATTTCGATTTGTTTGAATCCCTGTAAAATATTAAAAAAATTGGTATCTTTGAAAAGATGTCATGGAAAGTGGAATCATATGGGAACATATTGCAGCAGCAGCACACATAATTGGAATGGTCTGATGGAAGTTCTTTGCTACAAAAATAATTTTGTTAAATCAAGTTCTTCATCATCAATCAACAGTATGTCCTAAAGAGATGAGTAGACTTACCTTTTTCTCTTAACCTGGTATCAAAGTGACTAAAACTCAAAGCTCAAATACTTCACCGTCTGATAAATTATCGAATGACAATATGCATTTCAAAATGTACAAATTGATCATCTTCGCCCATTTTATTGATTAAATACAATGATTGTGAGTGTGACTATCATTAATTAAAGTAAATAATTTTATCTTTTATTTCTAAAACTTCAGTTGTAAATGTATCATTGGCTTTGCTCTTCTGTTTTTATACGAGTCATGTAGAAACGGACCAAAGCGCTTGGTGGTAATATTCACCCCCAATGTTCTTGTATATGTACGTGTAGACCAAAAACGGTCAAAGCCACGAGGATGAGGCACTATAAAAGGCAAAAAGCATATAACAATCAACAAACAAACGAACAAACAAACGAAGACTAGACCTTCAAAGTTGCTCACGACGATTTAGAAATTGGAAACTCAAAAAAGCTGCAAGCTAAGCTTTAAGATCTTCCAAAAGCTCCAACAAAACAGGTCAGTTTTTGTACTGTCTGTACAGCTTAGATTTTTTTTTTTAACATTTAAATCAAGGCTTTCTTTTTTAATCACTTGTATGCTTTTCTTAGCTTCATTTTAGAAACCCATTTGTGTATTATGCATTTTGTTCATGTTCGTGATTGTAACGGCCTGTCAAGTGCCAAAGATTGAAACTTGAGTTATGTTTTTCTGTTGCTCGTCTTATTGTTATTGCTAGATCAAAAAGTGGATTTTTTCTATTAAATGTTTATTTTAATCAACTGTGTTGGTCTTATTCAATTGTTTAACCAATTCTTTGATCCTTCCAGCATGTTGTTTGAGGATTCTTTGTTTGGTGTCTTTCCTAGTGATCATTTCATTTGATAGAAAGTCGTGAGTTTTGGTTTGCAGAAAATTGATTTTTCTGCTTGTTGAAAATTCAAGGCTTTAGAGGGCATTACGTGTTGGAGCAGTGCTGTGACTGTTGAAAATTCCTTGCATCTTGTCAAGCAATGGGAGATATTGATAAGATTGTTCCAGAAATGGAAGAAGAAGAGAACTTGATTGCTGCAGCAAAGCACCTTGTGAGGGCATTAGGGTCAAATAAAAACCTTACTAGTAATATGAAGAGAGTTTTGGCAGATCTTGGCTCTCAATTGTCAACCATGGCGACAATCAGTGATGAGGGAGTGAGTGAGATTGAAGAACAGCTTAATATTGTTCAGGAGAAGATCTTGAGTAGGGAGGCAGATCAGTCTATGATCTGGGACTCAGGCCCGGATGAAGCTTCTGAGTATCTGAATTCTGCAGATGAAGTCCGAAAATTGATTGAACAATTGGATGGTTTGTGTTTGGAGAAAAATGGTCATGAGAAAGAGCTATTGCGGAAAGCTCATGATGTTCTTCAAATGGCTATGAATAGACTTGAGGAAGAATTCAGGCACATCCTTGTTCAGAACAGGCAACCATTTGAGCCAGAACACGTCTCCTTCAGGTCAAGTGAAGAGGAAATTATGGACGAGAGCTCAATTATTTCTTACGGGGATGACTCCATATCCATTGATGACTCTTTTCAAAGAGATAGTGTTAGCCGAACCTCAGAAGAAGTCATCGTTGATTTGGTCCGTGCAGATGTGATACCTGATCTCAGATGCATTGCAAATTTGATGTTCCTGTCTAATTATGATCATGAATGTTGCCAGGCCTATGTCATGGCCCGAAAGGATGCCTTGGATGAGTATCTCTTCATTCTTGAAATGGAGAAACTGAGTATTGAGGATGTACTTAAGATGGAATGGGGCCATTTGAATTCCAAGATCAAGAGATGGGTTTGGGCACTGAAGATCTTTGTACGGAGCTATCTTGCTAGTGAAAAGTTTCTTTCTGAGCAGATCTTTGGGGAGTTTGAACCAGTTAATGTATCATGTTTTGTTGAAGCATCAAAGGCTTCAATGTTGCAGCTGCTGAATTTTGGTGAAGCTGTATCCATCGGGCCCCACAAACCAGAGAAGTTGTTTTGCATTCTTGACATGTACGAGGTTCTATCTGATCTTCTTTCGGATGTAGATGCTTTATATGCAGATAAAGTTGGTATTTCGGTTAGAATTGAGTATTATGAGGTTCTGAGGAGGGTGGGTGATTCTGTGAGAGCGACATTTATGGAATTTGAGAATGCCATTGCATCTTACACAACAAGTAACCCTTTTGCTGGAGGAGGAGTTCTCCATCTTACCAAATATGTGATGAACTACATCAGGACTGTCACTGACTACAGTGAGACTCTTAATTTGCTTTTAAAGAACCACGATAAAGAGGATCCCACCTCAGTGCCAGCTAACATGAATTCAGCCATGGAAGAGGAGAGCTTAAGCGGAAGTTTGACTTGCAATTTTTCACCAATGGCTATCCGCTATCGATCGGTTGCTTCAGTTCTAGAATCCAAACTTCATGAGAAATCAAAGATGTACAAGGATGTTTCACTGCAACACATCTTTTTGATGAACAACATACATTACATGGCTCAGAAGGTTAAGAATTCAGAGCTTAGGCTTATTTTTGGAGACAACTGGATCCGGAAGCACAACTGGAAATTCCAACAACATGCAATGGACTATGAGAGGGCTACTTGGAGTTCGATCCTTCCCTTATTGAAGGACGACAGGAATTCTGGTTCGAGTTCTGTCTCAAAACTCAAAGAGAGGTTCAAGAACTTTTATCTCGCATTTGAGGAGGTCTACAAAACCCAATCAGCATGGCTTATCCCAAATGTTCAGCTTCGAGAAGAATTGAGAATTTCAATATCGCAGAAGGTGATCCAAGCTTATCGCAATTTTGAAAGCAGACATAAGAATCACATAAGTGACAAGCACATTAAATACAGTGCTGATGATCTGCATAGTTACTTGTTGGATCTCTTTGAGGGATCCTCAAAATCATTGCATAATCCTCACAGGAGGTGATAGAACATAGCAGAACCACAAGAATTTGTAGCATTTCCTTTTTGAAGTTTTTTGACATAGGTAAGGCCTCTAGGTTTGTCTCTGCCCCGTATAACCTTATTTTGATTGATAAAGAGGTGGTGCTATGCAAATTCACCACCTGCTTTTGTACATCTCTCCAGTTCACTTTTCCATGTTCCAAAAATGTAATCTAATACGAAATGGTGAAAATTTTCACATGCAGTATTTTTTTGTACTAGCTCTCTGTGCTAATATTTGTTGATTCGCCCTTTGTGCTATTATTAATCAAGTCAAATAACAGTTATATGAATCTTGTTTTTGGTTTGGTTGCATCTAGTGTCTGGTATTTGATAGGGTTACAATTCATGGAACCAACAATCATGAGTTTAGAGGATGATAATACTGTTTGAAGTGTAACAACCAACTTATACAATCAAGAGTGCAATGGTGTTTGCAGGTTCTTTAACATGGGCGGTTAATAGAGCACACATGACTTGTTGCTGCTGCATTTATCAGATAACATACCAGAAGAGACACCAGTTAAAACAAAGGCTCACCAAAGAGGGAGAGACGGAGAGTAAAGACAACAAGGGTTGACTGTGAATGAGTTAGAAAAAAGCTCTGGGGTTTACAGCTTGATGGGATTTTTATATCACGCTTAATGAAGCAGAAGCAGGGCTGCGCTTGTTCAGAAATGATGTCCTATGGTTGGCGGTAGAATGGCAACTTCAAGTTGGGGCCTACATGGATGAATATGAACAACTTGGCATGTGATTAAAAAAAATGCGTCTGTTAGCCCATCACTTTAGGTTTGAAAAAGGAATAGCTTTGCCTGAACAATTTGCCAGAAGAAAGAGACCTGACTGTTGACAACAATCCTTTCTGTAGGGCCCAGGAAAAGGTATCTTATGGTGGATATTTATTTCATCAATGGTGGTGGAGATATTTGTTGGAGACATTGAATATGGAGCTAATTTTGAAACAATGTATGTGACAAATTCATCTAAAAAATTACGGATGATGTGGCTGAGAAGACCACTTGTGAGCCTGCCAAGATATAGAAAGTTCAACTTGACTTGCTTAGACTTTAGATGAAGGTACATGCGTAGGCAATGTACCTATCTGTTACAATCACAAGAATAGCCCGTGAATTGCTGAATTTTCACCAATTTTTTGCATGATGGATTGATCGGGCATATCATCAAACCATCCATTTTACAGTATGAATGAAGTTGACATGAGTTTAGTCACCCGACTGAGACTTTTCTCACACACCTACACCAAGTTGGGATGACCTTAGCTGTTGTCCTCCGGAATCCTGATGTTGACTGCTTTAGTACATTTCAAGGGTTCAATTAATTTAACAACCCCTGAGCGATTTGCAGATTATCAATGTTGCATTGAAAGTAGCAACTTAGTGAGCAGAAACCCTGAACCGTTTACCCTTGATTCAGTGTCAATGATAAAATGAATGAGCCATACTTCAAGATTTTCATTCAAGTAAAAAAGGAAAAAAAAATTATATATATATATATATATATATTCTGAAATCTTTTCAAAATGATTACAAACAGACAAGTATTAGATCAAATTGTTGAATGACTGGCACCAAAAAGAAATTCAACAGTTTTGCCTTTGACCGGTACAATATGCATCTTGCTTCAGCAATCTTTTGGCAATGGAGTTTTACTCCCGAGGCATGAAACTTGATTAACGCACAAGAGATGACAAATAACAAAAACCTCTACTAATAAAACTGAGACAAAAACTATTAATGCACAACTAAACTTATTAAAGTACAACAAACCATCTTCATATCCCGACTGAAACAGATCTCAGTGACAGCCAACACCACAGCAAGCAGCAACAAGTATACAACACAAGGCATTGTCGCACATGCCAACACACAGTCTATATGCACCTAACAAGTTGCAATCATATAATAGTAGAATGCAGACCAAATAATCTCTTTTGCAGTCAATACTTCACTTTTTGAAGACAGTCATTCAGCCCAAAATGGTTTTTGAGGTACCATGTTACCAGAATTGAGGTTAAAACTGGAGTCACTGCTGCAGGATTCTCACCATCTTCCTTGGGTTAGTCGTCATCATCTTCTCCATATTCCATTAGCTTGACCAAAGTATCAGAAACGACTACATGGTTTGGATAACAAAGGCTAATAAAAATTAGAAATGCAAATACAACTGTGACCAGCTGAGGAACAATTCTTTTTAGAAGATAAAATGTAGGTAATATCACCTCCCCCTCTTTTCCCATTGATAGCAATTTAGCAAAAGAAAAAACAGTGAAAAAAAGGTGAAAAAGTTTCCATTCTTACCAGGGATATTATCAGATTTTGTTTTATTCAAACTATTGTTCTTGTCATGCAATTTTGCAGTTGGAGCCGGCAAAGTAAATTTTGGTGGTGGCGGAGGAGGCATGTTTCTTGGAGGCGGATGGCGCATTCCGTTGTCTAACGGCTGGACCAACTTATTTGGAGCTGGCATATTTGATACATTTCTCACATCCAAATTGGCTGACAGCTCACTTCGATTTGATAGTTCTGATCCCTGTAACAAGTTAGAGACAAAGAAACCAAGCCTAATTTTTCAATGATCATTGTATTTATAGTTTTTCATTGATCTTGCTATTCATGCATTCCAATGCCAAACTGAGTCATATTAAGAAAACCTCAAGAGTTTCATATGAAAAAAAACCTCAAGAGTTTCCAGAGAAACATTATAAGGGAAATTCAAAATGTAAAGCATAAGAACCACTGTTGAACTTGGATGTCTTTATATTAACATATGTGATTCCAGGACATATAGGTCAAAGTCTTTCATAGGAAAATTTTGTAATAATAAATGTTATGAAATCAAGAATTCAGTGCTTTAAAAAAAAAAATGAAAGAAAGAAACTTTCTATTGGGTGACTTGCAACAGCATGCAAAGACCCAGTAGGGAGATGCACAGCCACCACCATCATGCCAATGTCCAGAAAACAAAACAGAGGCAGAAGCAGAAGATCTTCTCCATTATCATTTTACAAAACTATGAATCCTGGGGCTTCAGTGGGAGAACCTATGCATCTGGCATCAATTATTCGTGTGTGTATTTATTTTATTTGCTTACTTATTTAGTGTGCATACCTTTTAGCTGGTATCTAACATTCTAACCCAACTTATTTAGTGTGCATGCCTTAAAGTAGGTAATACTTTACTACCACTGAATTCCAGCAACATAAGTATCCAAAGCTGGCTTTTGCAGCCTCTTATGCAAAAGAAGCGCAGCATGCATACTGGCAGTGGTCTACTTGAGAAAGTGAGCACTAGATGCAACACAATAAGCAAAATCATCATTCTAAAAGGCATACACATTGTCTGCCACCAGTGTAAATCAGCACAAAAACTTGAATTGGCCCCTCATCATAGCTCTGAAGCAGCAAACACCCATTAACAGGGCTGTAAATCCTGTTAAACATACAAACCAATGGCCCAAACAGAGAGGTGCGATATCGACCTGTTAGCTTCATAGAAGGTCAGAGAAAATACCTGGAATATAAAGCAGAGGAAGTCAGCAAAAGATACAGTCGAGATAAAGAAAAGGAAGAGTTAGCATTGTATATGTGGTAGTTCTCATATCTTGTTTCTTTTTTCATAATCATAAAATTGAATAAATAAGTTTCACCCAAAGTGAAATAAATCAGAGCACAAAAAAAGAGAGAGTACAGACAATTCAAAAGCCTAAATTGTCACACACCAAAACCAGAAATTTTACTCTACTACTATAGGCAACAAATTGCCTATGTGGTGAACTGTTATAGGTCCATATCTTCCACAACCACTGGCAAGAAAGGAACAATAAATGGTTCATTCCTTCACAATGTAATTCAGTTTTGATCTCAAAAACCAAGCATTACAAAGTATACTATCACTGCTACCCAGAAATTTAAAGATCTAACAGCTTATAGACATGAATTTCTAGAAACCTTAATTTGAATGATGGATATTATATCCATCTTTATCTTTCTCCTCTTTCACACTTTATTGTAAACAAAATATAAAAGTCTACATCTCACACCTTTCTTCCGAAACAAGCTAGAATAAAAAATTTCATTGATACCTGGTTGTGTTTTGCAGGGCCCTTTGCACCAACCGGTAGCTCCTGAAACTTTCGTTTCTGCACAGGTTGCTTCTCCTTCTCAGACATGGAAGTGACTGTTGATGTCATTGATGTTGTTGCCGTGCTTGATACTGATGCTGTAGGAGCAACTAAAGATGTGAGAGGAGAAGATGACTGTCGAAGGGCTAGGGCAACTTGTTGTAGAGGTGTAGCCTGAGGATATATTCCTTCATATCCACTATAGCTTGTTCCTCCAGTTGATACAGGCTGAGGATAACCAACTATATTTTGCTGTGGCTGCACACTGTTCAATATTCCTCCAGACTGTAACACCATGCCTTGAGAATAGACAGTAGTAACTCCAGGAACTAACAGAGCTGGTGGAACAGGTGATACGCTCACTGTAGATGTCAATGCAGCAGCAGAACCTGCATTTAACTTTTGCTCATTGCCAAAATTCTGAACACCAGTCAACAACTGCTGTGGGGGCGGAACAGCATTATAGATTTTACATGATGAAACCCTAATATAGTCAAAGAAATATCAATGGTTATTCCTGACACAAAACTACATAAAGCCATGCATCACAGACCATTTGTGGTCATGATCCCAACTGATTATCATGAATATACATCTAAAATACAAAGAAAAATGATGAAAATATCAAAGTTCTACAGAATAAGACATAAGTTTTCCATTACCATAATTTTACACATAAATGTTACATACTTCACACTGGCCAAATCTAAGCAATTAATAGAAAATAAACTGCATCTGCATTGCCTCACTGTTTTGGGGAGATATAGAGAACACATAAACCCATTGTAAGCACTAGGCAATCCAAACTTCTTGCCAATATAATTTGAAGCTGCATTACCTGGAGGCACCACACTCTACACTGATTGTATCCAACAGACTTTCTGCCAGACGCTTTGCATCTTCCAAGCTTTTAGGATTATTACTGGACAAGAATAAATGCAGTGGTTGATGCACTTCTGGAACCAGAATGAGAGTATGTCACAACACATTTTGAAGAATCCAGAACAACAAAAATCAATAGGCAATCACAGATTTTATAATACACAGTACCTTCGCATTGCGTGCCTTCAGAGTTTCCAGAACCACGCCCTCTTAGTAAGACAGTTGCTCCTGTTTCATTCATAATGTGATTTATATACTGGTCCTGCATGTACAAACGGAAGCACCAACAGAAAAACAATCTCTCCCAATTGTATGGAGATGTCAGAGAAAGCTTCAAACATTAGAATCTCTTGTCCTCATCATTTGTAAATAAATTCAAAACAAAAAATCAAATGGAACAGACCAAATAACTAAAAGTTGATGAAAACAAAATTGAAACATTAAAATCAAACAGGATATCCCAAAACTTATAGAACAGCCAATATTACAACAAAGTTAAAGATTGTAAGCAGAGATAAGTCTACCACAATGCAGATTGACAAACAATATAAAATAAAACTAAAATCAAAACCATTTTGACAAAGCCCTTAAAATGATAGCCATATGGGGAAGATGAACATAGAGGAAAGAAAAATCTCACATTTGGTCCACGAATGCGAGCAGCAATGTTCAGTGATGTGTCAGCATCAAAGCCCAAAAACATACATGTACTCATTGCCTGATAACCAAAGACAAAAAGGGATTATACACGGGACTATGTGAAATAACTCAAAAACCTCATTAGTGAAATGCATGTATACCTGCACCCAATTGCCCATAGCTGTTTGCAAAGTGGGAAAACCTGTATGACCCTGTTTCAGCATTTCTTCAACCATGGCAGCTGCACGGTCAACTGCTAAAATTCGTTCCGCTGTCTCTTTTAACTGCACAGGTTATTAATAAAAATAAAAAAAAGAAAAATAAAACTATAAAACAAATCCTTCTGGAAACAAGAAGGAAACTTTGAGTCTCACATTTTTCATTATTTATGGCCAAAAAATAGCACAAGCAGGGGTCAGGCAAGGACCTCAAACGGGTGTGACATAACTTTCTATCTTTTTGGGCTTTTTCTTTTTTTTGTGGTGGGGGGGAATCAAAGTCATCCAAGTTTAAGGTATTAAAGTTAAAAAAATGTTTACTCATTAATAGCCATCTCCTTGGGAGTAATTTACAAGCCAAGCTTATGTTAAAAGTGTATCAATTACGCCGCAACATATTCAAATATACCGTGTATCCAATCTTTTACTCGTCTTTTAAGCCACATATGTCACAACCAACATGTTTTCTTTTGAACTGGGAAATTCTTGTCTCAAACACACAAAAGGGCTTCAGCTAGCCTCATAAAGTATAGATCCCTAAATATGACACTTGCATCTCTCCAAAAACTGGTTAATGGTCAATTGTGTAGGTCCTTAAAGAAAAATACTTACACTAAAGGAAGATAGAACATAGGAAGCAAAAACTAACATAGCCAATCAGAGTCTCTTTCTCTCAGTAAAGTAAGGAGTGAAATTGCACTTCAAACAAAAAACTTACAATGAATGGCCTAATGCAGTTCTTAGTAATGTATAATGTTCCAAAAAAAATGTAGCATCGATCCTGTGTTATAATTCCTCAGTTGTGAGGAAAGGCTATTTCCGGGCATAAACAAAAGTAAATATAACGTGAAAGCATACAGCCACATAAAACTCCAAATCCGAAACCATAACTTCGATAAATGTTCCGTATGGATAAATCAATCAAACTTACATGAGCCCCTGCAGATATGTGAAGATATAGAGGTTTTTCACCATCGGGTGGGGCATTTGGCGGACGATACTTACCCCTGAAATACAATTCCAGTTATGCATAAACAAGAAGTAACAGAGTGAATACGTGTGCGTGTGAGTGTGAGAAAGAGAGAGAGAGCGAGAGAAGATGTTAGAAAACTCCATCATTTATTCCTATAATCCCCACAAACCTGGTTATTACCACAGCACCAGTGTATTTTTGAATCTGCAAGACCAGTGAAATAACAAATCAGTCTCCTAGGAACAAAATAACCATTCCTGGAATATAGTAACAAGAGATAAAATATTATTCAATCAAACAAATTAAAGAAAATCAAACTCACCTCTTCCTGTGTTTGACGTTTAGTTAGTTTGTAGCGAACAGAAGACTCCGAATCATTTATAACAATTTCTCGTGCAATTATTAACTCATCTTGGATCTTAGGCTAAAATGAAACAATTTACAAAATCATTATTGATTTAAAAGCCAAAGAAGAAAAGTGAAATAGACTTCAGCCTAAAAGGGATATAAAATTTAAAAAAACTGATGACAAAACCAGGGAAAATTTAGGATACAAGAACTAAATTTGTAAATATGGATCAAGGAGAGGGAGGTACCTCCACAACTTATAAGTTAGCCACTGATAAATTGGAAAATATTTCTCATTTTTTTGCAAAATAATTAAAAAGTAATAGCATTTAGCAGAGTAGAGGTCACCAACCACTATGTTAGAATATGCAAAGGACACACGTTCTAAGACACCAAAAATATCACTATTTTCGGCCAAAATAAGCAGATGAGCAAACACTGTTTGTTATACAATACACTGAAAGAAAAGCTGAAATTTCCTATCGAGACATTAAGGTAGATGACCCAGTTCATAGGATACTTGCAATGAATGAAACGGCCAAATTTCAACAATTCACAGTATTCACCAGAAACACAACAACCTTGAACTTAATTTATATTTTTTTTTAAAAAACGGACATTTCCATTGACAAGCTGTAGATGAATGTATTCACCTGTCCATACAACTTGTACTACCCCATGTGTCCACACCTAATGTAAAAGAAGTTATTGTGCATTGACTTTATCATAGATCAAAGCACTTATAAAACTGCAAGGAAAATTTTGACAAAGACCATACTTCATTGTAGTAAAAGCATACAGAAACATACAGGACCGAAAGCCTAATTTGCAAATCACGAATATAGGACGAAGGAAAGAAATATATGACCAAAATATACCAAAAATTTGCAGCAAAATTATGGCAGTAAGAACTAAGAAGAGAGAACCATATCTCACTTGATTGGACTTGGGTGGCAAAGGCACCTGAAGCACAACCGGTGGAACAGTTGCACCGCTAGCCACCTGTGGATTTGTGAAGAAAGCAGCAGCAGCAGGAGCAGGGACAACTGGGGCCGCTGGCACACCAGGCAAGGAAATTCCTAAGCTGGGTAGAGGGAAATTAAGCAATGATTCCGCTGGCTGGTCCCACTTCCTCTTTTTCCTACAACAAACATCACAATATTGCATATACAAATCACTGATCAAAAGCAGCAAATACTCACCAATCAGTCAACTGTGTTTCAAACTTGAATTTCAATCTCAAGCAAGATGAGAAAAGATAAATATTACAAACCAACTGAAATCATGTTTTTCTTTTTTCTTTCCTCCATGAGCTCGAAATTAACTTCATTATGCTAAGCTAACATCATCATTGACATTGTTGTAAGTGATATTATTATTATTAGTCATGACGAATTCAAATAAAAGAGAAATGGTGAAATGTTAATCACTCCCAAACAACACAAGAATTAAATCAAAACCTCAATAACAATTAATGCATCAATGTAAAAACAACGCCCTGGCCTCCCCCACCCCCCCCCCCCCCCCCCCAAAAAAAGAATTAAATAAAATGAAATATTATATAATATACCTTTGCCGTGTTTGAGAGGACTCGTCGGTAGATACGGCGGAGTCGTCCGACGAGACCGTATGGTGACTGTCTTCTGTCATATTGTCGACGCTTAAATTCGTGAAATTAAAAATAAAATTCAATTAATCGTCCGGTCCGTCCGCGATATATTGATACAGATGAGCTTTGTGCGTAAAATTTCGGGGTTTGCTTGACGCGCCCTTGACGGTGTCGTTTTATTTTGTTGTTTGGCAAATTTGCAGCAAATAAAATATAATATTTAAATGACGGGTATCATATTTTATTTGCTACTTAAAATAGTTGGTAAACTATAGCTGACATCTGGATCGTGATCATCATTAACGGATGTACCTATTATCTTTTAAATAATCTCTTTATCAGTAGAAGATTTTATTACTGCATCATTTTCACAAGAATAATTCAAAATATGCTTAATATCCATGGCATTTCTATAGTGTAGACCAGAAATAGCTTCATGAATTCCATCGATGCCTTCATCTTCACCAACTTGTTGTTTGGTAGTCACACCTTAGTCTGGCCAAATTTTACAATATCGAAAACAATTTGCAATCGTTGTTGTCTTCACATGAATGTTCCAAGCCGCATTAATAAAATTGATAGCATTCAATATGTTAATTTTTTCTCGAATTTGTTGCTCCTACCTCATAGCCTTTCAAGATGCTAGAATAAAAACGATGTCGATAATGAATTTTTAGTGCTCGAATAATCTAAGCATCACATGTTTAAAGCTTTGAGGTTGTATTAGGAGGTAAGAAAAATAGTTCAACATTACTTAAGCCTTCGATAACTTTTGGATGTGCTAGGCAATTGTCCACCAAAAGTAGATCTTTTATGCCATTCATTCCCTTATAAAACCAACAAATAAATTCTTCAAAAAGTAATCCAGTCACCCATGCTTTCTTGTTAGCTCAATAATGACAATTAAAATTGCTAATGTTCACATTTTTAAATGATATAGGATTAGCATACTTACCAATAATCCAAAGTGGTACTTTACCAGAGCCATCACCATTGCAACAAACAGCAATAGTAATTCTCTCCTTGTCCTTCTTTCATCCTTCCAATTACTTTGTAGCAAGCGAATGATCTACTTCCAAACGATAGAATAAACCCGTTTCATCCATATTGTAGATATCCTTATATTAAAATTGGTCTAGTTTGGCTTTTATACTTGGTAAAGCAACTTCAATATTCTCCATAGCTACCGAACCACTTTCACCAAACCTTTGATAAGATTTAATTCCATGTCTCGCCATAAAACGCTCGAGCCAACCACTTAAGAAGTTAAATTTCGAATTAGAGTTGCCATACATTTTCTGCAAAAATTCTTTTGCTTTGGTTGGATAATTTCTCGAGTCATATTCACTTTCTCTTGATATTGGAGAAACCACTCATACAATACTTTTTCCAACTTGGATATTTTGCTGGTTTGTGCCTCTTAACATTCTTATTCTTCATCTCATTTGACAAATATTCAACTGACTTTTTAAGAGTATTTGATATCGTTGACTAGCTTATGGGGGGGTGAGTTTTTTGTTGAACCCATTACTATAAATCTTTTTGACTTGAAGAGGGATAGTCATTTTTATATTCGCACAGTGCTTTCCTTATCTCATCAGTCAATTTAGATATTTTTTTAAACTCCTTTCAAATGAGAAGCTATGATTCTAATAATTTAAGTCTAAATTAAAAATAATGGATTATGTATTTATAGAGTTTGTGTTATATGTTCTATGTACTAAGTACAATGTACTTTTTGGCTTCTATGCACATGTACTCGTATTTATAACTTAGGAATCTTAGTTAAAAGAGTAATAAATGTGACAAGAAAACTCTTGATAAATTAATAAATATTCATTCACTGATAAATTAATAAATTATTCATTTATCGATAAATAAATAACTCCACTAAAATAATATTTTTTCCCAGTCCAAACAATATTATTTTAAAGAGGTTTACAGCAATTGATATTTGCTTGACACCAATGGAAAAAGACGTATATATATATACTAATTGATGTTTCTCTTTCACCAATGGTAAAAGCAGTAAAATGTGCTATAAGTTTGTAATGAGAACAAGAATAATACAAAGTATTCCAATATTTTCAACTCAATTTGAATCTTAACTAATGTGACATTTTTTTTATAAAATAATGGTTAAAATATAATTTTACAAATCATGAAATCTATCGTCTAACTGATAAATAACATATATTATTGAAACTTGCGAATACAAATATCCCAAAAGCTACGTTTTTCTAAAATATAGATGGTATTAGCTTAAATTTAAATGGTTGCTATATAGATAGAATATGAAAAATACATTACATGAACTATTATAAGTAGTTGGGATGTTAAATAAAGGGTGATGATATATATATTCAGCCCATGGTTTTTGTAAACACACCCAAATTTTAGAAAATAATTACAAAAAATGCACATTATTTTTAAAATAATTTCAAATAAAGAAGAATTTTAAAGAATTAATTAATAAAATCTATCTTAATTTACTTTTTGTGACATAAATTTCTTATTATATTTAATTACAAAGATTACTTTGGCATAAGTTAAAAATGACTATTTTACCCTTATAAGATAAAACAACCGAAAATTTACCTTAACTTCAATAGTTTTCTAATTTTATACCAAACTCATTGTTTCTAATACTACTTTATTAGTATGACTATTAAAATTTAATTAAGCTAAAATATGGTCTTTATGGCATAATACTCACATAAATGATTGGGCTGTTAAATTTATGTCATATACATGTAAGGGTAGTGAAAATAATAATTAGATTTTATTTAAAAATATTAGATTATAAGTCACAAATTAAATATGTAAATTATTAGATATAATAACTCGTGTTTATTAGGGTAATTTGGTCATTTTAAATCATAATAATAAAATAGTAAAATAAAACTTATATTAAAGTTTATTATCTAATATGGTCAAAGAAATCTAAGAAAAAATTTTAATAGAAGAATTTAATTAATTAACTATACAAAACTTTTATTGATTTGTATTTTTTAAAAGGAAAATTATCCACCGTCCACCTGATTTTTCTCACTTTTTCAAAAATACACAAATCTTAAATTTTTTTGCTGAACTCCACCTAAAGATAATTTTTTTTTTACCTGTCCACTTCCGTTTACAAACCGTTATAACTTTGCTAACGTCATAAGAGCAAAATGGTCATTTCACTTAGGCTTCAAAAACGACGTCGTTTAGAATCTATGATTAGAAAAAAAAAAGGCTTTCTCTTCTTCACATTTGAAAGCCGCAAATAGAAACCAAAGAATAGCATCACAAAAATCTCAAAGCAAAGGATAAAAGCTCTCTCTTGCTGGCTTTATCTCTACAGAGACAAAACGCGCCATTTTTGCACCTCCACGCTCTTCATTTTTCGGCCTTGAATCACAGGTTTCAACATAATTTCACTTCTTTTCACTTTCTTTTTCTCGTTAAGATTTGGTTTTTAGATAGTATTGAAATCGGCTTATAAACAGAAAGTTAGGCTCTTTTATAATTAATATTTTGTTACCTTAATTGAATGAATTATGGTTTAGGGTTTTTGGTTATTTGTGGATTATTTATTTGTTTTCTACTTAATTTTCTTTTGGGTAAAATTCGTAGTTTATGGGTTTTGTTTTCTCACTACATTATTTGTGCATGATTTATCATGGTTCCATCACTCTTAGTGCGATATACATCATTCTATATTCAATATAAATATACTGTTTTTTTATGAAAAATGAATGTGATTTCATTTGACATGTGTTATTTTAAATTTGCATTAGTGTTCTTAGATGCAATCTCAGCCTATGTAATTGAGTTGATATAATGGTGTTAAAATTTGTGCAAAAAGAAAAGATTGCTCATCTGCTCTTTCGCATGTTCTTTGATGTAGTTTTTCTCAGTTTCATGATACAGCAATAGAAGGTGGGAAAAGCTTTGCGAGGAGAGATTGTCTCCTGGAGATTAAGCAGGTGCTGTGTCTGAATGAATGAATGGGGGGGCAAAAAAGTCATTTATTTAATATTCTGTTAATTCTCTTAACTGTGTGCAAATGGAAGTGTAGAGATGCAAGAAAATGTAGCTTCAGGTGAAATTCAGCTAAAAAAAAAATTTGTATATATTTAGAAAAAACACAAAAAAATAGGTAATCGGTAGATAATTAGCCTTTTTTAAAATATTGCAAACTTACCATAATTGGGTTTATCTATTTTGCCATAGTTGTACGTTACCACAGTTTTTGTTTTTTGTAACTTAGCAAAATTTCATTGAGCCCCTTGTGTTCTATTTTATTTATAATTTATTAAAAAGTTTTATGATACTTTCTACTTACCTACACTATCAAATTTTAATTTATCACCTTATATTCTTTTTTATTTACTACTCTTTTGCAAATATTGAAGGAGTTTTTGTTTATAATCACAACACATTAATCATCATAACATACTAATATCAATAAAAATACAAAAATACCCTCAAATTAATACTAAAAAAAACTTTTTCCTCTCTTGAGGAATCACGATAGCTCGTCTTCCATCACTCATCCTCAACAAAATTTTCAAGGATAATATCATCTCATAATAATTAATGCTTTCATGATAAAAGAATTAACAAAATAAAAAATAAATCCCCTTTGAATCCATCACTCTCCACTATCAATTTCTCTTCATCATTGTTTCTTACCGATAGCAAGCTAACAATCAAGGACACTATCAATCTAACCTTTACTGACTGGCCAGTTGTAACCCTTACCCATATCCGCCACCGTGTAATTTATTTGATTTTTCAAATAAACAACCACAATTTTCCTTAATCATCAACCCAACACATTTTCTTTTCTCCGAATCATATGCTTACAATAAAAATTCAAGCTTTAAACTATTGTTGTGGTCATTATAATGTCTTTTGCATGTTGTTGATAGATAGAAAACAATCTAAAGGGAACTAAAGACATAAAAAGAAATTATCCACGATTGTAAAACCATTAATCCAAGCTAAGTCTTCAACTCTCTAGTAATTTTTACTTCAAAAACCTATGACACTGTTTTAAACCTATAAATCAAAATGATCCACTCTACCTTTGCAATTTTGATCGCCATGGGTTTGCTTTCCGTTTTCGTAATTGTGAAATCTCCGACATCATCTCCAACGAAGACTACAACACCAGTAGTGCCGACGCCATTGAAGACTTCGTCGATCGCTTCCCCGTTCCGTTGAGTGCTCCACTTGTGGCCTCGCCCTCTCCAGTCACTATCAGCTCTCTGCCATCACCTCCTCCGTTTTCTTTTTCTCCGGCGCTGGCAAATTCTCCATCATCGATCTCAACGCCTCCATCTGATGCTCCTACTTCATCTGAGAACTCTAATGTTTTGAACGGATTTGTCGTTTCTTGGTCTTTGCCTTTCGGGCTATTCGTTGTCGTTTTGGTTATATAAAGTTCACTGAGTGGAACATCAATTTATTATTGTATTTGGACAACTTTTCTCCCATTCTATTTTTTTATTTATTTACATAATTTATAATGATAGAGATAATTATTTTAATTTACTTCTTATTATATATTTTTTGGTTAAAAAAATTATCCACGATTGTGAAAAAATCCAAAAAAATAAATTATCAAATTCAAAACCCTAGCCATTGTGACCACCATAGTAGCTAAAAAAGCTGCCCACAAAGCAATTCAGCCAGCCGCTGCCAATAGCAACATTGTCAGCCTCTACAAACTAAAATACCACCACCTCCCATCCTTAGCCACCACAAGAACTAGGGATGGCAAAAGGAAGGGGACGGAAGGGGACCGATATCTCCGTACCCATCCCCAATATTCTACATAGTCTTAATCCCCTCCCCGTCCCTGTCAAAATTGCTTGAGTGAATCCCTGTCACCTCCCCAAATAATAACAGTAGATCCCTAAGGATTCTCGATCTCTGAATAACTGATATATTTTTAATTTCTGTATTTAATTTAATCATATTTAAATAAAAAATTTAAATAAAAGTAAACTTGACAACATACATTACATTAAAATTAATTCATTACAAAAGTCACAATACAAAATACAAATTATCAAAATAATTATCTTCGTCTTCATCAACCTTCATAATCCTATACTAATACTTTTGTTTTATTAGATAAAATTTTAAAATATTTAACAAATATTATAACTAAAACAAAACTTTTGGCCCAACAAGATCTGTCCACCCTTATTATGTACGAAATAGAAATTTAGGACTATAACTAAAAAGGCCCAAAAGTTTAATAATATAGATATTTTGATATTTAATATTTTACATTTTACAATTTATTATTTATTATTTATTCACTAATAATTTTAGAAAAATAAAATAAAAATAAAAATTTAAAATGGGGAAATGGGGAGGGGATGGAGATTCAACCTCATCCCCATAATCCCCATCTCATCCCCGAATAAGAAACTGGGTAAAAAATCATTTATGTCCCCTCTTTGAATAAGAAATTAGGTACAAATTCGTTTCCGTACCCTCCCCAAATGAGAAAAATCCCCAAGAGGCTCCGTCTCCGTGGGGATTTCTACCATCTCTAACAAGAACCACCACACAAACAACCAAACCTATAAGTAATTGTCCTCAAATCGACCACCGATCAGCATCCTTTATCAACGATTGAAGCCACCATTAAACTCATTACAGGAGAGCGAGAGAGGGGAAGAAGAAATGGGAAAAACAATGCATGAAACATTTAGAATTTTATTATTTTTAATAAAATTTAATGGTAATTTTGTTTTTTTTAATATTTGTGAATAAATTGTAAATAAAATAGAGTTCAAGGGGCTCGATAAAATTTTACGATAACCAAATCACAAAGGACAAAAATGTGTAATTGTAGGAAATATCGAAGGCTCACCCTTAAATGGAAGAAAAGTTGTTTCTGTACTGATGTTGCGTATTAAGTGGTACATATTAAAAAAATATGTTGCAAGATTACTACATTAAAATTAAATAATAAACAATTATTTAATATATGTCATTTTTTTTGGTTGAAAGATGATACAGGTCACATTGTCACATTGAGTTGAACTGTTGAAGGTTGTCTGTTTATGATAAAACAAGTCTGACAATCTTTAATATGCAATCTTGAATTTTAAAATAAAAAAAATATTATTTCCTTTCAAAAAGAGTTTATTATTTTATTTGACACGATCGAAAGTGATTTTGTGGTCCTCGAATTTCCTTTCTCTTGCTACATATCTGGAAAAAAAAAAGTAAAAAAAAAAGTGCAATGTTGAGAAAAAACCATGCAAAGCCTTTGCCAGAATACTTTTGCCTCTTTCACAACTAACCACCCAAATTTTTTTTTATCATAATTAGCCAAACATCTGAATTTTGGACCAAAGTGTCCTCATTAGTGCACCAAATTTACAAAGACAAGCCATTCTTGCAAAATCCAGGAGGAATTAATACTCAAATCACTCTCTACACCTTTAACACTAACAAATGATCAAACATTCATCACTCTCAACAAATCAACGAATCGCATCAACAAGTTTTACACAACTGAAGATATAATAATCAATTATAGAGCTTGAGGAGGTTAGTGTTTGTTTTCATAGTATAATATTATAATCTTTTAAGGCATTAAGTTAAAAATTTTTGTGTATTTTGTTGATGGCTTTTGTTATTTTCCATTATAAAACCAATGTGACTTGTTAAAATACTTAGCTTAAGTTGAGAAATCCAATGAAAACTAAACACTCGAGCAAAAAACGAAACCCATGATAAGTGGGACAGGTGCCTGTCGAACATAAACAGCGTGGGACTTGTGTGCGACAGGCAGTGGGACAGGTGCCTGTCGCACAAAAACACAGTAGGTGCCTGTCGCACATAAACAGCGTGGGACTTATGTGCGACGAGCGAGTGGGACGATTGCACATCGCACATAAACACGATGTGTCGCATGTCGCACATACACACAGTGGGACTTATGTGCGACGGGCGATGGGACAGTGCACTGTCGCACATAAACACGATGAGTGCTGTCGTCACACATAAACACGGTGGGACTTATGTGCGACGAGCGATGGGACAGTGCACATCGCACATAAACACAAGATGTCGCATGTCGCACATTAAACAGCGTGGGACTTATGTGCGACAGGCAGTGCGACAGGTGCCTGTCGCACATAAACACAGTGTCTGCATGTCGCACATTATGTTCGACTTATGTGCGACAGGCAGTGTCGCACTTCCTGTCGCACATAAACACAGTGTCTGCATGTCGCACATTAAACAGCGTGGGACTTATGTGCTGCAGGTGCCTGTCGCACATAAACACAGTGTCTGCATGTCGCACATTAAACAGCGTGGGACTTATGTGCTGCAGGTGCCTGTCGCACATAAACACAGTGTCTGCATGTCGCACATTATGTTCGACTTATGTGCGACAGGTGCCTGTCGCACATAAACACAGTGTCTGCATGTCGCACATAAACACGGTGGGAAATATGTGCGACAGGCACCGAAATTATGTGCGACAGGCACTAGACTGACAGGTGCCTGTCGCACATGAGTAGCACTGTATTTATGTGCGACAGGCACCTGTCCCACTGGTACTCTCACATTAGTATACCTGTCCCAATGTGCACATGAGTAGCACATTACCAGGTTTTGTAGCGTGTAATCATTATTTTGTGTTTTTACTATATTTCAGGCTTCATGGATACTGTTGTGCTTCAAATGTGTTACGATGGTTGGTGGGAGACGTTGGAGGATGGTCGTGTGGAGTATATGAATGCGAAGAATTCGGCTTTTATGATTCATAAAGATTGTACATTTGATCAGTTTCTTGCAAGAGTGTATGAGATTTTGGAGATTAATCGCGATGAATATATTATCTCTATGAAGACAACTTTAAGGTCTAGTAACACAACTTATCGTGCGTGTTCACTGCCTATGGACATATTTAATGATGAAATAGTCAAGGTTGTGTTACGTTTGGCCTCTGAGGTAAACTATGGGTGCATCCCTATATTTATTACAACATCTCATCGAGTTCCGTCCGAAGATGTTGTGCCACCTGCAGAAACTGAAACTTTTTTTAGAGCAAATGACTCTGTACGACTGTTTGAAGAAGATGGCTTACCACAAATGGTGCCGTTGCAACAACATTACTCGCCAATTCGCAACAACAATGACACCATTTATGATGATGGCATTACATTAGCAGACGTTGGAGGAGAGGTATTACCAGTGACGACGTCAATACAACAACGTTACTCTCCATTCCACAACAACGACATCCGCAACAATGATGATCCTATTGATGACATAAGGAACACAGATGCGGACAATGTTTGTGCGGAACTGTATAATAGTCCGAGGGCCACTCACTTCGATGGTCTAGTATTTGATGGGGGTGTCGGTAATTCCGACATTCCTATTAATGATGAGGATGAGGGTCGATACGATATTCCTGGTAATAATAGAGACAGGCAACCTATTCCTCCAATGGGCCGTTGGACGAGTACGCCAGCAGTCGATCCCCTTACAAGTTTTGCTCCAGTTTTGCCTTCAGACTTGGTTGCTCCAGACTTTGTTACAACTGGAAATTATGATTATATTGGTGTCGGTAAGTTATTCGCTGAGAAGAATAAGTTAATACTGGAACTCCGCAAAGTTGCCTTGCGGGATAAGTTTGATTTCAAGATTGCACGATCAACGACTACGCGTTTCGAGGCCCACTGTTCTTTAGAATCATGTAAATGGCGTATTCGAGCAACGAGAGCTTCGAATGAGCGGAATGTTCCTTGGGTTGTGAGGAGAGTCGATGGTGCACACACATGTTCTAATGAGATGTTACCTAGTGGTAGTCGTCAAGTAAGGAGCCGGGTTGTTGGTCATATTATCGCAGATAAATTGATTCAAGAAAGACGGATATACACTGCGAATGACATACGAGCAGACATGCAGCAGGAATACGGTGTCCAATTATCATACCAGCAAGCATATCGAGCCAAAGAAGTTGGTCTTGATATAGTTCGAGGTACCCCAGCAGAGTCATACAACTTACTTCCCAAATACTCCAACGTTTTGACTGTGAGAAATGAAAGCACAGTTACTCACATGGAACGGGATGCAAATGGTAATTTCTTATACTACTTCGTTGCCCTTGGATCTTCCATCAAGGGTTTTTTACAATGCATCAGGCCAGTGATTGCTGTAGATGGAGCTCATCTAAAGGGGTTATATCATGGAAGCATGTTTGTGGCAACATGCTTAGATGGAAACAATAAACTCTATCCGTTAGCCATTGGGGTGTTCGATTCGGAAAACAATGATGCTTGAGAATGGTTTATGGTGAAGTTACATGGCGTGATTGGCGATAGACCAGAGTTAGTATTTATCTCTGACCGATGCACTCCCATCAAGAGAGCCGTTATGAAAGTATTTCACAATGCAGGCCATGGTATTTGCTTTTACCATATAAAGGGTAACATAAAGTCAAAATTTTGGATGTCCCAAGCTCTTTGGGAGCAATTTGAGCCAGCCTTTATAAACGCTGCGAAAGAGTATGGACATGCAGAATTTAAAAAACAACTTGAGGGGTTGTGGATGCTACACTCGGGTGCCGCTGATTACTTAGAGAATAATGTGGGTACGTGTAATTGGGCAAGGTCAGAGTTTGATGGTAGGAGGTACAGTATTCTAACCACCAACATCGCGGAGAGCGTGAATTCTTTGATGAGGGAACAGCGAAAATTTCCGATTACTCATCTTGTTGATCACTTTAGAAAAACATTGCAAAGAATGGTTTTTTGATAGGAAAATCGTGGCCGAATCGATGAGCACTCGCCTTACAACGTGGGCGGACGAAATAGTCACCGATAGGAGAAATAAGGCCGAAAGAATGACCGTGAAGCTCGTGTGATGGGACCCGATTCCAAGTCTTGGGTGGTGGTATTAAGGAGGGGCTAATTGATATACGTAACAAGAATTGCTCCCGTAGAGTATTCCAACTTGATCAACTTGTCTCGTGCACATGCAATTCTTGCTTGCCTCGCCATCCGAGTTGATTACATAAGCCTTTGTTCAGAATTTTACACCAAGGAATCATTGGTGAGGGCTTACGAACAACCAGTGGAGCCAGTTGGCGACGTTGCGGATTGGAATATTCCAGAGGAAATTCAATTAATGAACGTTTACCCACCAGTACAAGCACCTCCACCAGGTTGGCGCAAAGAGCTCAGAATACCTTCGATCGGAGAAGATATAAACCGTAGGACTGTGAAATGTGGGCGGTGCAACCAATCGGGCCATAACCGCAAGCGATGTAAGAATCCCATTGCATCGAGTCATAATTAGTTGTTAAATTCTGAGCAATTATGCTATGAAACCTCTTACAATTGAGGTTTTTCACAATTATAAGCAAAATAGTGGATCCTCGATCCGAAACTCATTTAATTATTTTTATATGTCCACAGTTATTTTTATAACTCAACGTATCAGCATGTAACCAGTATGTAACATTTATAAAAAAATTGTACTGATTACAATTTCTTACAAGCCAATATCATCATTAAACATGTCAACGGCAATCTTCTTCCTAAAATACTTGGCGTGGGTACTCGTGAAATCAAATTTGACACCGAACATTAAATACATCGTATACATCAACAAAAAAACACCGCAGTCACCAGTACCGGGCTCTTGTTGTGGCACGCCCTTAACTGCCACTATCTGCCATGGGTTGGCGCTCCGCAGGTCTTGTCGGATGTTGTAGAATCCAACATCTTCTAGCCATCGAGGGAATATGACTTCAAATGGCTTGAACTGCTTCTTGTACGTTTTATCATCGCGAGATTGTACCAATGAGTCATAAAGCCAGATCTTCTTAGTACGAAAGTCCACTCGGGCTAATATAATATCCAATGATCACCCCCTATGTTCATAGGGATTAATACCTGCATAAAGAAATTATCGTCACTTTAGTTGTTATGTTATAGAATGACATCATAAACTAATTACGTGTTAAAGGCCAATAAAAATTTACTTACGATATCGACATCTGCGAAAGATTTAGACAATGTGTCCTCACGCCCGTCAATATAGCTATTGAAGTTGTTGCTATATTGGAATGAATCGATGTCACAATCACCGTTATTCCATAGCTGCTGGATGAACACCTATACATATATAAAATTATCATACCAAATGTCGGGTAGCTTGTACCAATGATTATCATAGTAAAAGAGACAATGTCATCTATTATATTTGTTAAAGTAATCACCCAAAAAAAAGTGTCCGTATGAGTGACACGCTGAGATAACGCATTTGGAAACTGCTGTTGCTTTTTGCTGAGCAAGCGAAAATACGCATGAATATGCTGTAATGAGCAGAAACACACTGATCAAAATATGCAAATTATACAGAATGGTAACAACACTTAAGATTAAGTTAACACAGCACAATAATTACCTCGTCCTCTAGCCAGCCCATTGAAGAGTGGCCCAAAAGCACTTGAAAGAACGAGTTCGAATGACGGACTGAGCGGTCCACTGTAATTTTGCCATCTAACCATTGCTCAAACTCATCATGTCCACGTGGATTCTGAAGTCCTCTAAGTGGATTTATGTCCACACTCGTACAGTCATCAATCTCACCGTCCATTCTTTCGAGGTTGCCTGATGGCTTTACGCTTCGTACTCGCTTGAATGGAGGAATCATGTAAGGACTGTTGAAGACGTACGACGGTATGTATGGACGTCCAAACTTACTCATTCCCGGAGGCGCCTCTGTGAGGATTTGCACGCTCTCTCCACTGCCGTCCCCAATGAAACTATACAAAGACATAGGAGTGTGCACATTCTGATTACCCAGATCAGGGTACACTCCACAGTCAGTCGGTGCCTGAAAATACGATAAGATGAACATATTAAACAAATATTTACTTAAATCTAATTCAACATAAACTTCAAAGCATAATTTGCTCACCGGGTACGAGCGTCCACTTGGATCATCATTGTACGAGTGTTTCGACGAACCATCGGTATAAGCTGAGATAAATCCCATGACCGCTTGTCTAAAAGCTTTTTGCTCTTTACACTCTGCCTCGAAATCCGACTTCAGTTTAGAAATGGACCGATCAATCCTATTCATCCGTCGAATGATGTAATCGAAATGATACTTTGTCCTCGACTATTACCAAAAAACATAAAATATAATTTCAATGACATAGAAGAATGAGATCAACGTAAACGACTCGAATAATAAATTAAATCGCAAGTAACCTCTCGAATCGTCCACGTCATCGGAATCGGGTGCTTGTTTGTGCTTGTCATCTGCAGGATGCTCATCTTCAACTAAGTCTCGCCTCTCTACACGGGGATCGCGGTGTCGTGAGGTACCGCTATTTCCTCGCCATGGGCATCTCGTTGATTGAAGGTTGATCTTTGTGCCAAGTAAAATTAAACTAATGAGCCAAAGAAGCTCGAGGAAATGTCTTTCACAATCACCATAGTGTTATGCTATCGAGATAACGGTACTCACGATGCGGACCCAATCGGGGATAGATGGCACGTATTTCTCCACGATCGACCAATAGTTTTTGTCTTTCTCATTCGAGTTTGGTTGGATAGTTGGTAAAACGTTCCCCTGCATAAAGAATAAAAAATGGTTGTTAGTCTAGTCATCCAAAGATTTAGTAATATGAAAGTAGCAATATACATACACGTACACACACACACAAAGGAGGTACAGAAAGTAATATATATATATTACTTACAAGACGAGAATTGTCATTGAAAAACGAATAAACTTCAGCAAAGTTTATTTTAGAAGAGGCGATGGGCTTCCACTTAACGATTCGGGGAATCTTCTTTTTCGTTTTGCAGACCCACTCTGACGGCAGCCCGTCAATCGACTCAAAAATCCACGCCTACACGAACGAAAGTTAAAGGCCAATAAAACCAATCAATATATATTATTCATAATAAAATCCGAACTAAGTCATCGTAAAAAAATATGCAACACACCTGAACAGCGGACGTAAACCCATAAATATTGTACTTTTCAATCTTATGCTTCGGATTTTGCCGGCGAGTCTGCTTAAATTTTTCGCTTTTACCGTTCAATGCATTGGCAAGACTGTCGTATATAATTTCCCACGACATACAACCCCACGGACGACTTCGGAAGTGATCTATGTCGTCTACTTGGTCAAGCAATGAGAAATTGATTTGATAGTGTTCCTTTCTTGCATATATTACACGGTCTGCAAAATAAAACAGCGCGATCTTTATCGCATCAATGTCGTCCATAGCCTCGAAGTCCAAGTCCGCAAATCTTGACTCAAATTGCCGAAGATTCAAATTGCGAAACAAACCATCAAAATACTGAATAAGTAACCTATTAGGGGTTTTATGGTGTTTCGGTACAGCATCTCGACCATATGAAAGTCCAGTTACTAGACACCACTCTCCAACTGATAACCGTATTAAATGCTCACCAACTTGAAACCACAGCTGATCTCTTTCTTTACTTTTTCCATGAGCCACTTGCCTAAGCAACAAATTATGCACAAGAACACCACTGAACGGAAAGCTTTGTAACTCCAAGAAATGCCCAAAAACGTCTTCCTTAAACATTTTCAACTGCCGTTTTGTTGATTTTTCCCTGATGGCTTTCACAACTGTTTCTACTTTGCACATACTCGTGATGCGCCCAGGGAAGTGATCGCCATAAGGTATCTTCATCATGCCCGGTTTAATCCTCGATCTATCTAATTTTGCCATCTATCTGATACAAATCATATAATTTAATGGTTATGTCAAAGAATTAAATGTGATAGCCTAATAAATTTAACAAGAACACAGAAAAAATACAGAATAGGACTGTCTTTGTGTGCGACAGGGTGACTGTCGCACTTGTGGGGTACCCTGTCGCACACAAAGACAGTAGCTAAGAATACTGCGTTGAGTACGACGGTGCTGTCGCACCACGAGTCGCACGAGTGCGTCGCACGCACATTGGAAATTTACAACGCTATCGCTTTCGGTCGACGACAGCACTGTCGCACGTGCGACATGGTGCCTGTCGCACTAAAAGGCAGTTGTGTTGCACATTTCCACTTTGTGCGACAGGCACCTGTCGCACGAAAGGCAGTAGTGTTGCACATTTCCACTTTGTGCGACAGGTGCTTGTCGCACTGAAAGGCAGTAGTGTTGCACATTTTCACTTTGTACGACATGGTGCCTGTCGCCGCGAAAGGCGATGTTGCACAAAATCACTTTGTGCGACATGTGCACAACGACAGCACCGCAAGTCGCACAAAGTGGAAATGTGCAAAACTATCGCTTTCACGCGACAGAACCACCATGTCGCACTTGCGACAGGGTGCTGTCGCCCAAAGTGGAAATGTGCAACACTACTGCATTTCAGTGCGACAGGCACCATGTCGCACGTGCGACATGGTGCCTGTCGCACTCGCAAGAAGTGAAGCTCACTGTGTCAGAGATGCGACAGGCAGCATGTCGCACCAAAGATGGTGCGACAGCCTGCCTGTCACATCTTTGAGCGCGCGCGGTGTGCGTCCGACAGCCTAGAGTGCGCGCTCAAAGAGGCTGTCGCACGTACGGAGGGCGCGCTAAGCTGTTGCACGCACACTGCGCGCGCTAGGCTGTCGCTCCTTGCGTGTGACTGCCTAGTACCGGGCTCGCTGTGCGTGCGATAGCCTAGCGAGCGCGACCTATGCGTGCGACAGCCTAGCACCGCGGGCTGTGCGCACTGCCATCTCGCACCAAAACACCATTCCCAATACATACAAACACACCACGCGTAGCATCAATTTTCTATAAGAAATTTCATCAAACACATAATACGCACTAGTTGTAACTCATCATTTTTGCTAAGTTTCGTTTCAGTAATCCCTCTAACAGCCTATAAGAATCTATAATCCCAATCAAATTCATTCAAATAATGGAAAAAATCAAGTTACCTTACCTAGGGTTTCGTCCGCCGTCGATTGAAGAGGAAATTTTCGGGTGTTTCGTTCGCCGTCGATTGCAGAGGGAATTTTCGGGTGTTTCGTTCGCCGTCGATTGCAGAGGGAATTTTCGGGTGTGTGAGTTGATCACTCAGGGTATTTTCGGCCAAAACAAAATTTTTTAACTAATTATGATAAAAAAAATTTAGGTGGTTAGTTGTGAAAGAGGTAAAAATATTTTGGCCATTTTTTTAAATTTCCCACCTGAAAGAGTCTTTTTCGCTCAAATGAGGGAAGAATTCATTACACTTTTTGAAATTTTATTTCATAACAGAAACCAAGAAGAGAGAGCAAATTTCTATTTCTCTCTCTTGCTTTAGAAGCATTCAAAAGCAGCAGCTGAAGACTGAAGTCAAAAAGTGCTTCTGGGCTCTGTTTCCTTTTTGCTGTTAATTATATTGTTGTGTTTGAAAGTAAATAATGATGGCTCTGAAGTGGGGGTCTCCTCCTACAACACCAATGGGAGCCAGAGTGAGAAAGAGATATGAGCGTTTCAAGGCTTTTGGTCTTGTTAAGGTTACGGCTGATGGTAGTGGTGGTGGTGGTGAGTTTCCACCATTTCTTCCAAAAGAGATAGGAAAAATCAGAGACCCTTTTGCTAGAAATTTGGCTCAAAGGATAGTGAGACTCCCTGTAAAGGTTTTACTCTTGCATTTTCAGATTCTACTTTTCATTTTCCATATTCATGGTGATTTGATCAGCTTTTGATGACATACACGCTGCATTACATACAGTTTGAACCATTTTTTCTTTTTTACCGAATGATTTGGTGATTCATTTCAGATGCTTAAGTTGATTTTTCGATTTTCTCTTTGGATTGTGTAATACATCTCTCACAATGTAAGAAAAGAGAAGGAAAGAGGTGAACTCAAGAGCTCATTAAGCTATTGAGATCTATAAACTAGCCGGATTAAGGATGAATTTTGTAAAATCATTTTCTTAATTAGTAAGTATACTAACAGTAATCACGTTTTATAAACATATGTTCATGTCTAAAAGTAATATAAAGTACAAAAATAAATTTCCTAGTGGCAATGAGACCTCAAATCATATAGAGTGAACCAATTTCAGTAGCAAATACTAAATATTATAGGCTTGAAGACTATGGTTACCCTTAAGCAGCAGATAATATAGAGTGAACCAATTTCAGTAGTTCATGTCTAAAAGTAATATGAAGTAC
Source organism: Clausena lansium (assembly GCA_030449835.1). Lineage (NCBI taxonomy): Eukaryota > Viridiplantae > Streptophyta > Magnoliopsida > Sapindales > Rutaceae > Clausena > Clausena lansium. Next base: position 17,068,244 of record JASUUF010000086.1, on the reverse strand, counting down.
AAAAATAAATCCCCTAGTGAAATGAGACTTCAAAAATAAATCTCCTAGTGAAATGAGACTTCAAATCATACAGAATGAACCTGTTTCAGTAGCAAATACTAAATATTATAGGCTTGAAGACTATGGTTACCCTTAAGCAGCAGATCTATAAACTTCAAGTCTCTTGTACTTTTTATTATGTGGAACTAATGTAGCTTGCATGTGTTCAGCAGAATGAACTTTCTGAAAATTACATAATGAGCAGTTGTGTGAATCCACGGATAAAAAGTGAAATCAGTCCTGTTGTTCTTCTTCATTCTTTTGACAGGTTAGTAATATATGAAACCTATATCCTAGTCAAAACCATCTTATTAACTTCCTGCTGAATCTGATTCGGTTTGCTGCATCATGTAGTTCTTGTTTAGAATGGAGAAGCGCATACCCCTTGCTTGAGGAGGCGGGTTTGGAAGCTTGGGCTGTTGATGTTCTAGGATGGGGCTTCTCTGACTTAGGTAACTCTGGTTTCTCTGAATCGAACTATGTATCTGGGTCTATTGGATACTGATTTTTTGATATGAATTGCTCTTCTATTGTTCCTCTTCTCCCCTGAACCAGAGAGGCTTCCACCATGTAGTGCGGCTTCAAAGCGCTATCACCTCTATCAGGTATATATCTTCATCCAACTTAATCGTGATGACTTGGTTTCATATCTCAGTCTTAGAGACTGACTAGTTTCCTATTGAACTCTTAGCTCTGGAAGTCCTACATTAGAAGGCCAATGATACTTGTTGGACCCAGCCTCGGTGCTGCAGTTGCAATTGACTTTGCGGTCAAGTATCCTGAAGCCGTAAGTGTTTGGCTGTTAAAGAAATGGTCAACTGTGAAAGGTGCTTATCTGAATGTAGGTGATTTTTAATCTATAATTAAAGGCCCATTTGGGACTGCTGGGCTGCTTGGCTGCCACAGCGCAGCACTCCCAAACGGGGCTTAACTTCAGTCAGTTGAATGAAGGCCTACTTATATGATTGCCTAACCAAATACATTATAGATTTTGAACATCAATTGTCATGGAGTTTAGACATTCTGATGTTGCAATATTGCCTTTTTTTTTAGCTTACTCATGCCTTTGCTCCCAATTTTCATCCCTAGAGTATGGGATGATAGGTCCATGATGATTCTTCTTAAAAGATATTCCCTTTACTCTACAGGTCGAAGAAATGGTTTTGATCAACCCTAGTGTGTATGCAGAAGGCACTGGTAACCTCGCAAAATTACCTAAATTAGTAGCCTATGCTGGGGTAAATATTTAACTTATTTATACTTGGCTCAGTCACTTATGGTGCTTACACACCTAATCTTTCTATAAACTTTATTATGGATCAGGTTTCTCTATTGAAGAGCTTCCCATTACGCCTTTATGCTAATACATTAGCCTTTGATGGCATCTCACTATCTAAAAAGTTAGATTGGACGAATGTAAGTTATTTCGATTCTTTCAACATCACAATATTAGTCTGCTAGATATTTTGTTCTGTCAACAAGTTTATATGGATGAGTATAATACACAAAGATTGAGTTTCATTTGACTGTTAGTGGAACTCAGTGCATTTGCACATTTGGCTTTGGCTTAAATGCAAGTCTTTTTTCTAGTTGATGTCAGCTGAAGCCTAATTCTAATTAATGTTTTATTCTTGTATGAGTATCTAGGTAGGCCGCTTACACTGTCACCTGCCTTGGTGGAAAGATGCAACCGTGGATTTTATGATTAGTGGAGGCTATAATGTTGTTGGCGATATAAAACAGGTATATTTTATTGAAATTATGCATAATGAATATGTAAACAAGACCAAGTGTAAAGATTCCCTCTTGGTGCTTAACGCTGCCATTCTTCTTCAACATGCATAGCATTATGTAATGTAGCAGTTCAGATTTGTGTTTAGATCATTTACATGATATTTATACCATCATTCTACAGGTAAGGCAGAAAGTGCTCATCATCTGTAGTGAGCATGATCAGATTGTCAGCAACCAGCTTGCAATGGTAAATTTGAAGACTTTACCTCCTATTTATGAGGCTTCATTCCAATGCACAAGTTTTAACTACTATTTCTGATGGTTCTTTGAACTGCTGTAGCGGCTGCAAAGTGACCTGCTGAATGCAACTATGTTGAAAATACCAGATGGCGGTCATCTCCCCCATGTCGACAAGCCTCATCTTGTCGCAAAGTTAATTGCTGCTTTGGCTAAAGGCGATCAACTGATCATACATTGTTGACAGGACAATCCCAGATTCGCCCAGCTAAAATGCCATTAACTTCTGGGTTCCAAATTTCCAATGCCAGTCTTACTTACTATCATTATACTATTCATAATATTATCTTATATAGAAATGATGCATCTTTGTATTTTTCTATTGCATTTTGTAGTTATAATTCATAAACACGTAGTGACTGGCGTGATTATAAATTATATTATGGTGCACTTTGAATGAAGCTAATATGATGAATTAGCAAGATAGCAACCGAACTGATTACTCTCTCTTTCTATATATATATATATATATATATATTTGGTTTGTTCTGAAAATGGTAATTGAATGCATGTTATGATTTTGAAAAATTAAGTGTAATGCAAGGGAAATTTATATATGAGACTTGATTGATATGCCATGGTAGAATAATAATTTACAAATTATAAAATTTATCATTTAATAAATACGCGACTGCACGTAGTTAAAACTAATATCGATTTGGTTAGTATTATTAAGATTTAAGAGGTTCAGAAATAGTTGGTGCCATCTCTATCGATTTAAGATAGTAAGATCAATGAGAATAATAATAAATAATATTGAAAAAAGGTTGGGGGTAATAATTCATTCACCAACGAACGAGAAGGCTTGAAACGCAGCGTTTGGGCGTTTCGAAAGCAGGGTGAAGGTGACGAAACTGTGCGTTTCAAGTTAAGAGAAGCCAAAACGCTGCGTCTCGCAACCGCAATTCCTATTCAGTCTTCAATCTCTTCCTTGTCCTTGGAGTGGTTGCTACTTAAACCCTAGCCTAGCTTCGCTCCTCTTTAACTAAAACCCTAGCTCAATCCGCAAATTAACTTCATCCCATTAAAAATTAAAAAAACCGAAAAAAAAAAAAAAGCAAATGGACTTGAGCATCGAAACACCGGAAGATCAAAATGAGGAAAATTCGAGGCGCGTTCAAGTTCGCTTCATAACGAAGCTAAAACCTCCGCAAAAAGTTCCAAGCAACTCAATTGCAATCCCTTCTAATCTTACTCGCTTCGGTCTATCTTCTGTCGTAAACAACTTGCTACAAACAGGTAAAGTTTTTATTTTTTGTTGCTGATTAAATATATAAACGAATTTTTTTCCCAAAAATTGATTTATAATTTCATTTATGGTTGTGTGTAGTGAATCCTGAGTGGGAATGTGAGCCGTTTGATTTTTTGATCAATGGGGAGCTGGTTCGGATGTCGCTTGAGCAGTTTCTTCTCGCCAAGGGCATTTCTGCGGTACTCCATTTTATTGTTTGTTCTGTTTGAGCAGTTAAGTAATGTTTTCGGGTGTTGGAAGGTGCCTTTTGGAATTCTTAAAGGTGTTGTTTAATACCCAGAAGCACTCTTATGTCATTCTGTTAGTCCTTGGCCGGAATATGCATTTAGGTTTTTTTGGGCTTAAAATGATCTTGGAGTGCTTTTCTACTACTTGGTAGGTGATTTTTAGAGAAATACTTTGGAAGTGCCTTTTCATAAAGTACTTTTAAGTGTTTTTGGAGACAGCAGTTTTAATAAAAAACAAGCGTAACATAAGATTCACCTTAGAATCAAATAGAAACGGTGCTTTTAAGAATTTGCAGAAACCCAATTTCCTATATGTGTTTGCTTTTATGCTTTTAGTTATTTTGGTAGTTATTAACTGGGAAGTATGACCTATTACAGGAAAAAGTTTTGGAAATTGAATACATAAAGGCTGTGGTACCACAAAAAGAGGAAGAACCTTCTTTACATGATGACTGGGTCAGTGCAGTTGATGGTTCTAATCCTGGGTATGTATGTGAAATGTTTGCTTTCTGCAACATGTTTGTTGAACCATTTTATATGTAACTATATCTCTGGATGATCAAAATTTAAATGAAACTGAATTTGTTGAGCTGCGTAACTTAGTTGAGCGGGGTAAATCAGTTATGCAATTGGTGTGGTTTGCCTTATTTTAGAGCACCAGCATTAGATGAACCTCATTGTTGTATAGTTATATTTGTGTTTGCTATGATCATATGTGACAAGCAGATTTTCCATGAGATTTCCCTTCTAGTGTTTAATGTATATCTGAAAGCTGCACAAATTTGTGTGATATGGCAGGTTCATCTTAACTGGTTGCTATGATAATTTGGGAAGGTAAACATTTTTAAAATTTTTCTCAATTTCTTCTCCAATTTGGCATTTTGATTTATTTTATTATTCATTACTTAACTACAAGGAATTCAATGAACTCTGGTGCCAACATTTGATTTTTGAATTCTCTCTCATTTTAGGGTTTGGAAAGCAGGTGGAGTGTGTACACATATATTGGAAGGACACTGTGGTGCAGTTTCTTCTGTTAAGATCATAAAGTCTGATGGTATGAACAAAAGATTGCCGTCTTTAAAATGTTTACTCTTTGCTAGTGTGGCCAATTTTTTTACCCTGGAAACTATCACATAGAATTTTTTTTCCACTTGTGTCACTCAATCAATTGCTGCCTGCCCCGTGCATAATTTATTTTGAAAGTACCAAAGGACACACTTGCAATGGCTGTCCGTATTTGACTCTGTTCATCATAATGAAGTCAGCGACACTATTTCTTTCTTTCTAAGTGCAAAAATAGATAATAATTGATTTTTAACACCAATTAACATTTCTAGATGTTTCCTGTAACACACGAAAATATTTCAGGCAGTTATGATATGTATTAATAGTATTTAAGTATACAGAGAGCAAAACTGCCTTCCTAGGTGTATTGGGGAATCCTAGCCTGTTTTCCTTATCCTTTGTTTCATATCAGTTAGTTTGTGCTGCATGTGCAGGTTTGAAACATGTCACTGTAGCCACTGCTTCAAAAGATCAGACCTTGAGATTGTGGAAGGTAATTGTAAGAAATTACTATTTTGAAGTGAAATTTCAGTTCCCTGACTAATTACTATATTCCATTTCTAAGTTTGATGCAGAGGAGCTAGTTAATCATCCTAAGAAGATAAGGTCATTCAAAATTTTACGTGGGCATAAAGCCTCTGTACAGAGCATTGCAGCAGAGACTTCAGGAAACATGGTGTAGCTAATTTTACTGAACTGTTATTAAATTGATATAATTGCATGTAATTGTCATTAAGTCGTTGCTTCTATCTGTTTTTTATTTGTACATTTAGGTTTGTTCTGGCTCTTGGGATTGCACAATTAGTTTATGGCGGACAAATGAGACTGATGCAGCAGGCGATCAAGTGTCAATTAAGAAAAGAAAAGGGAATAATCAAGTTGAAGAACCTCAGTTGGAGGTATTTACATATTTTCACTCCCTTAGTTTTCATTTGAATTTCCGTAGTTCTGGAAGCCTTTTTCATTATTCCTTTCCAAGGGTTATGGTGGCAGTCTTGTCTTTAGCTAGGTTTATTGAACCATTCTACTAGAAGCATAAAACTGATGATAAATGCATGGGTCGGTTATTTATTAAATTTCGAATCTTTTCCTGACTAATGATACTATACTTAAATGCAATACTTGCTATGGTGAAGGAAATGGACATATTTCAATTGATATGTCAAATAGAAATTCAGAATCTTGTTCAAGAGGAAAGCCAAGTGTCCTCTAGTTGGTTATTGGGTTGATGCACCAATCCTGACCATTGATACTGTATAAATGTTGTTATAGTGAGCTCTAAAAGATTTTATGCTAGTTGATCTCTGTATTAAACCTTTTTTTTTCCTTCTTTCGTGAGTTTGTTATGAGCCTAATTTGTTGCTTAAGTTTATATGATTTCTGATGAGCCATTTCCATTAATACATATGATGTTCCATTTAACATAGGGGGAAGCCATGTCTACACTTGTGGGCCATACACAGTGTGTATCATCTGTGGTCTGGCCACAACATGAAACAATCTATTCTGCATCATGGGATCATTCTGTTAGGACATGGGATGTTGAGATGGGCAAAGATCTTTCCAACATAGTAAGTGAGAATTCCCTTATGTCACTCCACTGCATTTTGTGTGAGTGTTCTGTTTCAGAAAGTATATATTTGGTTTCTAATTGGATTTTCGAAACCTTTTTCTCCATGCAAAGTTCTGTGGGAAAGCTCTCAATTGCATGGATATTGGAGGTGAAGGGTCTGCCCTCATTGCTGCCGGTAGTTCTGACCCCATTCTTAGGATATGGGATCCTCGTAAACCAGGTATTTCCCTCTATTTTGCTCACTTACACATGTGCATATGGGCATGCATGATCACATACTCGGATCTCACTGTTTATTATGTTGTAGGAACCTCTGCTCCTGTGTTTCAGTTCTCATCTCACAATTCTTGGATCTCGGCTTGCAACTGGCACTATAAATCTTGGTTTCATTTAATTTCTGCATCCTATGATGGAAAAGTTATGTTATGGGATCTAAGAACTGCAGTATGTATCCTTCTCTTCTGGTATTCTTTTGATATTTATGTGCACCAGGCAGCACCACCTTTTGTTGTTTTCTGAATATTGAACACTGTGTATATGTTCTTTTTCTGTTGCAGTGGCCCCTCTCTGTTGTTGATTCTCACAAGGACAAGGTATATTGTTACTTTTTGGTTGCTTTTCTTTTGGTTCTAATGCAAACATTCGAACTTCTATTAATTTGCTGGCCTTTACTGTGCTTTAGGTACTATGTGCTGACTGGTGGAGAGGTGACAGCGTAATCAGTGGTGGGGTAGACTCAAAGCTTTGTGTATCTTCAGGAATTTCCATACAGTGAGGTCCAAATATGAAAGACATTTCATTAAATATCTATTCACCTCAATTTAATCTGTTTCCTTTTCTCAACCCACTGTCCAATACTAATCTCCATTTAGGCTCCGTTTGGTACAGCTTATTAGAATAGAGCTTATAGGAGTAGAACTTATATCAGTAGAGCTTTTGACAAAAAATTATTGGGTGTTTTGTTGTCAATTAAAAAAGCTGTTTTGAACCATTTAGACTGTTTGGTTATACAAAACTAAAAGTGCTTTTGTGTAATTAAATTACCAAAAAGGATATGTAAAAAAATTTGCTTCATAATTATATAACTTATAATAAAATGCCCAAGTTATCAATTAATAAGAAAAAATTAGTTCAACCATTTCTTCAATGTTCAAAATTAAAAATACATCAATATAATATTCTTCCAAAAAAATAATACTAACCAAATTAAAATGTTAATCAATAATATAACTGAAATGTTAACGGTGCATGAGAAGAGTTGCAATTTGATCACGTTCTTGGTATATTTCACGGACATTGAATGAACTTGTACTTTGTTCTTCATTGTTCTCTTCCTTCGAAGTCTCACTTTCATTTGTTGAAAGCAATTCCTCCTCATCTTCAAAAGGTTGAAATTCTTGATCATTATATGCATATTTTCTAATAAAATTGTGAAGAACCGTTGAAGCAATCATAATTTTTATTGTGTAGGTTTTGTATATAAATAAGAGTATTATGTAATTAATAAAATATTTTTAGGGTATTTTTTGATAATACACATTTTTTTAAAAGCTCTTTAACCTCTACTCCCAAAAGCTCAAATTTTGGACTTTTGCTAGTAGAGGTAAATTAGCTTATTTAAGCTAAAAAAACTTGACTCAAAAAACAACCAAACACCAAAAAAAATTTTAAAAAGTGCTTATGGGATTAATTAAGCACTTATGGCCCACTACATGGGCCATACCAAACAAGCACTTAGTCTTAGCATTTATCTACAATTGAATGTTATAGTTGGCATCACTCTATGACCCTAGCATCAGATATGATTGAGCCATGGTGAGCTTGAAAATAAGAGCTTTGTATGTTTTTCAGATGTTCAAGTTTAAAAAAAAATGTTTATGCTAAATACTCATTAACGTGTGAGCCTTTCCATATGTTCCATCAACTAAATGTTTATTTCATCTGTCTTCTTCCACTAGTAAAATTTGTTTCACTTGCCCTTTTTTCCAGCTAAACAGAGGTGTTATGATTGATCTTCAACCGAAAGACAGGTAACTGTTGGAGATTGGGATTGGGGATGATATTGCATAAAGCATCTTTTCCAGTTAAGAGGATGGATGATACAACATGCTTCTTTTTCTTAGCCCTGTTAGTTCCTCTAGCAATGTAGTGAAGATGGATACTATCTTTTCACGTGGTAAGCAAGAAGCAATCACATTCTAGGTTGTAGACAGAGTTTTGTTCAAGGAACTCAGGGTTTCGCAAAGAGCCAAAATCTGATGTATTATTTGTTTAATCATCATCAATGTATCTACACATATATATCACTCAAACCATAATCGATCTGAGAGTTTGGGTTGTTTTCTTCAATTTTCATCCAATTCATTATCTGGTATTGACTACCGTATTGGAGTAAATTCTTATTCCGAAATAAGGGATCAATCAGTTATTGAATGGCTCACATGTATTGTTACATATAGAGAGAAATATGTTGTCCATTTTGGAAAAAAAAGTTATGGCTTCTGTTCTCATTGACATGGAAACTGCATTGATATCTTTCTATTGCGTTGAAAGTTGAAAGTTCACTTTGCATGAGTTTTGTGACAGACAGAAGCAGCAAATGTTGTCAAAATGATGATGTATTTGCAGGGCAGATAAGAAAAGGAAAATAAAAATATGTACAGTCTCTGTGGCAAGTGACTGAGGGTATGGCTCTCACTTTCATTACGATTTGGGGTTTGGTTAAATGATTGGGATGATGATGACGATGTGGGTAGGATTCAAAAGGCCAACTTTAAGTTCTTCGAATCATCCAAAAATTGACAGGTCCTTGCAGAGGTTTCTTGATTCCTAGAAAAGGACCAGGATCCAACTTTTTGGCCTTACAATGATGCTAACAGCAGCCCTCAATCTCTTGATATTCGTTGATTTTTAATTTTTAATTTTAAATTTCTGAATTAGCTATTGGTTGATCTTTAAGATTCTTATAACAATGAGCTTCTGTTCAGAAACCCAAAAAAAAAAAGTGCTTTTATAAAAAGTGCTTTTCATTAGCAGTTGTTTTTAATGGAAAAGCATCAAATATCACTTTTCTAAACAAAAATCTTGCCAGTTTGTTTTCAGGTAAACACTATACAACATTTTATATAATATGGATTAAACTTGAGTTGTATAAATAAAAAAAAATTGTTGTTTTATATTGACTATCACTAACAAGCTCACACAAAATGATGTCATATTTTTCAATTGAAAAACCTTAGCCACGCAGAAATCATAAAATTTGAGCTCATTAAGGTGAAGTAGGATTTAGTTGCAAGTTGAATTATATTAAATACATCTCAGTGTTCAGCATCACCTTTCGTTGGTGATATAACATTACGTTGCTAACAAATGCAACTCATTAAAAGAAAGCAAAGTTAGTCTCCTTTTGTACTTGTTAGAGGGAAGATTTTTAGTAATCAACATCAAAATTTTAATACTTGGCTTTTTGATCGAGTGGCTAGAACCATTTCCTCACAATTGTGAGGGCAGCCTTCTCCCATTCGAAAAGTGTGTAGAGTAGACATCTCTCGAATATTAGAGAAAGAATTTATGCAGTATTATATAAGATTTAATGTAAACTAATCCCAGTAATTGTTTGATTGTAAATATCAATAATATTATCATGTAATTCAAAAAAAATTTAATACTGTTATAAAAAATAATTGGTTTCTAACAATTTATATGATACTAGTCTAACATGCATGCAACATTAGTTATATCATAAATATTGAAAAATCCCAAATGAGATTCTAAAATTCAATAATGTAAGTTGCTCAAAAGTGGTAGGTGGTGACCAAAGTCTTTCTTTAACTCTTTAAGGCTTATACTCAACTCTCTTTGTCTCTTTCCTTCATTGACTTGAGTCGAAGTTCTAGCTCAAACTCAAGGGCCACTAGGCCAAAGCCCATCTCTCACTCGGCCATTTTAGTTTTACTTGATTACTTCTCTTAACATTATAATATGAAAGCAACTCAACAGATCAAATTTTTTTCAGTTTGTGTCACCTTTCTAGTGTTACATATATCAATGAGGATCTTCTGCTATGTGCGGTATGTTCGTTCATAAAAGGGAAAATGTGTCACTCGAAAAAATAAACAGAATAAACAAAGAGTTATTAAACAACTTATTTATTATTTCTTCCTACTTTCATGTTATTCTCCCAACTTGTTCTTTAAGTTAAAATCCAACACAAGAGAGGAAGACCAATGTTAATGTTGATTTAACTTAACTAACTAAATTTGTACACCTTGACGTTAATTTAACTTAACTAGCTAAATTTGTAGACACCTTGACGTTAATTTAACTTAACTAGCTAAATTTGTAGACATTACCTGTGCTACATTTGACTTTAAATACAAGTACTGAACCCTTTTAAGTAGGGATGGCAAATTATTGGGCCCGACCGGACAAAAAGCCCGAGCACTGTTGCTTCGGGTCGGGTCGGGTCACAATCAGGTCGGGTCAAGCCCGAACAATATTTTACTGTTAATTTAGCTTATAATTTTTTGTTCTAATTGTTTGATTTATTTCCGATTAGCCCACCACTGTTTTCTTTCCCAATTTCAAATTTAATACTTACATAAAAATACAAATTTCACAACTCATATCTAAAATTTGATTTACACTTGTGTCATTTAAAAAAAAAAAGAAAAAAAGAAAAAAAAGAAACTCATCTTATACAAATAAAAACACACAATTTCATAAATCAATTCCACAACCCAACGTTTAAAAAAAAAAATCATATCATATACAAATAAAAACACACAATTTCACAATTTAATTCCACAATTTAACATAAAAAAGACAAAGCCATGTGTGAGCTCTTTTTGTTTTCAGTTTAGGGTCGGGTCGAGTCGGGCCGCTTATGGCCCGACCCCGACCCGACAACTTAATCGGGCCTTAATTTTTGGCCCGAGCTCGATCTTTGACCCGAAAATTCGGGCCAAAGCCCGAAATTTTCAGGCCGGGTCAATCGGGCCAAAATTCGGGCCGGGTCATTTTGCCATCCCTACTTTTAAGTGGTTGATTCACATGGTATCAAAAGTCATTGTTTCACATTAGATCCACCATTTCAATCTATTGTAAATTTATTTTTCAATTTTGATTCCATGAGATTCACTGTTTACTTGAGAAGGGTTATTAGACTTTTAAATATATGTTCTCACGCTAGATTCAAATGAAATAGTTTTAACTTTTAGGTCAAGTAGTTAACTATCAAAGATTTTCAATAAAACATCTTAAGATTCGCATACGGTCCAAATTAACATCGTTTATTTTTCATATTTTCTCAAACTTGACTGAATTTACTTAAAAGAAATTTAAAAAATCACAATCACTCACATATATATATATATATATATATATATTATATAGATTTCTCATTTCGGTAATGCCACCTACCGTCATTTTCGAATGCATTAACTAGAAGGCTTAATGCATAATATTATTTTTGTATGTCTTCACTCAGAGTTGAGGAAGAAATTAAACCCCCACAATGCTCTTGTGGGGGGTTCGAACCAATACTCTCATAATTATGAATGAGTGCTCTAGCCATTTGGTCAAAGGCCAAGTTGTTAACCCTTTTAAAGTGTGAGTGGAGTAGACGTCCCTCAAATATTAAAGAAGGTAAAATCTGGGTAGTATTATATAAGATTTAATGTAAAGTAGTCCCAGTAATTATCTGATTGTAAATATCAGTAATATTCTTATGTAATATGAGCAATAGTCTCATATAATTCAAAAAAAAAAACTGAAAGGGTTTATTTAATATATAATATTATTTTTCGCTAAAATATTTAAAATAATTAATTTACTTTTTGCTCCCTTATGACAATACTAAAGGGCCTTGGCAAGTTAGCCGGGCCCAAAGTAAACCACACATTGACTGACCTCAGTCCTCTCCTTATTTTTTTGTTTTTCTACCCCTTTTAATTTCTTATCTTAAAAAAATAATAAAAGAAGAAAAAAAGTGTAAAAAAATTTCCCAATTTTTTTGTTCTATTTTCTTTGCTATGCACGGCGGCGGGAAATTAGAAATTAAAAATTAAAAATACACTCATTTAAAAAGCTCAAAATATTATTTTTTTAGAAAAAGAAAATTAAAAAGAAACTCCAAAAAGCGACTTAAATTTAAAGTTTGCCAATTTCCTTGCGTATCAAAAAGCGCGTGGAATCCGAATATCCCCATCAACTCTTTCCCCCATGTGCACTGCAACCAAATCAACAACTAACGAGTTGCGAGTACATCTCTCTTAAATCTCCACCGTCCAATCCATAAAGTCACAATCTGACGGATCACATGATACTGCAGACTTACTCTCGAGATACATAATAAAGTTTCCCTTCCCGCATCTGACTCCGAACCTCAGGCTTGGCGGTGGTACTTTATTTTTTATTTTTATTAAAATTTCGTTGAAAATAAAAACAAAAATCATAAAAATGAAAATAAAATTTCCTTTTATGACACTGTATGGATCCCTTTATCTTCGCTACTTGTCTGAAAATCTCATTTCATTTCACTTTTAGAGAGAGAGAAGGCAAAAGCAAATCAATATTTGGTGTGTGAGAAAAGAAAAAAAATATTTAAATACAGTTTCGTTTTTTGTTTTTATGATCAAGGCCATTAATAAACGACACGTCGTTGTGAGTGTTAGCTTTCGCTCTTTCTTTGCTTGAACAAAGACCCTAGAAAACTCTCTTCCCAGATCACACTCTCAGCACTGTGTTGCTCTTGCTGCTCTGCTTTTGAGCTCTGTTTTTTTTTTGGGTAATTTTTGTTTAAGCTTTCAACTCTTTGCTTTTGTTTGTAATTAGCCTGAAATGAGTAATTATGGGTGTTAATTCTGTGTGCTTTTTGGCTGTTTAATTTGGTGGGTCAATTTGCCTGTGAGTCTTCTGAAGTGGGTTTGTGATTTTTTTGTTAAAGTTGAACTCTTTTTTTTTTTGTGTGTTTTAAGTTGAATTTTGGGTTTTTTTTTTATTTTTTTATTTTAGGGTTTTCTCTAAGGGAGGACTTGGGTTATTGTAGTGTGGAAGTGTTTGCTGGTTGTGCCTTGAATTTGATGTTTCTGTTTATCTTAAGCTTAGATGACTGTTGTCTACCTGCGCAATTTTTAACTTTTCTCGTCTTTTTGGTAATTTTGCTTTATATGATGATAGGTTTGTTTTTCTTTGTGGGTGTTTCTTGAAGTTTTGATTTTTCTGAGTGTTTGACTAGGTATTAATTGGAAAGAGAATCATTCGACCAATATGCTCGTTTCAGATATCTTATGTTTTCTTTTGTATGTTTGCTTGGATTAGACTCAGGAAATGTAGTTAATGGAGTCCCAAGTTTTTTCGACAATGCATTAGAGTTTATTGGGGAAAGAAACCAACATGATTTACAGTAAAGGTGTGTAATTTATTTGTTGAATTAATGTGGGTGGATTTCGTGGAATACTAGCCTATGCCCTGCATGTTTCTTTTTAATTCTGTGGTTTTGATTTGTGTGAAAGATTCAACTCATGATTATTATTATCATTTGGTATTCGATATAATCCTGCTCATCAGATTAAAACATTATTGTGCAGGATTGTGCCGTGAGCAGTGAAACCACAGAATCCTGCAGAAGAGTTAGGGGAAGGGGTGGTTCGACCTCGAATGATCTTATATATGGATAGACCTGCTTTCAAGAAAAAAATTTAGTTGAAAAACATTAGTGGGTGCTTTTTTAATGCCTGGTAACGAATTTGAAGACAGGATCTGCAACTTATTTGAGCTAGACAACTCTTCCCAGGGGCAGCATCTGCCTCACTGTGTTGATGGCAGTTGGTCATTGCTAAATGACAATCAGTGGGTTGGAAAACAAAGACCGATTGTGGTACCTTTAAATTTCAATCTGCAAAACTACGGTGTACAACAATTAGGTATCAATGTCTATTACTATCCACAGTATTATCATTTCTGTAGACTTTCACTGTTGGCTCGTAATAATCCTTTTCTTGTCCTGAAATGGGCATTGAGTTTTTCTTTTTTTCTTTTTTCCTTTTTTTGTCTTTGACGCAATATCTATTCACGGTATTTTTAAATACCCTTTTCATGGTTTTGAATACTAATTTTATATTGTTCTGACTCCTATAGATTCTCTGAGGGGACGTGGTGGTGAGTCTGCTAGCATCCAGTACAAGCCAAATTTTTCAAAGTTGACACCGAGACCTGAGAATTATAGAAATCATTCCAGAAACTATCAGTTGAATATAAATGGCACCTTGCTTGGGAACCAGAGTTTCCAGACAATGCAGAATCAACCAAGGGTTTTCGGTGAATACACGGGTTATGATCAGCATAGTTTAACACTGAGAGGCTTGTCTACCCTTAAATCACAGCCGGAATATGAGTCTGGGACTGACAGTCCCACCCTGACAGCAAATTCAGAAAGGTCAGAAATTACCGAAGTTTCTACAGACTTTAACTTCCTTACAGGGCAACAGCAACTTGCAAGTGGTCATCAACCAGGAATTCTACAGCCTGGCCTGATGCAGCAGTCTGGTTATAACGATATGCAGTTGTTGCAGCAGCACATGATGTTCAAGCAGCTGCAAGAACTTCAGAGGCAGCAGCAAATTCAGCAGTTGGGAGATGTGCGCCAACAGAACTCCATAAACCAGCTTTCTGCAATGTCTAAACAGGCAGCTGGGATTCAGTTCTCACCTCTCAATGGAACGCCTATCAATGATGCATCTCAGATGTTTATGAATTGGCCACAGCTTGGTGCATCCTCTGCTGGACAAGGAGTAGCCAACAGACTCATTTTTTCACCTGAGAATGGTCAGCCTCTGCGTTCGATGGGCCATGTTCCTCAGCCACTTGATGGGTCTTTGTATGGTACTCCTGTTGCTACTGCAAGAGGTAGTACAGGCCAATATCCCCAAGTCCAAGGAATGCCCCAAGCACAGAAGCCTGTAGTGCAGTCATCAGGCTTCAGTCATCCCTTATTGAGAGATCAGTTCACTGTTTCTCCTGACCAGCTGTCCATGGTCCAAGGTGCTTCGATATCGAGCCAGGGATTTCCAGGGAAGAATATGTTTGGAGATATTCCTAATCAGGGTTTAAATAGTGTAATTTTATCAGGAAACTTCCAAGAGGGGAATTCCCCGCAAACAAATGCATCTGTGAAGGAATTTAGTGGGAGGCAAGAGCAAACTGTTTGGCCTGCGATGCAGCAAAAACAAATGCAACATAGTCCTTCACTGGGTTTGGTACCCCTAGACCCTGTGGAAGAGAAGATATTGTACAATATGGATGATACATTTTGGGATGCTTCATTTGGAAGGCGCCCTGACGTGGGTGCTGTTGATTTAAGCAGTACATTGGAAACAACAGATTTAGGAAATTCATTTCCTTCAATTCAGAGTGGGAGTTGGAGTGCTCTTATGCAGTCTGCTGTAGCAGAAGCTTCAAGCAGTGATACTGGCCTGCAAGAGGAGTGGAGTGGCTTAACTTTCCAGAACACTGAACAATCAACTGATAATCAGCTCTCAAACTTCATGGAAAGCGAAAATCAACCGACAGGTTGGATTGATAACAACTTGCAGAGTGCCTCCTCCTTTAGTTCAAAACCATTGCATATGACAAATGATTCCAGCATGAGCTCTAACTTCCCTGGCTTTCAGCAGCCAGGCATCCAGTTTCCAGCTGACCAGAGAGAGGGTTTACGTCAGGATGTTTCTCATGAGTCCATGGAAAAGTCTCCTAAAGTCATTGGTGAGTGGGTTGACTGTAACCCCCAACAGAAGCCAGCCAGTGAAGCAAGTCAACAAGTCCAATCATTAATGCATTTGAACAATGCATGGCCAGGTCAGTTATATGAGCGCTCGGAAGGTGAGGCACATGAGCAGAGAACAGCTGCACATAGAGAAGATTCACAAATGAACTTCTTGGCTGTAACATACCCTGTCATGGCTCAACAGACAACCAATCAACAAGTCATGGAGAGCAATCAGTCTGAGTACATGGGACGTGCTAGTATTCCTATTGAAAACAAGGAAAAAGAGAGCATGGGAAGGAACTTACAACAAATAGGTAATGGCCCTCATGTCTATGATAACTCTTATGGGGGAGAATGTGAAACTTATGACAAGCGGAACAGCTGCTACCAAAGTGAGAATTCTAATGGAAGTTATAACTCCAAAGGATTGAGGGGCTCCGAGCAAGGATTTTCTGGGCAGTTCCAGTTTTTTGGTAGTGCTTCCACTAATTCCATAAACTTGGAGCAGGTAAATGATGGTTCTCTGTAGTATTTGAGGACGTACCTGTTGACTCTTTCTTTTCAAGTATTCATGATTAGTATCTGAATTTTCATCTTTACAGGGACGATTACCTCATTCAAGGGGGAATTCAAGAGCATCAGAAGAGGTACCTTCTAAAGGTGATATTACATCAGTTGGCTCTGATGGTTCAATTGTTGCTGCTCAGGCAAGGTAGTCATTTATATAAACTGCGACAAATTGGAAACTAAGGATCTGCACTTAATGATTTTAGTGCATACCGTGTATAAGCTTAGTTTTTCTGTAGATATCTTGGCTATTCAGTTATTTTATTTCTTAAAAACATACATAGGCCTTGCTATTATTGCCCTTTTAGATACGCAGAATTGTTGATGTTTTTTGACAGTTTCTGCCTGAAAATTGTTTGTTATGACATCTACTTCTACACTTACTAATTATACAATTTCATGGAACTTCTATCCACTTTACCTTGACAGCCAAAATATGCTCGAGCTTCTTCACAAGGTTGACCAGTCCAGGGATGATGGCAATATAACACCTTATGGTTCTGCTGACTGTAATTTGTTGTCTAAGGTACCCGAAGCTGAAATAGCTAAATCTGGCTCTCAACTGTATAATCAGCCTCCTGCATCTCAAGGTTTTGGTTTGAGGTTGAGCCCTCCTTCTCAAAGGCTGCCCAATTCGACCCATTTCCCCTCCTCTCATGGTTTGCCACAATCGGTACCTCATCTAAACTCACGACAAGTCAATTCTGAATTAAGAGAGAAAAATCAGACCTGGCTAGCTTCCCCGTCTTCTGTTAAGACTTCTCCCTCACATGAGTTGTCTCAAACAGCACACTGGGGTGAGAAAAGTAATGCTTCAGGACAAACAGGAATATCCTACTTGAATAAGCAAAGGAACTCTTCTGCAGGGTATATCCCTGAATCTATAAATCCAAGAAATCAGCCTTTCATGCAATTCAGGTCTGGTGCACCTGTAGCATCTCAGTCTTCACTGGAAGCATTGCCACCCACTGGTGGCAGATATCCACTCTTTAACCTTTCTGCATCTCAAGATAATTCTCAACAGATGGGCACAAATCATTTGGGTCAGCAATTTCCGGTTTTGGAGGCTGGGCCTGTATCTCAGCCATCAGTTATGTCTGGCATATCTAAACAGGGTGATGTTTCTGCACGGCCACACAATGTATGGACAAATGTACCGAGTCAGAGACCATCTACTGTTCTAGAGCATCTCAAGGTTTCCTCTAACTTTCTTTCCTCAAAGGATCCATCACATAATAGTACCGTTAGCACCTCAAAAGGAGGATATGGATCATCTGAATTTGGTACAGCTTCTCTGCATCAGATATCACCTGAGATAGTTGATGCTTCAAAGCATATTTCAGACTCCGGTGCTCTTGCTTCGGGCTCCTCAGTGGCCCATTCTCACCATCTGGATCTTGACAGAGTAAAGAATGAAGATAACCATGCCCATGGAACTACAGGAAGAAATATGGTCTCTGTTGGCCATTCATTGGAATCATCCCCCAATCTCCGTCAAAACTACTCCCTCCTGGACCAAGTTCGTGCAATGAAGCATGTGGAGACTGATCCAAGTATGAAGAGTCCAGGAGTACCACACGATTCATTTCCATCCAGGGATGCCAACATGATGAAGTTCCTTACAGAATCATCAGATGATCCACGTGTGAGAGCTTCGTCACAACCAGCTCTTCAAGATCGACCTACTAATGAGACAGCACAGTATGGTCAAAATAATTCTCAGAATCAATCTCGAATCAATAATCTAGTATCAAATCTTATGGAACATAGCCAGGTTAATCCACATATGGCGCCCTCATTGTGGAAGCAGTTTGGAACTCTGAAAAATGGGCAGATGCAGCCTACGTACAATGCAAAAGTTGCGACAGGACAATTTTCTCTTGGGAAGCCTTCTCAGAATCTGCAAATTCACGACTCTGTCGAACGAGTGGAAACTGCTGATGGTATTCAAGTTGGTAATATTGTGCCAAATGCAGTTGCAACATTGGCTGGAACTGAACATATCTCTGCTCCGTATGTGTTGCCTACAGACATCACCTGTCAGAGTATGGCTATTAGGAGACCAAAGAAGCGCAAAAGTGTGACATCTGAACCTCGCCCATGGCACAAAGAAGTGACAGAAGGCTCTCAGAGGGTTCAAAATATGAGGTATATCCAATTTGTTAGAAGTATTACTGTTTAGTTTCTACTTGTGCTTATATTATCACATAATTTTGTTTTATGCTTTCTTCGGCTGCCTAAGTATGGATTAAAGAAGTTTCAGAGATTCAGAACAATTTTGACCAAAATTCTACATTATAATCGTCAGGAACTAAGCTTAACAATATGCTTAACTAACTATTATATATTAAATTGTGATTTTGAAACGTGTTAAACCATATTGACGACTGGTTTCTTTTCTGTTCACTATGCTGATGATTAAAATATATTTGTGTTATGCAGTACTGCAGAAGAATGCTGGACAGAAGCCACAAATCGGGTGATTGAGAAGGTTTGTTCTTAGTAAAATGTGCCTTACCACTAATATTGTCCTAGATATTTCTGGAAGGGGTTCTAATTTGTCCTTTCTACCTTCTGCCAGGTGGAAGATGAGGTTGAGACGGCTGAAGATGTGCAGCCAATGCTTCGATCAAAGAGAAGGCTTATCTTGACAACACAGCTTATGCAGCAATTACTTTGTCCTGCACCAAGATCCATTCTCTCTGCTGATGCGACCTTACATCATGATAGTGTGATATACTTCATTTCAAGATTATCACTAGGGGATGCATGCAATTTTACATGTTGCACAAGAAATGATCTGCTTGTGTCTACAGACAACAGTAACATGTGAGTGTGTCTTTCCTGGTGTGATGTATTTATGATAATTGAATCATATTCAATGGAGTGCACCGTAGAATGTTATCCTTCACTAACTCTTACAATCACAACTAGAGAAGATTTTCACCTAATTTTTTTGAATTTACTTGGGAATACGTATTCATTGGTTTCTCTTAAGAAGTCTTGAACTTTTGGAAATTAATGTCTCTAAAATATTGATCAGGACTTTTGAGAAGCTCAAAACTAATGAGGGAACCGCTGGTCAGCAGCTTTCAGAAGTTGTAGATGAGCTCTCTGCTAGAGCGCAAAAACTTGAAAATGACTTCCAAAGGTATGAAAACAAGTTATTGCCTTTCCTTGCATATCTTGTGAGTTGGCAACTGTCGTGTGTTTTTTTGATGGCCAGGATTGCAGCTACATTTTAGCAGAATTGTTTAGCATTATATGTCAAATCATATTATACAAAAAATAGAATGTAGAGTTGTAGACAGGCCAAAATTGTATACGCACGTGACAAAAGAAGATGCCAAAAGAAAATTGGCCTTTCAAAGTCCAACTTAAGTTGTTACAGAACACTTTTATTCCACCTATGCTATTTTCGATATATTTATCATTCAGTGTCGTGATGTTCTCTAAATTCCATATGGCTTTGCAGAGTGGAGAAGACAGCATCACCAGTTGATGTAAGAGTGGAATGTCAGGAGTTGGAAAGGTTTGCTGTCATCAACCGTTTTGCCAAGTTTCATATCCGAGCACAAGCAGATGCCTCTGGAACTTCATCTTCTGGCCCAACAAAACCATTTCTTCAGAGATATGTCACAGCACTTCCAATGCCCAGGAAACTTCCTGAGGGTTTACAGTGTATCTCACTGTGATTATAAATTGCTTGACCCCCCTCTCCAATTGAGTCTTCTTTTCATCTGTATTCAGCCTTGCATATCCTCATCCTTACATCCATCTATGCTCTCTACACTAACCTATATATATTGGCATCGAAGAACGAAGAGGAATGGAAGACAGAATCCAGACTGGTCAATCCATGTAACTGCGGCACTCAATCATTTGGATGGAGGGCTAATTATGGTCATTTTTGGGAATAGTACATATTGTTTCTTGTATATTGCATGAATTCCAAGGAGAATTAGGTGTTTTTGAAGTATCTTTTGGCAAAAAAATGAAAAAGGGTCATTAGCTCGTATAAGTTACATAAATTAGCAAATTTAGCTCAAGTAATGAATGGCTATTTTCTTACCCAGTTTGATAAATTGATGTCTTAACAGGAGCTGCTTTTCAAAAATGTTTTGCTTTCATAAAAGATCTCTCTCTGAAAAGGACGTGGAACCATCTAATGGCAACCTTGTTTGGTCCAAAAAGTACCAAGGATTTCTTTCGATTCAGACATTGTTGATTCGGTTTGTCCCCCCGTGTCCTAAAAGTGCATTGTATTTTTATTTTAATAAATGGTGGAAGTAAATGACAAGACAAAGCTTTTTATATGATTCTAAGTACTTGATTGATTCTCTCAAAAAAAAAAAAGGTACTTGATTGATTGCCTTAAAATTGACTCACTGACAGATACACACACGTCAGTTGTAAAAACAAAATCTGCTGCGCCCACATTACGTTAGTGTATGAATTTGGAAAGCGAAATGAGAGCAATTAGAAAAAGGCTGAAGCTGAAAATTCTCTTTGGATCAGAAGCTGGAGAATAAAGAACAAAGAAACAAAATTAGTCAATGTAATAAATAATGCTTTGTGGGGTTAGTTTTGATGTATACGAGGATCTGCCATTGGTGGGCAAGCAATCTGCTGACAACAGATGGTGGGGATGCCTTGTTCTTGTTTTTGTTTTTGTTTTTGTTTTCGTTTTCAACACCATCCGACTGACCAAACCTAAACATTGCCAAGAATATTTTACAAAACTGAAAGCACTTTTTCTTTTGTGTTATAATTCCACCATCATTGCCACGTGGGGCTGACTCTTTTGCTCATCTATTCCAAATTAATGGGTCCCAACAGATCAACAAAATCACCTGGTGATGTCAGCCCCATTGGAGGGCTTCTTTGATTTTGATAGTTTCAGATTTTGGGTATTAATTTTTTTGCTGTGTGGTCCTACCAAGGTCCCTTCCTCTTCTCAAAGCCATTCATCTTTGGATATATAATTTTAGGTATTTTTGTTCTACACAAAGAAGTATAATCTCAAGACTATAACCTAAAAGGAAAAATGTGAAGGAAAAGGGGAAAAATGTAATCTCCTTATTTGATCGGAAATTGGGACACAAGTTTCCTATTTTGTTATGGACTATATGATACACAAAAGATTCTATTATGCAAATCCTGAATCCATACACAAAATCAGTTGTTGCAATCAAAAAAAAAAAATCCTCAGAAAGCAACAACACAGAAACCCAAAGAAACCTGGAGTGCAAGAAAGCTTCACATTTTTTTGTTCGCAATTGAGACAGATTATTACATGGAGTGCAAGAAAGACACCGACGTTGCGTAGGTAAATCAGGTGACTGAACCTGCAATGAGTGTGGCTTGGTTCTTGAAGTTTACAACATCAATGAATATGCTGAATGGAGAACCTTTGCTGATGATAACAATGATAAAGTTCCTAATCGTGTTGGAGGCCTTGCGAATCCTCTCCTAAGTAATTAATGGGAACCTTGTAAGTGAGATAGCTAAGCAGAAGAATAATGATTCTCCAGCTGATGTTTTGCATTCAAAGAAGTGGGATAACCTGGAACAATGTTTTGGCGACAGAGTTTTGAAGACGTTGCTGGAATGGCTGGTTGGCTAGATCTGGTTACAACTTACAACAATCAAGAGTACGGTCAATGAGACTTACAAGATTGTTGAGGAGCACCAATCTTGCAGAGGAAGAAAGCTTGACGTAATCTTTGATACTTACTTGTTCATTGCTTGCTGAGAAAGTAAGCTGAAGGAGTTTGCTTCTTTTTTTTGAAATGAAGTTAAAGGGAAGGAGATTAACAAAGCGGTTGAGTTGATAAAGAAATATCTTGAAGTTGTCATGGGTGCTGTAAAAGCTGGGGAGTTTGTGAGAAGGTTTTGTAGCAATCTTGGTATCATGAATAACAATTTTATGATGGCTGTGCAAGAGCTGATGAGTTTGATATAAGGAGAGCCCTAAGTCTGTTTTGGAAGCAATTATTTACATTTAGCTTTCTGTTGAGAAAAAGTCACTTGAAGATGTGTCAGTGGCTGCTGATGAAGTTGTTGAAAACACAATCAAGAAAGTTTATATATAAAGATCTTTTATCTATATGCAACAAGGCTGGTACACAATTGGTTTGCTAAGGAAGAGGATGTTAAGAAACTTTGCAGCAACCATTGAGATTGTCAAGTCAAAAATTTTGACAGTACTGTTTAGCAATTCATGATTGATTAAGGCCTGATATTATTAGCATCTGTAAGATTTGTCGATGACTTCCCTTGCCTCAGTTTATATCTTAATTTGATGGATTTCCAACAAAAGAAATTGCTTTTTTTT
This sequence comes from Clausena lansium, assembly GCA_030449835.1. Taxonomy (NCBI): domain Eukaryota; kingdom Viridiplantae; phylum Streptophyta; class Magnoliopsida; order Sapindales; family Rutaceae; genus Clausena; species Clausena lansium. The sequence goes on along the minus strand of JASUUF010000086.1, from coordinate 17,045,384 downwards.
TTTTAACATGAATTCATTTATGTAGATAAAAAGCACTTTTGTCTTTCTGAACTCTGAAGTGGTACTTTATTCTCTTCCTTCAATATCTTGGTCTACTCTGAAGTCTGTATGTGTTATGTTATTGCTTTTTTTTTTTTTTTGGTTGGTTAACAAAATAATAAGTAAAGTGAAAAAAATTTTATTTTTATTAAATAAATCAAAATTCTTCTAAGATGCATTATTTGCTTGGAAGAGAAGGGCCCAAAGTGATACGAAGAGTTTGAACCCACTAAAACCAAAAGGGCAGTTCCACCACATAAGGGATAACTGTGATAAGAAATGAGAATAGATTGAAACTTCATTACAGCAATTAGGTGTGGTGACACGTACAAATATCAAGCCAATAAATCCAAAGACAAAGAGGGACCATTGTGATGTGAGGTGATGTTGTACCATTAATTTATTCAAATAATGAAAATTAGAAACAGAATTACTGAAATAAAAGAGAAGTAGATTCCAATAATTTAACATGAAATAACGAAAACGCAGCATATGAAGTTTAGCTCACTCCAAGCAGAATTCCCGTAAAAGTGTAGTTTACTTGAAATTGCATAGCCAAAAACCAAAAAAATGTTAGAATGGCTAATGCACATGGACGCTATGGTCATCATACTATATAGATATAGTTTGTTATCCATGCATGCATTTTAAAAATATGATCAGTATGTATGTAATATTATATAAAGCTATTACTTTAATTTGTATAATTCGTTCTGCATGCCATGCATTTTCTGCCTCCACGACACATGTTGTTAAGCAATTCATCAACTGGAATTTAAAAAGAGTAATGCTACACATCTCAAATTTAGGACGGCAAAACTCTCTCAACAAGTAATCTTATACATCCCAAATTTAGGATGGCAAAACTCTCTAAACAAGTATTTAACACAGCTACATTCTCAAGTCTCGAACCAAGGACCTTGATTAAGCTAGAACAACCCCAAACCAGCTGATCTACGCGCTTGTTGGTACAATGATGATGATGATGATGATGATGATGATGATGATGATGATGATGATAATAATAATAATAATAATAATAATAATAATAAGGATCAATTGCGGGCCATGGCTTGATTGGACGAACCACCTTCTCTGACACTACTGAGGGCGTTTTCGTTGAGTTCGAACCAAGGCCCTTGCCTCAAAATTTTGATCACCACCTTGTTCTTAATATCTTCTCTTCCGATAATACCACTTTGGTTTCTGTCAAGCTTCAGTCCCACCTTCCAAATATCACAAATGTAGGTGACGTTCATGAATTGGTCAGCACAGGAAAGGGATGCAGTTGCTCACAACTTCCATGTTGGAATTCCAACCGCAGTGGCTCATAAAATAGGAAATGGAAGGGTGGCTAAGAACCTTCTGCTGAGGAGAGGAGTCCATCCGTCCTCGAGTGGCTACTCTCTCTTGAAATCCTTGAGGGTATGCATGCATCATTAGTAATATCTGGCCTCACCGCCCATAAAAACGCTCTGTTGCAGATTTCAAGTCCTAATGCTAATTCTTGGAACTGATTTTGCTCAAATACCGTGTGGCTGACCGAGTTTGCTTGCTGTTGGTCTAGCCATTCCACACATTTCGGGTCCTCTGGCTCTGGCAAACAGTATATATCCTGCTGAGTTTCCTAACCGGTTGCAGGTTGCTTGCCAAAAGTGGTCCTATTGGAAGAAGCTCCGGAATCAATTAGTTGTATACTTTTCTTCTGGTCCTGGAGAGATTTTTTTTTTGTTTTTTTAACCTAACAACACCAGTGTATATGTATATATGCACAAAAATAGGATAGGGTATGAAAAAGGTGGATCAAGTTTAAAGCAAGGGTTGTGAAACACCAGGAAAAAATGCCCCGATTAGTGGCAGAGAAGGTGGTTTATCTAACAAGAATTTGCTAGAATGGATCATGGCAAAGACAATTATATAGATATACTTTACCCATGACGACCGATATATATATGTTTCCAAATTGTGTTTCTATAATCATTTTGATTCTGTTACAATAAGCAATCGACCATTATAAGTAACTAGGATCGAGGAACAGATTTCTAGTTACAGGCTGTTAATTATGTGTTATCATTTGAGTTCAAAACTCCGTTGTTCCAGCCCAGGTAACTCCATAAAACAATTACATATTTTGAGTCCTCCATGAGAATGACATTTTATGGAAATAGAATGACCTGGAAAATAAAATCAACAGTGAAGCAGATTCCAAGCACCAAGCATTGGCAAAGAAAATTAAGAAAATCATACAGAGAAATGAGCCGAGTGCCAGCAGATCTTATATGTAAAGTAAAGAAGAGCAGTTTGAAGGGCATGGCAACAAGAAAACAAGAAACATCTGTCTCTGTCTGACTGTCTGTAATTAAGTTGGAAGAGAACAAGAAATTAGTTCATTTCGAGGGATCGATGTATATAAAGTTTCTGCATATATAGGATCCCTCTAATCTTATCAAGGAAAAAGCTCTGATTAGTGTCAGAGAATGGGTAGCGGCGTATATGGGCGATCGATATGGTGGCATAATATACCCATTGCTTAGTTGAATTCTCCGGCACTACTCAGTCTCAGGGGCTTTTTCCTTACAAGTGAATTATTCATGCAATTAACTTGACGTTGAACCCCTTCACCTTAATATTAACCGCTTCATGACTGTTTAGTACGTTTAAATCTAATCTTATCAAGGCAGATTTTCACATTGCATAACTAACAAAATATATATATATATATATATATATATATATCAACATTTATCTGCTACAAGCTGAGCTTCTAGATGCTCGATCTTGTTCTTGCATGAGAATGACATTCGACTTAGAACAAACATGAAAAACAATATCAAGCGATGAAACTGAAGCAACATTTACTTTATTTCTTTATAGCATCATAAAAGGCAAAACTGTAAATTAAACCATAACAAAAGAACTCAGCTTTGTAGATTCCCCACTTGAGTTTCATATAAGCATCAATGAACAAGAAGTTTAGCTAGCATTGGGTCCGATCCTCATCATCAATATATTATATTCCTTCCCCAGCTCCTATATATTAAAGTAACAGGTAGTAGAACTCAGAAGGTGCAATTAGCTGGACTTAACAGCGGAATGATAGTAGGCATAAAAACCATAAACAGAAATGCACAGACGACCACATGTTTTAGCTTTCCCTTATCCAGCACAAGGCCATGTAATTCCATTGCTGGAGCTTTCACAATGCTTAGTTAAGCATGGCGTCAAAGTCACATTTGTCAACACAGACTATAATCACAAGCGGGTCGTGAATGCATTAGGCCAAAACAATTACATTGGAGATCAAATCAAGCTGGTGTCTATACCTGATGGAATGGAACCCGAAGGCGATAGAAATGATCTTGGTATGTTAACCAAAGCAATGGTTCGAGTCATGCCTGGGAAGCTACAAGACCTTATAGAAAATATCAACAGACTAGAAAATAAGAAGATCACTTGTGTGGTTGCTGATGGGAGTATGGGGTGGGTAATGGAAGTAGCAGAGAAAATGAAACTTCGGAGGGCTGCCTTTTGGCCTGCAGCAGCCGGACTACTGGCTTTATCTTTTAGTGTCCAAAAGTTTCTGGATGATGGAATCGTAGATGGTAATGGTAACTCTCTATGACACACACATATATATATATATATATTTGCTTATGTACGTTCTCCCTAGACAGGGAGACCATGCAAGCAGGAGCCTCAAATTGTAAATCATTCATATTTTTGTTTTTAATTGTTTTATATATATATATATATATATTCATCTCTTCTTGTAGGAACTCCAGTAAAAAAACAAATGATTCAATTGGCTCCAACCATGGCTGCAATCCATAGTTCAAAGTTAGTGTGGGCATGCATTGGGGACTTTAATACACAGAAAATCATCTTTGATTTTACAATTGAGAATAATGAAACTATAAAGAAAGCAGAGTGCCTGATTTGCAACTCAACTTATGACCTTGAGCCCGGAGCATTGGATCTGATTCCAGAATTTTTGCCAATCGGACCACTTTTGTCCAGCAACCGGCTAGGAAATTCAGCAGGCTACTTCTGGCCAGAAGACTCAACCTGTTTGAAATGGCTTGACCAACAACAGCGGAATTCAGTGATTTATGTTGCATTTGGCAGCTTCACAGTTTTCGACAAAAAACAGTTCCAGGAGTTGGCATCAGGCCTTGAACTCACCAACAGGCCATTTTTATGGGTTGTGCGGCCAGATATTACGAATGATGCAAATGATGCATACCCAGAAGGTTTTCAAGACCGAGTAGCCACTCGTGGGCAGATGGTCGGGTGGGCGCCGCAGCAAAAGGTTCTCACTCACCCTTCAATTGCTTGTTTCTTGAGCCATTGTGGCTGGAATTCCACAATGGAAGGCGTGAGCAATGGGGTGCCTTTCCTGTGCTGGCCATACTTTGCCGACCAATTCCTGAATGAGGGCTACATTTGCGATATTTGGAAGGTGGGATTGAGGTTTAACAAAAACAAAAATGAGATCATCGCAAGGGAAGAAATTATGAAAAAGGTGGATCAAGTGCTTGAGGATGAAAATTTTAAAGCAAGGGCTTTGGACCTGAAAGAAACTGCGTTGAATAGTGTTAGAGAAGGTGGTCAGTCCAACAAGACTTTCAAGAATTTCGTTCAATGGATCAAAGCTTAGGCATTGGTACAAGTTGCCTAGAATTAGAACAATTAATGTTGAGAAAAATCACATTTTAGCTGTTGCAAATACGTTCAAATATTTGTGAGAGATTTTCTCTAGATATATTATATTATTACCAGAAAAATAAAAAGATATATAGCATTTAAATCTCTTTTCAGAACAATGTATCAAACAAATATCGTTACTAGCAGTAACTGTTTGATTTACAAAGGAATGCCAAGTGTTACCGCATATATATATATATATATATATATATATGTATGTATGTATGTATGTATGCATGCATGTATGTATTATATTTAATTTCTGCTATATATATAGGGCGCGGCAGTTTGAAAGATATACCAGAAAAACCTCCATTATTAAGTATTAACACAGAAAAGGAAAGATGAAAGCTGAAAATCGCATCCTAAGTCCCAATTGCAGAGGGATAATATCTGTTCATTGTCACACACTAAGGTACTTTAGATGGAAATTCAATCAACTAACGGCCGATGTTCAAAGGTGCATTTATGCTCTTGAATGGAAAATGGTGCTAACAACAATCTCTTAGCAATTGTCAAGGAAACATCACTCTAAACTTCTCGTGCTCCAGGACCTGGTTACTAGTTGCTTACTTGGAAACATCAAGGCCAGAAAGAGATAAACCAATAAGCCAAAATTTACCTTTAATTATGTGATGATTAATTGATTTCAGGGCCGGCATCTAGTCTTCTGCATAGGATGCATCAGTTTGGCTTAACTTCAAACCAATTGCAGATTTTTCCATGACAAAAGTGAAAAATCTTGCATGAGAATGAAATTAGGTATAAAGCAAACATGAAAAGCAACAGAGAGAGTGATAAACCCCAAGCAATCCTACTAAGCAGCATAAAGACGAAAGAGTAAGCTGAAACCTTTCAATCAAGTCAATAACAAAAGAACAAAAAGAAATCAACTGAGCTGAAAGGAAACAAAAATAGTAGATGCCCCACTTGAGTTTCGAATAAGCATCATCAATGCACAAGAAGACACCAAGTCAAGAATTGGCTTCTCTAAACTGCAACTAGTTTCAATTAGCTGAATCTCCAAGGAATAAAAACCATAAACAGAAATGCAAAGACCACATGCTCTAACTTTACCTTTTCCTGCACAAGGCCATGTAATTACATTACTGGAGCTTTCGCAATGCTTAATTAAGCATGGCTTCAGAGTCACATTTGTCAACACAGAGTATAATCACAAGAGGGTTATCAATGCATTAGGCCAAAAAAATTCCACTGGGGATAGAATCAAGCTGGTGCAATCCCGGATGGAATGGAACCCGAAGAAGACAGAAATGATTTCGGTAAATTAACTAATGCAATTTATAAAGTCATGCCTAGGAAGCTCATAGAAGAGATTAACAGACAAGAAGATGAGAAGATTAGTTGCGTCATTGCTGATGGGGTTATATGGTGGGATATGGTAGTAGCAGAGACGATGAAAATTCAGCGAGCTGCATTTTGGCCTGCAGCAGCGGGACTACTGGCCGTGTTATTTAGCATTCCAAAGCTTCTTGGTGATGGCATCATTGACAATGATGGTAAGACCTTAGCCTTACTTACTAGATTTTTATTTTTAATTTTTTTTCCCTCTGCAGTTTGATGCAAGTCATAGTTACTTAATCAACTGATGATGAAATTCATTTTCCTTATTCATTTTAGGAACAGCAATCAAAAAGGATATGATTCAGTTGGCTCCCACCATGGCCATAATCCACAGCACAAACTTGGTGTGGACATGTGTTGGGGACTTTATCACGCAGAAAATAGTCTTTAATTATATGTTTAAAAACAATGATGATGTAAAGAAGGCAGAGTGGATGCTGTGTAACTCAACACATGACCTTGAGCCCGGAGCATTGGCCTTGATTCCAGAACATCTTCCAGTAGGACCACTTTTGGCAAGCAATAGGCTGGGAAATTCCAGAATGAGAGCTGCATTTGTGACATTTGGAAGGTGGAGCTGGGGTTTAATAAAAACCAGACTGGGATCATCTCAAAGGAAGAAATTAACAAGAAGGTGGATCAAATGCTTGGTGATGAAAATTTTAAAGCATGTGCCTTTGAACTCAAGGAAAAAGCCTTGAACTGTGTCAGAGAAGATGTCCAATCTAACAAGACTCTCAAGAATTTCATTGAGTGGATCAAAGCAGAGACGCTTGGTTAAGATAGCTAAGCGAAGCTAACCATTATTGCAGTTTTTTTTATTTCCATTAATATCTCTTTTTTTTTTTTGTTTATATTAGTTTGTCAGAGCAGAAAATATCAAATATTTCACCATTAATAAGAATACTCAATTGTACACAGTACACGTTTGTTTGCCATAAAATACAAATTAATTTGATGCTATACATTGCCGTTTAGCACCTGTCTACTGCTTTGTAGCATCAAGTTTGAATCTTATAATGTGGGGACGTACCCAACTAATTACTAACATAATTTAAAAGCCTCCCTTGGTATATCATGATCAATTCCATTTTCATATACAAACGCAAACTGGCAGCATATCAAATAGCTTATAATAGCATGTTGTTGAATAACATTTGAGATATTATCTTATGAGAAATATTCTAAAATAACTTTATTGTATTACACTCACATAATATATGTTTGGCAAGTGTGTATTTACAAAAGTGCGTAAAAAAAAAAATTGAGGGTTCCAATTAATGGTGATGGTGGCCTAGGTAGCGGACATGAGGTGGTGTTGTTTGATGGTGGAGTGTGATAATTTAAGTGGGCTAATACTAATATGATAGTTTGATAAAGGTCCACCGTCGATGAAGCGGAAGATTATAAAGTTGTTATTATAATTTTTTCATTCGTGATATTTATTTAAAGGGTATTGAAAAATTGAAGTTGCATGAGTGGTAAATCTATCACAAACGAAAAAACATTAAAGTTAAAGGCTATATCATGAAACAATACAAGGTCCAATGCATGTAACTGCAATAGTACAATAGTTATCGTATATTGCATCCAATAATTTCATAAACAATTCGTAAATTTTAATTTATGTTTTGATTAATTATTTTCTCATGATGATTCGTTATGTTTCAAAATTAGGTAAAGAATCCCAAATCTCATCAATCGTATCTTTTATATTCATTATTGTAAGATACCAATATTCTACAAGCTTTGCGTATATATGTTATAATATTATGGTGTTTATATTCTTTGAGATATACTTATTATTTATTTAATATTCAAATTTAATAAAAATACAAACCTAAAAGTACATATTCTTTGAATCACAAAGGGTGCTTATCCATATAAAAAAAAAAATTGCAGATGCATAAATTAACGACTAGAAGCATCGGTCGTAAATGGCTGGAAGACCCAATTATGTTTGATTTTGTGAGCTATTTTCTGGGTAACTACTAATAGGTTGCAGGTAAATCAAACCCTTGTAATTAGATTTTGATAAAGAATTCTTCTCCTCTTGGCATGCTAATTTTGTTTTTATTGTATAATTTGTTTTACAATACCTAATTAACAATTTCCTTACGTTGATAAGTAATCCCACCCACCTCTATCAGGAAATATTTTGGAAAGTGAAAATTCTCACCGACCTAAATTTCAACTATTTTTTTTTTCAAATAAATAAATATGTAAGTATAAAACGTAAACTTTCAATTTAACCCAATATAAGAAAAATTTCCCTCACGAACTCAAAATCTTTGAATACAACAAATTATACAAGACAGAACAAGACCCTTCAACAGAACAAAATCTAATGAGATAACATTAACGGCTTCTCAGAATTTCCAGTGATTTAAGCAACCCTAAGATCAGCTCAAATCAAAGCTCAGTAGCTGTCAAGTTCTTTTCTTTCCTCAATTTTAGCTTTAACAATCAATCTCCTTAATTAGGTCGGATTTCAACTTCTTTAATTCTTATTTGATTTTAAGTCTTCGAATTTTGGCTTATTTTTCTTTTGGTTTTTTAACAGGTGAAAAGTCCATCGGTCCTTGCATGGAAAATTCAACGTAGGAATCTCTGTTTTTTTGCTTCAGAATGAATAAATAAAGTGATTGATGGGTTATTGCTTCAAAAAAGTCTTTTTTATTTTTGGCTCGAATAAGCAATTGGGTTTGTGAAAATGAGTATTGTTAATGGATTCCTATCCCAAAAATTGGTTCTTTTAGGTTGCTCTTTCTGGGTTTACGCCTCAGCTCTGTTTCTTGCTCTGTTTGGTCTCTTCAACAAGTTCTTCTTCAGGTACCCAAATACTTGAGTTATTATTATCATTATTGTTTTTGAGTTCAATACAGGAAATTTTTAATTTTATTTCATTGAACAATTGTTTTTTCAGAGCTCAAGGGGATGAGAATTCAGAAAAGAAAAACTCAAATTGTTTGGCAGTTTCTACTTCAATGGAGCCAGAAGCTGAATTTGATGAAGCAAAAAGTGATCCTATCGAGTTTCTTGGTACTGAGAACGGTGAAGAAGAAGATACTCCAAAGTTCTTTTTCAAGTTCAAGTTTCAGACTTATGAAGAATTTAGTAAAAGCAACAAGGGGAATTTCGATTTTATCCCATCTACAAGCACTAGCAAGTATGAGTTCAAGTCTGATAATTACTCAAGTAGCTTCATTGAGGAACCAAAGATGTGAGCTTTACTGTGAAAGAGTTATATGTCGGTGCAAGATTTGATTCTTTTGCTAATCAGCACTCTGAAGGAGCAATTGTTGATGAAGAAAAACAGGTAGTTGATGAACATGAACAAGAGAATCGCACACATAATGTATGCAAAAAAGAGGAGAATGAGGATGAGCAAATTTGTGAAGATGCTTTAGGAGATACTGGGTTTCTTTCAGAAAATGACTTGGTAGCTGAAGATTCTGACTCGGGTTCGATTGCTTCTAGCAATGAGGACTTGTTCGCGAGTCAATTTGTTGGTTCAACAAGTGAAGGGTTTTTGTCGGATACAGATTTTGCAGAATCATTTGAGAACGTAGAATTGAATGAATTTGATGATGAAGGTAGTGATACTGATATAATGGAAGAGCTTGAAGAATTGGAAGAGTCCAATGTAAACATTTCAAGTACTACTCAAGAATTTGGTCGCAAAGACAATGATGAAGCAACAATTAGTGTGAATAATTCTAATAAAGACTCCAAAATGCATTTGGATTCTGAGGATTCTAATGGATTGGAAACTTTATGGGAGCATCAAGATTTGATAGACCAGCTGAAGATGGAGCTTAAAAAGGCAAGGGCCATAGGACTTCCCACGATTTTAGAAGAATCTGAGTCACCAAAAATAACAGAAGATTTGAAGCCTTGGAAGATTGATGAAAAGTTTCAGCATGGGGATACAATGGGCGAGCTTCACAAATTCTACAAGAGTTACTGGGAGCGTATGCGAAAATTTGACATCTTGAATTACCAGAAGATATAGGTCAGTTGCTTCCCTTGCTGCAAAATCCTTTATTATTGCATAAACTATTTAATTTCAAGTATTTAAGGGTGCTAAGTGATGTGTATGCCTTATTTTTCATTTTTATTTTATTTTTTTAAAGCTGCTTAAAGTAGTCGTTACAAGTTAAATAATATAATAAGGGTATAGATCTAATTAATTTAGTTAGTTGAAGGTTCATTTGCATGCCTTAATGTCATCCAACCAACTTTTTTACTTTCAACTTTGGCCCTCACCTTATCATTTAACAACACAATTATCTTATTTTGGCACTGCTTTACCTAAATCCTGCACTAGTATCTATTGCTTCTTTGAAATATAAATAAATATTTTATATATTTTCAAAGTTGTTTTAATGTTAGAAAGCAACTTGAAAAAGGCTATATGCATGAGCTGACTTTTTGGGCCATAATTGATTCATGTTGGTCACTTGCAAAAGTCTTTTTGCGTAGTTTCATTTGATTAAACCACAATAAAAATTTGTTTTTTAAAATATGCTGGATAAAGACTCTAAGCATGTGTTCCATGTTCAATCTACATGCTTTCTCCAGTCAAAGGACCCACTTCAATCAATTTCAAGCCTCAAATTTTCACCTCCAGGAGTTACATCTCTTCTTTCCCAGAATTTTCTTCTAAGCAAACAGAAAAAGTCCGAATTTGACCCAATGAAGCAGTTCATTAGAGAGTTACATAGTGATTTAGAAGTAGTCTATGTTGGACAATTGTGTCTCTCTTGGGAAATTCTTCACTGGCAATATGAAAAATCCTTGGAGCTATGGGAATCAGACCCTTATGGAATATGCCAGTACCATGAAGTTGCTGGAGAATTCCAACAGTTTCAAGTCCTCGTGCAAAGATTCATCGAAAACGAACCGTTTGAAGGACCAAGAGTTCACAATTTCGTTAAGAACCGATGTGTGCTCCGTAATCTTCTTCAGGTTCCAGTCATAAGAGGTGTGGTACATGCAACATAACTCAATGGGTAAACTTTTCCTGATATATTAATATTATAGCAGCAAAACAAACATTTGACTAATGCAAAGCCTGTTGCTTCTGTTGCAGAAGACAGCAGAAAGGACAAGAAAGCAAGAATGAAGATGAAAGATGAGTATGCAATCACAAGCGATATGCTAGTTGAAATCATGGAAGAATCAATACGAATATTTTGGAGGTTCGTTCGTGCTGATAAAGATGCTAACATCATGATCCAAAAGAGTCGAAAAGGGGCTCAAATCGAGCCACAAGATGCTTTAGATTTAGAGCTTTTAGCAGAAGTTAGAACTAGTCTTCAAAAGGTACATAATTTTTCGTTTAAGCTAAGTACTAAACTACATGATGTCACATTATTGTTTAATTTATTATTTTTATTTGGAATTGCAGAAGGAGAAAAAGCTCAAGGAAATATTGAGAAGTGGGAACTGCATATTGAGGAAATTTCAGAAGCAACAAGAGAATTCAGATCAAGTGCTTTACTTCTTCTCTCAAGTTGATATGAAATTAGTAGCAAGAGTTTTGAATATGACAAAATTAACGACGGATCAGCTGCTTTGGTGTCGAAATAAATTGGATAAGATTAATTTTATTAGCCGAAAAATACATGTAGAACCCGCATTTTCACTATTTCCTAGTTAATGGTACCGTATCTATTTAGCTGCGTCATTGTAAATTTATGCTTATCAAGTAGAGCCGTTTCAGAGAAAGACAAAATTTTGGCTTGCAATATTAAAAGTGTGTGTGTGTGTATGTTTATCCATATGTCAAGAATGGGATTCGAACCCATGTCCTTTCGGCCCAGTACTTAAAACTGGCGCCTTAGACCACGTCGGCCGTCTTAATAGGGTTTTCTTCTTATGTTTATTTAACTAAATTATTTTTTTGCCCTTTTCTATTAGCTCCTCATGAATTAAACGATCTTATTTTTTTCCTCTTTTTCAAACAGTTTTCTTTTTTAAATTTCAAAATTAATTAAAACAATTCGTTAACTAAAAGGTAAATGCCTTGGAACAAAGTTTTAATATCAACTTAACTAATTATTAGTATGAGAGTTGTGCCTCAGTGCTAAAACAATTGCACGTGCTAGTGCCTTAGTGCTAGTACGAGAGTTGTGCCAACTACTAAATTCTTTTATAATAATACCAGATATTAATGGTGTGTTTATTTTTTAGATTGGAAAATCAAAATTTGAAATTAGAATTAAATCTATGTTTACTCGCTAAAATAAATCGAAGAATGAGATTTATTTTGTTGGGGCTCACACTAAATTGAGAATCAAGAATGGGAGAATGATTTCCCAGAGAGGTTGGGGAATCATACTCACATTCCCAAAACTCCCTAAAATACCTTGAGATAAAATAAATCCCTAAAATTAGAATTAAATCTATGTTTACTCACTAAAATAAACTGCATTATTACAATTTATCCTCTTTTGAAATAATCAAAATGTAAAATACAAAAAATTGGGTTGTCATTCATCGCACGACACCGTCAATGTCTTTCAGTTGTTGATTTGAAGATGAAGAAGAAACGATAAAAAGGACCAAAAAATAACAAAAAAAAAGAAGGAAGAAACGGAGAAGAAGAAGAAGTAATAAAAACAATTCCTATGAAGTTGGAACCTTTTCCTTGCTCATTGAGCATTAGTCCATGTCTCTAGGGAACAAACAACTTGATTATTGATTCGAGAGAATGAGAAAAAAGAGTTTGAAGATGAAGAATACATGGAGAAGAATAAGAAGCGACAAAGAAGAGAAAAAAAAATGAAAGAAAAAAGAGAAGAAGAAACGAAGAAGAAGAAGTAACGAAGAATTAGAGAAAAAAAAAACAAAAGAGAGAGAGAGAGAGAGAGAGAATAATAATAATAATAATAATTGTAACTATTATTATTGTTAACAATAATTTTCTTGAATAATAATAATAATCATTATCATTATAATAAATAATAAAAATAATGATAATAATAAACTAAGGGTATTTTAATAATTTAAAATAGTTTATTTCAATTTAGATTGATAATAATAATAATAGGATTGGAATCGAGATTTTTAAATTTTTTTGGAATCGAAAAATAGTTCATTTTAATTCCGATTATAGATTCGATTTCTACTATTAAAGTAAGTAATTTATTTCGATTTTAGATCATTCTAATTATAGATCATTCTGATTTCAGTCTATTTCAAATACCGATTAGTAAACTCACTGTGAGATTTATAATAGAATCAGAATTTCACTTGCATTAATGAAGGTTCTTAATGCGTATTCATCGTAATATCGATGAAATAAGTAAAACAAAAATTGCAATAATAAAGCAAACGAAAATGTTAGAATTTAAAAATTGATTTCAGATGGACCAAATCCTACAATCCTAAGCCCATTGAAGGGCTAACTAATTATTTTATTCACACACAAAACTAGCGTCCCCAAATACTAAAATACAGTGAAGTCAGTCAATCCCAACCGTTGGTAAACACAACCAAAAATCACACCCATTAGATCTAGTTTTCTTTTTTCTTTTTTTTTTTCCTTCTCTCTCTCGCTCAAAACCCCTAATTACCCGCCCTTCTTCGTCCACCTCAATATAACGGGAGAGTTAAAATTTGTTTTTCGAAGTCCATTAAAAGAAAAGAGACAAAAATGGTTCAGCGGGTAACATACCGCAAACGGCAAAGCTATGCCACCAAATCAAACCAGCACCGGGTCGTTAAAACCCCTGGTAATGTTAATGTTTGTTAAAAAAAAAAACTTGTGTTATTTCTTTTTAATTTTTTTATTATTGTGTTTGAATGAGTAATAAAAATGTGAATTTGATGTGTTTTGAAGGTGGAAAATTGGTGTACCAGAGCACCAAGAAGAGAGCTAGTGGGCCTAAGTGTCCTGTTACTGGCAAGAGAATTCAAGGGGTATGTGTTCTTGTGTGCTTGATGAATTTAATGTAAAAAAAAAACATTTAAGTTCTGAATTTTTATTTATTTATTTATTTTGAAATTTACGGTTTTTATGATCGTGCAATGATGATGATTTGCAAGATTTAATTTTTATGAAAGGGTCTGGTGAAGGTTTGGTTTTGATTTAGCTTAGTCTGACTAAAAGCATTTTGCATATTTTTTCAGATTGTTTTTTTCAGAAATTACTTTGGCATACAACACTAGCTGCTTATTTTACTTTTACATAATCTATTAGAGGATGCCCTGGTGCTGGGAAGTGTTATATGTATGCGCTAGATATATATGAATGTGTTATGGAAGTAGGTCTCTACTTGAAAGTCACATTGGGATGTGTAGTTTTGTGCGATTTCTGAGTTTTATATTGTGCCATGTTTGTATCCTTAAACATTCAAGCCCGTGATTTATGGAACATTTCTCACTATAAAAATTTGGTTAGAAACAAGAAGAGTGATAACTAGCATCTGTATATTTCTTTAGTTCTCTCTATAAAATGTTTCTTTCAAGTTGAAGTTGTGGTAGCCTGTTTTTTGTGTATTTTTCGTTAGCAGGGTGGCCCAAGTAATGTCAAGAGTACAAGTTGCTAGTTTTAATTTTACACGTGCTTTTGATTAAGCATAGCTATTGAATGCTTTGCTGATTCCTCACTTGAGACCTGCTGAGTACAAGAGGTCTAGATTGTCAAGAAACCGCAGGACTGTGAATCGTGCTTATGGTGGAGTATTGTCTGGTGGGGCTGTCAGGGAGAGGTATTGCTGTGAATACTCAATGAGCATTTGTTCTTCATTATTGGTTAAATGTGATTCAAGGCAAATCTGATGGGCTTCTTTTGTTGTTGAATGTTTTCTAGGATAATTCGAGCATTCTTGGTGGAAGAACAGAAGATTGTGAAGAAGGTTTTGAAGATCCAGAAAGCAAAGGAAAAGCAGGCCGTAAAGAGCTAGCAAATGCGAAAAACAAAAGCAAATCCTTTTGCAACTGTAAAACGTGCAATAGAGAAATTTTGGAGTGATTATGATCAATGATGTGGTACTGAGAGAGTTGAATGTTTTTTCTTAGTATTTAGTTTGTATGATATTGATTACTTGGGTACTCAACTAAATTTCGAAGAGAAATCAATTACCAGTTCATGGTTTATGATATTTCTATTTCATGGTCTATTGACATAAATGACTATGCCTCTGTGGTTTTTCCTGCATCATTACTTTCCAAGTAGTTACTTTTGAGATCCTCGTTCCAAATTGTGGTGTGCTCAATCATTCGAAGTGTTGAATTTCTAAATATTTTGTTTTGGATTATGAAGTACAACATAAACAAGGGAAGTGAGATTAGGTCCTTTTGCTTTTTGTTCATCGGAACTTGTGGCCGTGGATTCAAACTTAAGAACTCAAATGCAATGGTATCAATAAGTGCGCCCAAAATTAAAACCTTTAGTGTCTAAATCTAAACTACACTTTGCTAACATGCATGCAAAGACTGGCAATTAAGCCAGAGTTGAGTAGAATTGTTTGATCTATGCGAACTTCCTTAACTTCAAGCTAGCCAACCTGCGATGATATATAAGGTTCGTTAGAAAAAAGAAAAACTAAAAAAAATAAAAAAGTTAAAAAGCAAGGGAATGCAAAACAAAATTCAAACAAGATCTGTTATAAGACTAATAATTAATAGCTAGCTAGCTAAGAATTGAATCGGAATTAGACGACTAGCTAGGAGAAAAAGGACAACGTACACTTAAATTCAGGATTCTGCGGAGAGGGAACTCTTCTTCACCCAAGTTGGTGGTGGCCAAAAAATATTTGCATAGCCTCCACGCAATTTTGAGAGCTTCCTCCTACCCTCACAATGATTCGACATTTTAAAAATACTATCACCACCTACATAAATACAATTCTTTTTGCATCCCGGAAACTCTTCAGCTGAAGAGACAAAGAATGAATAAATTTTAGAACAAAACAACACCCTACCCTCCAAATCATCCACCCCATGTTCATCAAATATCCATTCACCGTCACTGTCATAATCAAAATCCGAATTTTCTTCATCTTCATCTTCATCATTAACATTAACCTTCTTTTCAATATCGAGCTTAAATACATACATATCATCGGTTCTGTTCTCAATATAATATCGAGCATCATAATCATAATGCCCCTTCTCTCGATGGTAATTCATATAAATTAAAAAAAATTCCTTAGTACACGATGACTTCACCAAGTAACTAAACGTACCCGATTCAGAGAATGCAGATGAAACATCACATAAATTAGCAAGTTTGGCAACGTCCAAAGTTTTAGAATGGACGGAGAGAAAAATTCCTTCAATGCTCAAAGCATAGAATTTTTCATTATGATAAACAGTATCTCCAAACCACTGATCTTCAAATTCAAAGAGTGTCCAATCCTCATCATCTTTTCTCCACAGCAGCAGCACTTTACCTCTTGAAGCCATTATAGCAAACCCATCATCAATTACAATTTCATCGAGAGTACTGCACGCAGAAGAAACAATGGCTTTTAAAAAAGAAACATTATGCAAAGCAGCATCGTGATCTTTTTTTCGTTCACCGACATGAACATACTTAAGTCCATAGGACCCGATAATCCAATAAGTTGAGAGACTTGGGAAGCAAGTGGTTGTTGGAAGACCTCATATCAAACGGATACATGAATTTCGCTTTGCCAGAACTTTACTCTTTAACTTGAATAAACCATGTTGATGCTTCGTTTGTGACGTTGGACTTGGTGGTACGAGCAGCAGGAGGAGGAGGAGGAAGTGGTGCTTTGGGTTGGATGGCGTAAAGAGTGGAGTGCTTGAGCAAGAGATGGCCGTGGCGAAGGCTAGGGTGTGCGAGTGCCTCGGGGGGAAGAGGAGGCTTGAGGTGTGGGTACGGTGATATAGGTTTTGGAGGAAGGGGAATTGCATTCCTGTACGTACGACATATGGCTCGTAAACCAAGGGTCTCGATTCGGGACATCTCCATGCGTTTTGAGATGTCGTACACTATGTCTCTTGGCAGACTGCTCCAGTCGCGATCGCCTGAGTTTGACGTTGTATCCATGCCGTGAGTAGAGGGAGGCATTCAAAGGGAAAGCGCACCCCTCTCTATTTATTCTCACAAGAAGAAGAGCTTGTGGAATGCGGCGGGGGAAGGAGGAGGACACTGGGCGGGATCTATCAGCAACGAATTCCTCCCAACAAGCAACTCAAGGAGCGCTCATCTACACCTTGTGTTAACAAAAAAGCTATTTTCTTGCTGGATAGAAGCGAATGGCTACCCCCCCGGCTGCAAGGCCTAAAGCAAAATATTGAAATGGGTGACTCGACTGAATTGGGTAACCCCCTATATTGAGTATGATATAAATACACATTTTTTTAATTAATTAATTCAAGACTCAATAGGAAACTAATCTTCTATTTAAACCAAAAGAATCATGCTGTCATTGGATTTTTTTAAATTCTGATTCATGCTTATCTTACTATCTATTTAATCCATTTACAATATTAACCGGGATTATGATTCTAATAATTAAATCATATGTATTTCGGTAAATATAGTAAATAAAGGCTAGGATTTCTTTTCTTTATATTTTGTGCAAATATAGTAAGTGTAGGATTCTTATAATATTAATTATTTGTTATTATACTGGAAGATTTTTTTTCCCTCTCTTTGGTTAAAACCAAACGGTGCACCACCAGAAACTCAACAAACTTTTCCAATTTGTAAACTTTCCTTTTGCAATATTTCAGTCAAATCCTTAGCTGCTTTAGGCATAAATTTATTTGATTTCATCTTTTTGCTTCTTGCTAGAGTAATTACTTTGTGATTGTGAATATCCTTAAAAACTGAAACTCTCTATTTATTTAACCCTTTATCGATCATGTAATTCAAGAGTCATGTACGTGCAAAGAGGTTTAATTAACAAACATCAGGAGTCTATAAATATGCCTTGTTATACGTATTTCATATCATCCACAATTATGAAGTTAAAGATATTGAGTATTCTTAAAAATTTTTTTGTCCCAGTAACTCTTAATTATAATTTATAAAACCTCCTCATGCCCTAAGAAAGAAAATAGCGAGACATGCATCAGAACCTTGACTTCCTCCCATCTTCACCAAAATTTTTCCTTTTTCATCTTTTTGTGTTTTTCAGATTATGTGAGAAGACTTTTGAGGATGCAGATACTGCATACATATTAAACTGAGAAGACTTCTCCAAAAAAAACAAAAAAACTGAGAAGACATCACAACTTTATGAAAATATATTACGCTGAGCTCCTAAGGATGGAAAATTTTGTGGGTTTTTTTTTTGTTGTGTGCTGAGGTCGCATAAACTCCTTTTGTCTTTTTTCATTTTGCTTTGATCAGAATTCAGAAATGTGTGTGCCGTGTGCAGTGCTGTGCTGCTGAGGCTAAGATAGGAAAAAATGTTTAAGACCACCTTTTGCTTAAAAAGCTGGTTTCTTTTTCAAAGGGTAAAGCTTTAAAGAACCAGAAAAGGAAAGATGGCAGGAGAGAAATATCATCCAAAAGATATCAGCAGAGCAGATTCAGGACGAAATGGAAACAGAGTTGCAGAAGCAGACTGCAGAATCATTACTTAAAGCTGTCGCACTTCTGAAGTTTGTCTCATGGGAACTCTCCTGCGGAAAATTGCATTTTCCTTAAAAAGCTGGTTTTTTTTTTCAAGAACCAGAAAGGAAACATGGGCAGTAGAGAAATATCATCGAAAATGATATCAGCAGAGCAGATTCAGGACGAAATGAAAACAGAATTTCGGAAGCAGAGCAGAACCATTACTTAAAGCTGTCGCAACTGCACTTCTGCAGTTTTTTTCTTTAAGAAAATACTGAGAATTAGATTAGAGAAAAGTTGTGGTTTTTTTTCTTTAAGAAAATACTGAGAATTAGATTAGAGAAAAGTTGTGGTTCACATTTTCTCCATACTGGTTGGTCTGGAGCATACACATTTTGTTATATATACAATACCAATTCAAATAGGAAACAAATTGGTTCTCAACTGTTCTTCTTCGGCGTGTGCTTGCCATTGGATATTTTATTAGGGGTCTCTGCTGTTGATGTTGAACCAGTGAAACAAATTGGTTCTCAACTATTCTTCTTCGGCGTGTGCTTGCCATTGGATATTTTATTAGGGGTCTCTGCTGTTGATGTTGAACCACTGATATTCTGGGCCTCATAAGCCTGCATTGGGTCTGCAAATGTTCGAATGCAAGGCCACCTGCTTGACATTATAGTCTCGTCATCTATTGTCATTTTGTCATCAAATATGTTCACCCCATAAATATTATTCTTTGAGAATGTTGAGATTGAATTGCTTGTATTGACTTTAACAGTTCAATGCTCTGCCCAAGATCTTAACTTTGATCAATTAAGTTGCACAATGAAGAAAGAAGAATCTGAGAGATTCAATTTCTACTAATCTTCCTCATATACTCAAGAACAATTGAACACGATTGAAACAAAGAAATACAGAAACAAGAATCAATAAAGAACACTCAGTTTAACGTGGTTCAGTCTTTTAAAGACCTACATCCACGGGCAAATCCATCAGCGTTGGTTTTTTTATTGACTCAAGAAGTTTTTCCAAGAATTCAAGATGGGATTACAGAGTATAAGCTATCACTTTCTCTCTTCTCTGAAACTCCCTAGAATTCTCTCCCTCACATGCTGAAACTGCACGCAAACTCAGCTTATAAGCAGCTGTGTAACAACCTTTAAAGATCCAGGTTGTACAGATTGCTGCCATCTGTCCAATTCGTTATAACTGAATCTTAGTTACTTAAGTTCTCACGTGACATGCGCCTGCTATGCTTAAGTAAGCCGTTATTATCAAAAGGAACATCTTGATTGCCGTTTGGAGTAAGTGAAAGCATGCTTCCATCACGTGACTTTATAACGATTAACAGACTTGCCAAACGATGCCGTTTTGTCCTGGTTTTGGATTCATCAATTTCAACAGAGAAGTATTTTGCCATCAATCGACGAGTGTAGTCAGCTTCATACTTTTGGAACTTCTCCATGTAGTCTGCACTTTTAAGAATCTGAAAATGTTGGGGAGTTAAGTCAGGTTTTGTCTCAGTCTTTTGGTCGAACACATCGAAGGCACCGTTGTTGTTGGTCGTTGGAGCATCGTCGACCTCTCGCTTTGGTTGAATCGGTTGAGTGGCCGAGTTCTGCGACTCCGAGTTCGACGGTGGCGGCGGCGAAGACGCTGCTGCCTTCATCTCCATTTGCTATAAAAAAAAAAAAATTGGCTCAGCGTTTGTGGGGCCTGCTCATTTTCCAGAACGGCTTCTTGGTTGACTGCTGTTGAACCTGCGCTGCCTATTTATTTATTAGCTAAACCTGTTGGAGAAGAAAGAATGAGAGCATAATGCATTCAAGTTTCATTTGTGAATTATTTCTGTAGTTTGACTCATGGGTACTCAAAATGCTGGCAAGCATAAAACTCTCACAAAGTTAACTGTATTAACTCTTGTTTTCAGAAAAAAAAAATCCCCATATTTGCTTACATAACTTGAAACAAGAAAAAAAAGCTTTAGAAGCTCTTCTTTGATAACTAAGTCAATCAACCGCGTCTTGCAGGAGATTGCGGCCCATTTCGTCAAGTTATTTACCGGAGACTCCTCCAAGATTCTTCAAACTCGTCCTGCTTTCTTCATTGCTTCGCAAAATTGCACGTTTCTCTGTGAGAATGAGATTTTATCTAATAGCAAATTTTCTGTTTACTTAATCATTTAGTTTGTCTGTATCACATGATTTTTGGGGTTCCATTAGTTTCTGTTCCTTTGTGTATCACATGATTTTTGGGGTTCCATTAGTTTCTGTTCCTTTATGCTGTTGTTTATTGGGGGTGAAGTTATGATTATTCACATTCCCTTACTAGTTTAGATTTCAAAGTACATGTGCATTGGTGATGGTATTGTGTTATATCAAAAATATCTTTTTTGTAGTAACGGTACGAGGAGATCTTCTTGTTTTTAGTTAAAGTGTTTACATGCCTTTGCCTAGAACTCTGGTTTTGACAGTAGCACCAGATTTATTACAAGATTTTTCCTGGAGAAGTTTCATGTCATTTGAACTTTGTTAAGTGAGAAATGCATTTGCTCTAATTTAAGGTGTTCCTTCTCGTTATTTGAACATTGTAAATGTTTAAATTTGTCAGGTTCGACGATAACTGTTATGATGAAACCATCAACTGTCATGGGTAGGAAATGCAAGAAATGTACAACAGTGGCCAAGCATGTTGTTGAGGATAGGATAAGTGGGTTACCGGACTCAGTCCTAAGCCACATTCTTTCGTATGTACCCACAAAAACCGCTGTGGCAACTTCCATTCTGTCTCGAAGATGGAAGCTTGTTTGGACCTCTCTTCGCAGGCTATGGTTCGACGATAGTTTAGGCGTAAAGCTAAGGCCTGCTGCTTTGAGTGACGTGGCAGTGGCTTCGTTTGAGAGATTTGTGGACACAGTTCTTCTTCGAACTCAGCCGGGCACTATTGACAAGTTTTCCCTCTTTTTTAACACACCAACTGTTTTGTCCAGATTCGAATCTTGGGTTTTCTGTGCAGTTATGCGACATGTTCGTGAAATTGAACTTGACCTTGGAGATCAATGCCGAATTGACTTACCGGACATTATTTACAGCGCCACCTCACTTGAGGTTCTGACTCTGTTTTCAGATTTTGCGATCAAAGTTCCTCAGGATGGAATATGTTTTCCATGCGTTAAGATTCTAAATGTTTTACTGCAAAATCCGGAAAACAGCTTGACTGAGAAGCTGTTTTCCAGTTGCCCTTCGCTCGAAACCTTGTCGATAAGCGCTGTTTTCAAGCCAGATGGGGATGGGCCTGCAACTAACTTTGTGATTTCCTCCTGCACACTTAAGAAGTTCTTCTTTGTGACAGGACAATATCTTTTTCCTCATCCTGAGCACAGTGTTGTCAATACGTGATGTAGGAAGTATAATGGGTAACATAAATTAGGAATTCTAGATTTTGAGTCAATTTAGTATTTAGTATTTTATTAGGATTTCTCTTATTTTATTAAGCTTATTTGAGTCATATTTGTAATTCTAGTCTAATTAGGATTTTAGATTATTACTCTTATTTGAGAAGGATTAGGATTTAATAGCTACTAGTATAAATATGTCAGTTATCTTAATTTATTGTAACACCAAAATAAGCTTCATCAATAATATTCAAGTATTTTCTCAATTGAGATATTTTCTCCTTTATGAGAGCCCTCTTTATTGATTTTCAAGAACGTACGCTAGAACGATATCTAGTATCGCTTCCGCACTGCGTCAAGTGGTATCAGAGCTTTTCTCTGTGCCAAGCAGAGCTTTCCTGACCACCATCAACCACCCTCCATACACAAATCCTTTCTCCATCACCCATTAATTCTATCAAAAAAAAAAAAAGGAGAAAACTCGAACCACCCTCACGGCCACCGTCCGTGGCTGCCGCCGCCACAAAACATCCTCTTTTCCGGTCAATCTCACCAACATTAGAACTAGCAGACGCCGGCCACCAAAACCCGACCATCACACCACCAGATCCGTCGCCGTAAGCCACCAGAAACTAACAAAACCGCCGCGAACGCCGCCGCCAGCCAGTTCGTTGCCAGCCACCGCGAATTACCGGCTATCACCACACCCAAATTGTTCCTCATTAATAGCCCTCTCTTTCCAGCCAACTCCCACCGCCAGCCGCCACCACCTTCACCGGAACCGAAACCAACCTCCAACCGCAACTTCACCTCCAATTTCCGACCAATCCACAGCGATTTGAGTCCAACCACCACCACCATCACACTCACCACCATCAAATCTTCCAGATCTACCCCTCCGTTCCCGTTTTTCCGACCACCGTCGCCGGCAACACCAAATTTTGCTTATTTATAGTTTTAGCCCAAAGTTTCTTTTAATTCTATTATTGCCCTTTAATTTTTTCTTTTCTTACAAAAACCAAAAAAAAAATTAATTAAAAAAAAAGTGATACAATGAGACATAGAGAAGTTGATGATGATCTTTTCTATTATGATGAATTTTCTAATCCTGAGGATATTTTCAATTGGATTTTCAAAATTGAAGATACTCTTGAATTTATTCCAAAGGATAAACATGTTGAGTACGTGACCTCTAAATTAACGGGAGACGCATCACATTGGTGGACAAACTTACAAGCAACACGATTTCAGCATGGAAGAGACAAGATTCGAACTTGGCATAGCATGAAAAGGAAGATAAAAGCTTATTTTATTCCTTCTGAATATTTTCAGACGATTCGTCATAAATTTGATAAATGTCAGCAAGGTACGAATTCTATTCGATTCTATGAATCTCAACTTCGAAATTATCGTTGTCGTGTGAATCTTTCTAAAGATGATGATGATGCAATTTCAAGATTTGTGAAAGGATTGCGTGATGATATTAAGGAACGAGTTTTATTACAAATTGCTGCTACTCATGAATATTGGGATGTCATTAAAATTGCTTTAGAAGTTGAATTGCAAATCAAGAGAGAGAGAAAGCAAGCATTTAAGAGATTTGAACAAGCACAAGAGTATCGTGAGAGCCAAAGAAGAAAAGATCAAGAGGTCGATAGATTCATTCCGCCAAAATTACAATATGAGAGTTCGTTATCGAAACAAGATCTTATCATGGACTTCTCCTCATCAAAGGATTCTAATGTCGAAAAGCAATATTCTTATGCTAATAAAGATTACAATTCGCCAATGGAAGAAGATATTGTGCTTGAAGATTTTAAAGCTACTCAAGGTGTGTTGGATAAACATGATTCAACCATTACTCTCATTAGTGACAAAGAGTTTATCCAAGATTTTGAAGTTAAAGATGTAAACGTGGAAGATCAAGTTTTATTGGTCTCATCATTGGCAGAAAATAGCATAGCAAAAACTTCTTTTGAAGAGGTACCAATTGTTTTTGTAGACCTTGAAATAATTGATATGGTTATGCCTATTCCTATAGAAGATAAGAAAGTTATTCTTGAAGAAGATATGACATCCAAGATAAAGTTAATTAGCGAGAACATCGAGCGAGGTTTGACAAAAGACTTGAGAGGCTTAAAAGTTATTCATTCGTACAAGACTTTACCTTTTCGTAGAGTGACTAGCAAGATCAAGAAGAAAATGAAGTATAAAGCATTTCGAGCTTCAAGAAAAGTTGATGCAAAGTGCTACATGTTCGCAATACAAGATTATTTATTCCTTCACTACAAGTTTCATCCTCCAGATTATCCTTTGTTTTCAGCAAAACTCAAGGACGAGTTTTTTTCGAAGAGGAGGAGACTGATGTAGGAAGTATAATGGGTAACATAAATTAGGAATTCTAGATTTTGAGTCAATTTAGTATTTAGTATTTTATTAAGATTTCTCTTATTTTATTAAGCTTATTTGAGTCATATTTGTAATTCTAGTCTAATTAGGATTTTAGATTATTACTCTTATCTGAGAAGGATTAGGATTTAATAGCTACTAGTATAAATATGTCAGTTATCTTAATTTATTGTAACACCAAAACAAGCTTCATCAATAATATTCAAGTATTTTCTCAATTGAGATATTTTCTCCTTTGTGAGAGCCCTCTTTATTGATTTTCAAGAACGTACGCTAGAACGATATCTAGTATCGCTTCCGCACTGCGTCAATACGGCTCCATCTCTGGAAACATCTTATCGTATGAGGTGCACGGGCTAGACCCGTTAAACAAAGTTTTTTTGGACATTCCATTTCCACCCTTTGCACGCGAAGCGCCTAACCGAGCTGTACAGCTGGTCACGGGACTAGCTAAAACCAAGCATCTCCGTTTACATCATGGCATTGTACATGTAAGTTTAATCTGACTCCACTTTAGCCAATGTAATGCGTACGGCAATTTTTTTTATGTTTTCTTTGAATTCGTATTAGTATGCCATGTGGCGGGGACGACATCGATCTAGAACAGATTGTTCGGACAAGTTATTTTACTGATATAACTTAATTTGCAACATGTTGTTTGTTTCAACTCTATTGTTTCTGTTTTTTTCTTTTTCCAATGGAAAGGTACTTCACTGTGCGATTGATAATTTCTTTCCTAAACTCCCGGAGATGGTATCATTGGAAGTGAAGGTTGCAGATATTGGATGGCCACTTCTTCCTGTAATCCTCAATGGCTCGGCAAACTTACAGAATCTTGTCATACAAATGGTAAGAATTTGTCGGATTCACAAAGTAAATGGTAATAAATTTGGCAGTTTTTGATATATGTCTCCTTTCTTACCAGACATATGGGGCCAAATTGAGAGAAGAACAGTTTCGCTGGATTGAAAACTTAGATGTGCCCCAGTGTTTGGTTGAACATGTCAAGAATATTGATATCATAGGACTGGAAGATCGATACTACGAAGCAGGACTGGTGACCATTACGTGTGAGGAAACTGTTCAAGGCAACAAATTCGGATGTGAGACAAGCGACATTCAACTCAAATGTGTAAGTTTCGGTTAAGGCCTCTTGCTTGTTTTGGTTTAATGAGGATGATTAATTGCATACTCTATCGCCACTGCAGCAGCGTAGTCTTATTGAATTATATATATATTTTTAACTGTTAATTGTTATTATGTTGTGCCGGTGCATTGTGTACGATGGGTTTTCCCCTTGCGGCAGACTCTTTGGGGTCGTTGCTTGAAAATCCATTTTTACTACTGCTTACATCATTGCACTCGTGGTAATACCGTTGAACAGATGCTTTTTTGGAATGCTATGTTTTTTTATATTCGTCGTTTTTGCCCTTCTTATAAGGGAATTGATACTTTTAATCCGGCAACCATGGTCCCATTTTGGTTGGTTACAGATACAAAATAATTAGGATGTTAAGAATTACAACTGAGTGAAAGCTGCGAAACTCATATTTGCTAAGATGGGTCTTCCCCTTGTTTTATGATCAAGAGACTTTAAATATTGACTTAATGACGGCAAAGCAAAATTGACAATATTATTTCATAATTAATGTAATAATCATTAATACCCATCACTGAATAACACCTCTATTTGATGAACAAAAAATGTATGGAACAATTAATATATATGTTCTCCACTGAACTTCAGGAGGTAACTGACATTACCCCTAGCGTCATATTATTTCCTTAACTTGTGAAAGAACAACAATTAGCCACCACAGACCTGGGTGGAAAAATAAGCCACCATAGATTTGAAAATCTGAGTGGAAGAACAAACCACCACAGATCAAAGTATCTAAGCAGAGAAAATAGCCGAACAAAACTAAAAACAAAAGAAAGAAACAAAGTTTCGCCTGAGCTGTTTTCCCGGCCCAAAAAAAAATTGAAGACTGCTGGATTTGCAGAAAAGAGAGAGAAGGGAGAAAAATGAGGACAAAGTAAAAGATTTGAAGACTGCTGGATGTGTCAATGAAATGATATTATTACATCAACTTTTACTGCATGGACAAAGTGAAAGATTCACCAAGCTTTGCCATAATTATGCGTGGGAGCATACAACTGTCAAGATTATTGATTTAAAAAGGGTAAAAGAAGGGCTAGGCAAGCTTATTTCATTAATAATTGACAAACTCTCTGCATAGTTGGTCTAGAGTCAGGATTCTCAACTAAGCACAAAAAGGAAACCTCCATGATTGATATTAGTTTGCTCTGAATCTCGGGTGATGGGGTTGGAAGCCGAGGGTCAAACATTTCATCAAGTGCTATGTTCAAGCTGGAGGGTGTAGATGAAATTGTGGAAAGAAAATCTCCTGGATGCGTCCCCTTGATTATTTCCAATGCCAACACTCCAAAACTGTACGCATCACATTTTTCTGTAACCTTTGTTATGTAAGCAAGCTCTGCAAGGTGCAAAGAGAAAGATGTCATGTGTTGCACCAATGCTCCATGTTATTAAGGAAAGAAACAAGCAATAGGAAGAACATAATGAGACTTAGATTGCCAATTGAATAGGCTGGAGAAATGTTTGGGGACTGAATAGTGCTAAGCATACCTGGAGCCATATATCCATATGTGCCTGCAAAATCAATCCGATTGGATGAGTCTGGCTAAAGAAACTTTAGTGATTCCAAAGTCCGAAACATGAGCATTATATTCGCAATCGAGCAACACATTCTTGCTTGATATGTCTCGATGGACAATTGGTGGTAAGCAATCACGGTGCAAGTAAGACAAGGCATCAGCAACACCTTTTGTCACATTTATTCTTTGCGTCCAACCCAATTCTTTAGCTGTTTCATTATTGCCCAGAATCGTGGCCAAGCTACCCCTTTCCAGATATTCTAATACTATAAACGAATGTCGAGCATGCAAACAAAATCCATAAAAATTCACAATATTTCGATGTTGTATCTCTGTCAATGCCCTAATTTCGTTCAAGAATTCTTGTTGATCACCTACCATCTCACCTACAAGTGATGAGTGAAATTTCTTGACTGCCACAATTTGCCTAGATGGTAGTTCAGCTCTGTATACACTTCCTTGTCCTCCATTTCCAATGCAATACGCCACATCAAATTCATTTGTTGCTCTAATAATTTCTTCGTACACAATTCTCCCATCAAATGTTAAAGCAAAAAGTAAATTTAGATTTACCCATGCCACTGGTTTTCGGTTCTTTTGAGTACATTTTCTTTCTTTGAAAACCAACAAACATTAAAATCATTATGACAAAAACAAAAAGTGCTATGAAAACAATTGCCAGCCTTTTCTTCCGTAAGGCCTGTTTATGTGACACAAAAGCCTTGCAAGATGGTAGTCCTTTAACATCACCACACAATCCTTTGTTCCCTTGCACTGTCACGGGAGCGTATCGAAACACTGTGCTGTTAGGAATTAGTCCCCATAACTCATTGTAGGATATGTCGACGTGTAACAAGCTACGCATTTCCTCCAAGCATCTTGGAATGAGACCAGAGAGGTTATCGTGGGAGAGATTCAGATTTTCCAAACTTTCCATATTGCAGATTTGAGACGTTATCCCTTCCCCAAAACAATTACAACTCAAATCTAGCTGTGAAAGGTGAATCAATTGCTCCAATTCAATTTGAAGCCCTTGGCTAAACTCATTGCTGCTCAAATTCAAGTGATGCAATTTAATCAAGTTGCCGAGACTTTCCGGGACAGAGTTGGTCAATCTATTTGTAGACAAGTCAAGGTACTCCAAGTTAATGAGTGACCCAATCTCTCCAGGTAGGTGTCCAGAAAGTTGATTCCCACTTAAGAAAAGCTTGTTGAGATTACTTATGTTTCCAATTTGTGTTGGAATGCACCCACTGATGTTATTCATTGAAACATCTAAAATTCCTAATTGTGGGCATTTTCCCCAATCTGATGAGAGTTCACCGTAAAAATTATTATTGCTGAGATCTAAGAAAGTAAGGTTTGGGTAAACGCCAAAAGGTTAAGACAAATTTCCTGTGAGGTAGTTTTGATTAAGACGGAGTCTAACTAGGCCAGTGAAATTTCGGAAGCTTTTGGGGATTGGACCTCGAAAATGGTTATAAGCTAGAACTAGTGATCTCAACTCTTTGAGATTTTCGATTTCTTGAGGAATGACACCAGAAAGCTCGTTGCGAAACAGGTATAAGACTCTCAAATTGCTTAAATTGCCAATTGAAAGAGGGATAACACCGTTAAGATGATTCATGCTCAGCTCTAGATCAAAAAGTGACTTTAGGTTCCCTATTTCTTGAGGAATGGAATCTGAGAACCCGTTATTATAGAGATATAGATGTTCTAGAGTGCTAATATTACCAACAGAAAGAGGAATAACACCGTAAAGATAGAACCACGCTTCGTGCAGCTTTGAGAAAAGTATTTAGAAGAACTTTATTAACTTTTATTTGTTTGATATTTGGTTCATTCTACATTCTAATTGGATTTAGAGTGATTTTCATTAATTTTTTCTTTTACATTGATTAACCGCCCAGTACTATTGCTTATTCTACTGCATCTGTGAGAAGATATTTGGGTTGCCTAAAGCATATTTCTTTTTAAAGCAATCAGCTCGCTTTAGTCCTCTAGTAGCATTACCATCAAATGTTCCATTTTCTTAGTTTGGCTGCTGCAATAAAGAGTTTCTACTGATAGTAGGAGCCCTTCACTATGATGTTGATCTCTTCCACAGTCCACTGTTGGCTATTAAGAACTCTAAAATAATGTTACTAGAATTTTTTGTTTTGGGTGACCAGCAAAATGTATTGGGACTGCCTGAGAAACTTGACACGTGCTTTAAGCCTTCTTCCTGAGTCTTCAGCCTTAACTTCATTTTTTCCTAAAATTAATTCACATTAGCACAGAAAATTCAACTGACGGTGAAAATATTAGGACAAACTTATTGTAGATATAACATAATAAAGGAATCGAATTTAACCTCCAACTGTGCTTCAGCCTTGGCTATTCTCTCTGATATAGCCAACTTGTCTTATTAATATTTGCATCTCAGCCTAGACAAATAGGGATGTGGTTAGTCATAGAAGCCTAAGAAACTTTTAGAATATCTAAATGAAATAGCACACTTCTAGAAGAATCTTACCAAGTATACTTTACCAAAAGCATCTATAAACTCTGTGAATGAGGATCTACGGGAGACTAAAACCACCAATAGTACCTTTTTTGAAATCAACATCAACATGTACCACAAACCAATCTCATTGATATAGAAAAGACAAACCACTGCTTGGTAAACCATAAAATTTATCCTCTAGCAATTCCAGCAATCAGTCACTATCTCACCCATTAGTCAAATATGTCATAACGCTACTGCCACCAGTTTGAGCTCCCCCAACTAATGGGTTAAGCTTTTGGGTAACATTTGCCAACATTCTTCACAGTTACCCCCATTTGCTATCTTGGTTCACATGCAAGGCCAATTGGTTAAGTTCTTAACAGGGTTATCAGGTTAGCAAATCCCACACAGGTCAAATATTTACCATGGCA
The DNA here is from genome assembly GCA_030449835.1 of Clausena lansium. Taxonomy (NCBI): domain Eukaryota; kingdom Viridiplantae; phylum Streptophyta; class Magnoliopsida; order Sapindales; family Rutaceae; genus Clausena; species Clausena lansium. The sequence goes on along the minus strand of JASUUF010000086.1, from coordinate 17,015,328 downwards.
ACTTACACGAGTGATAGCAAGACACTAGTTTTTTAAGAACAACAATAATAAATTATGCAAAACTTTCCTTGCTGATGAAAAAGACATAAATCCACTTACAATTTCCTTTTGAGTTGCCAAACCAAATCTAATTCCAACTATTTGCCCCTCTAAAATTGTTGATGATGAGTTTTCTTCCATCTCTTTTTACAATAAAATTTTAATAAAAACTGCACCAAAAATGCCTAATTAAGTGCAAAGAAAAGTAAAATTAACAACAAACACACACATACATACACTTTGACTCAAAACCCATGAAACAAACCACATAGCAAATGGGTTTACTCCAAGAAAGAGAGTGGCAAGAGTTAAAACTCTGTCTGTATCCCGAGGGAAAAAGAAAAAAAAACACACAATGACCCGTATTTCTTCAAAAACGCTGCAAAACTCAGAAATTTGTTTGATATCTTCAACGTTTTGTGAAAAAACTAAAAATAACCAAAACATATAATGTCAATACTTTCCCTCATTTTCGTTCATGTTCCTTCACTTTCTCGGCAACCAAAACACTAAACAAACGCAAATGCAAACCCAAAGAGAATGAAAAAATAAATAAACTACCAAATTTCTGCCAACTCCCTTGTTTTCTTCTGTATTTTGACTCTGTGATTGTAACCGAAAATACAAAAAGATACAAAAAATTAATTCCAAAATTGAGACAAAGAAATGGATTTTTACTGTGGATTTCAGTTGGAGATAGGAAGAAATATAGTGAATTGTGATATGATCGGAGATATATGAGTGGTGGGGTGTTCTTTGTTTACTATAAAAAAAAAAAAAAAAAAGAGTTGTGGGATGTATGCAATTTGACTTTACTGATAGTGTTTTTCTGGTATTCTCTTACGTTGCCTTTATCTATTATACAATCAGAATGCTAAATTGCAAATCTTTTTTGTATGATGATAGTACACTATATATTTTGCATTGTCTTTAATGAAGGCTTGTAAACCTTTGTATGTTTATAAAGTGAGGTCTATAGAGTTAAAATTGTATTGGTCATTGTTGAAGGAGGAATTGAAATCTAAGGTGCTTCTAGGATTAATAATTATGACCGCTGAGCAGCTGATCATCATTTTTGCTGGATTTTACTTCTGTGACGAGCTTCTACTAATTTTTGTTGTACTTCCTTGTATCTTCTTCCATTAATTAGTTTAAGAAATTAATAAGACATATGAGCTAGGTTTTGCTTGCTATTTTTTAATCCATTTCCTTAAGCCTTTTGAGTCTGAAAACATTATAAGCCTCCATATTTCAGTAGAACAATGAAGAGAGGAGATATGTTGTTGCCTTCAGGTTTGGCTTCTGTGTTGTCTAATACGAACTTAATTTAAGACAGTTTGTTGTTAGAATTCTTCTTAAAAGAAATTAATTTAGCAAAATCTTTTCTTCTTTGAAAATCTTTGTTCTTGCAATGGATATTATAATACAACTACCGTTGCTTGCTACACTATTCAGGCCTCTTAAACGGTTGTGTTTTAATGCATAATTTGACAATTTAAATGTACCATTTCTTATGAGTGCTGCTATTGCGCACGAAATGCTGAGAAAATGGCGAGAGAAATGGCAGCACAAGCTGCCGTTTCGCTCTCGCTTGTCTCTCAACATAATATAATAATAAAAAAAAAATAGCATTAAGCCATTTTGATTTCCTTTTCAAAACAAAAATTAAACACACACACACGCTCTCTCTGCCTCTCTCTGCCTCTCTCCCTCCCTGTATCATACTGCAACCTCTCTCATTGAAGTAATATCTCAGAAACACATAAATGCAGACAATAAAAGGAGAAGAGTAAATCAAATAGAAGAAAACAGAAGGAAGAAACAAATAGAGAAGGAAGAACAATGACAGCACTGGAAACAAATGGGTGCTTTTGCACAAATCTACAACTACTATTCATAGAAAATTTAACAATTTTCCCTACGAAATATTGAATATTCTTTGTATCAATTGCCATATTTTTGTTTCTTTGAACAATCTACAATGAACAACAATAACACATGAACGTTGTAATTATTTTTCTCTTTTGATGCAACAGAAAGTGTAGAAAAAACCCAATTAATAATGAGATGGTAAATATAGATCAAACAATTTGATACAATAAATAAAATACTGTAGTATAGTTGGTATATAAAGAATCTGTACGAACCAGATTAATACCATAAACAGCGAGTAACGAATAAACAATAAAATAAAGTAAATTGCAGACAAACCACAATTTACAACAAAGCAAACGAGAATAATATAATAATAATAAGAATTGAATATATAATTTAAGCAATCCGGGAATTAGTGAGCAAACCAAAACAGAGAGCAATAAACAGTAATGATCAAAGAGTAGTGAAGAAACCCAAATAGTAATGCGAACAATACTGTAAAATAGTGAACAAAACTGCGAGCAGTGACCAGCAAACAGCGAACAGACCCACGACAGTAAACAGCAAATAATCAGCTAACAAAACTCGAGGCCTACGACTGCAGTGTCCTTAAAACAGATTGACCGCCTACTCGGCATTTTAGAATGAACCGGTCTCTGTTTTTCAAGATACAATTGGAACGAATTTCGTCGTTAGCACAAACGCGAAATTCTGGCGAACTGCAACAGTGTCTAAACTCTCTCAAATGGACAACAAGACTAGAGGAGAGAAAAGTATGTGCGTTGTGCGGCTGTGTATTTTTCTGTGTCTAAAACGAATGGAAAGCTGTCTTTGTATATGGTAAAGGATTCGTAACCCTAGCTTGCAAAAATAAATTTTGCAATTAAAAATTAAAAGGACTAAAAACTGGGCCCATGCTAGCTTGGGTGATTCAGGTACGCAAGACCTGCGGGCGCACACGAGTTCAGCCAAATTGAGCCGATTTTGGGTCCATGATTTGCACCCTCCTGCGCAGGCACGCGTGGAGAAAGCCTTTATCCTTGGTATTCTTGAATACCCATTTATATGTAATCATATATAAACCCAAATCCAAAGACTTATTTTTTCCATGTGGGATAAGTCCATTTCTTTTTAATTTTTCAACATCAAGGATGCATATTTGTGAGACAATTTATCATTCACATGATCATCATTTTTAGCATATGATATACCGAATCGAAGTGTTCACGGAGTACTTTCCGAAAGCTCCACGACCTTTTACTTACGCTAAGTGGGTCCCACTCAAAATGTGGCCCAAATATAACTTACTAAAAGCTATATTTTCCAACAGAAAGTTGGATAAACAATATGCACGAGAGAAAAGTTGATGAATGAAAAAATAAAATAAAAATCTGTTGATTAGATTTTCAGATCTAGATCGGGCTCTAATTAGTAAAATGTAGCTTTAAATAGCAAAATGCAACTCTTAATCTGTGATGATGAAATTGAGGAAGTAAAGAAAAAAAGACTTAGAGAGTTGTTTGTGTGAGTAAGTAAGGAAGTAAAGGAGAATGCATTCACGTGAGTAAGTAGAGAGTTGATTGTGTGACAGCCAAATGCATTTACTCCGGATGCTAAAAAAAATAATAAATGAAGCAAGCCATTTTAATTCACGTGATATCTGAAACGCAAATGACCCACTCTTCTCCTCGTTTTTCCCGTTCACTCCTCAACACTGCATTTTCTCTCAGTTTGCTTTTGATTTTATTGATTTTTTAAAGAGATTTTATTGAATTTTTTAACATTAAGGTAGTGTTTACTTACCGGATTTGGGAATCGAAATCCAAAATTACTTTGAGATTTTATTAATTTAGAGAATTGGGTTTTGAAGATTAGACACAACGCTATGTTTTTGTGTTGAAACAAGGGATCGTGGTAATGGCAATGCATCATCAATGCGGCATCATGAATGGGAGATGTGACTGATGCATTGGCATCACCAATTCACCATTACCATTATTATGTAAAGCATTCAATACTTGAACCGAAAATGTGCTCTTCCTTCTTATTATGGTCACCATCTTGACTGCATAACCTTGCAAAACTAAAGTTTGGTGTCTTGGCTATAACAATCTATGAGGGGCCCTGCCCTACTGTGTTCATATTTGCGTTATAACACTCATCATCACACAGCACTGAGCGACTTGGATTACGTGCTTGTTAAACTTCATGCAAACAAATCATTTCATTAATCACCATTAAGTTATAATAACTTTGTGCAAGTAATCAACCAAAAAAATACTTTATGCAAAAAGTTAAACTTTTGAATAGAGTAAATATTTGTTTAGTCCCTATATTTTAAGTTAAGTATTTATTTAATTACTATATTTTAAAAAATACCTCAAAACACCCTTGTCATAATCACATATATTACAATATTATCCTTATTTTTTTTATTTGCTTTTACAATAATGGTCTGCAATAATATTCTTGGCGATATTAATAAAAAAAGTAAATTTATCAAATTAACCTTAAAAGTAAAATAAAAAATTAGTTGTTATTATTTTACTTTTAGTATTAATTTCGTAAATTAATCTTTTACAAAAAAAATTATTAATAAGATTGTTGTAAAGATATTAAACATTGCTTTTAATTGGCTGGCATTAATTTATTTATAAATAATAATCAAGGGTATGAAAACTACCAGTTGTTTCATACTAATAATTATTCTTAATTTGCTAATAATTTTTTTTATAGATTAAACAATTAATGTCAAAAATATTGTTGCAAGAAAATTATTGTAAAACAAAGAAAAAGTAAGTGTGAGAGCCTAACATATTAAATAGTAGGGTATCTTGAGATTTTTTTTTTTTAAATATAAGAACTCAACAAGCACTTAAATTAAAATATATAAGACTAAACGATCATTTATCCTCCTAAATATATATAAGACTATAAGTGGAGTGGCCAAAAACCGAAATGTGTTTGAAAGCAGATAGCTCTTTTGGTACTCTCTTTATACTTTATATATTTGTATCCTTTTTCTTTTATAATTAATGATTAATATTGATAATAATGGACAAATGATTACTCAAATTAATGTATTAAGTACTTTAACAAACTTGTCATATGTGTATTAATAAATTAATTATCCTTTAGTAGTATGTTTAATTAGTAGCGTAATCAGAAAATCAAATCCATGGGAACAAAAGTTTTTATCAAATATAAAATTTCAAACAAGGAATAAAACATACGAAATTTAAAAAAAATTACTATAATATTTATATGTAAATATTTAATATATTTACGATTGACTTTATGTTCAAGGCTTCTAGGGTGTTATTTTTTGTTCTCCTCTACTACCACTCTACTCCAAAGAAACGGTGATGCCTTGCATCTTGTAAAGGGCGGATCGATTGGTGGGCTACACCGGGCTGCAGGAAAATTAAAAAAACACTCAATTATGTTACTTAAATTTACGAAAATGCCATCAATCATTAATTACATAAATGCTATCATTTTTTCTTCACTTTCAGAGACACCACCAAAAGTTGAGAAAAATAAAATTTCCAAATTCACCTTCATGATTCTTCATCAATTCATCTTGTTAATAATTTGATCTTCCAATTTCTTTGGCTAGATCTATACTTTTTTCTATTGGTATGTTGCTATGCTTTTAGAACTTCCATAAATTAATTTTTTTTTGTGATAGATTTTATTGATTTGCTCTGCATATTATTTTGAATTTTGAATTGGCTCTTTTTTTATTTTGTGATTAGTTTTGGTGATTTATTAGTTTGAGTTGATTTAATTGACTAAAATATCTAGTTATCTCAATCTATTTCAATTATGTTTTTGCTTGACATGAATTGCCATATTTTCTCTCATGTTCATTCTTAGCTTCATACATATTGGTCTTGTATTTATCCAACAACTTTGATCTTGGAGTATTCTTAATTTATTATCAACAATATTCCTTGAATTTTGAATTGCTGCTACATTTCGAATTGCTATCAATTGAGATGAACAAAAATTTAATTGCTTAATTTATTTAAGCATGCTAACTAAGCTTGTAATTATTAATTAATTTATTGATTCTTATGTAATTTCATGTTATTATAATTTATAGGCTATAACGTCCCATAAATCCAAACCAATGAAAACTCTCCTTTCATTATTTGCTAAAGTAGATGGTGGTCAATCATAAAAAAAACAAGTTCTCCATGCAATATTGATGCTTCAAGTTCTTTTAACTCTCAAAGAGGCGAATTTGAAAAAGTTGGCATTCCATCCACCATCGATGCCTCTTATTTAGAACGTGATCCCGGATTACGCATCTCAATTAAAACTTATTTTATTAATAAAGGTGAAGATATGCAGATGGCGTATATATATATGAGACCATTCTAACCCGAGCTACAAAAGTATCTATCAACTAAACATGGTATGCAAAATCATTAATTTTGTGTTCACTTTACAATATATTTTTTTTTTAAATTTAACCCGGGGTACTTTAAAATCCTGGATCCGCCCCTGATCTTGTATTAAAGTTTTAGCTAGAAATTAAGGCTTTTAGCCTTTAATAGAAAGGCAGCAAAATGCACAAATCGTGAAAAGTTAAAATATAATGTTAAATACTTATTCTTTTTTTTTTAAATGAGTTTATGGTGTGTTTACGTGCTAGAATGAGAGTGAGGAGTATGGATTCCTCCCACTCCAGCGTTTACTTACACTTTTAATAGGGGGAGTGGGAATCCCACCCCGTGGATCCCACCCATTTTTAGGGTTGGGAGTGGGATTTTTTCCTTTTTCACCCATTTTTTTAATTTAAATTTAATATAATTAAATTTAATAAAATAAAATAAATAATATTATATTTATTTAAATAATATTTTTATATTATTTTATAAAATTACATTTATTGACAATAGTAATATTAAACTTATTTAAATATAAGATTATTATACTTAGTTAAAAATAATAATTTACATTGATTCTAAGTTAAATAATAATAATAATAATATATTATTTAAAAATAATAGTATTATATTTATTTAATATTAATAATTAATAATAATAAATAGTTTATTCTAAGAAAATATTAATTTTGTACTATATTATTAATAATAATATTTTGCTTGTGTTGCTCTTATCAATAATTTTTAATTTACAAAAATAAAATTAAAATTAATAAAAATTGTGATTTACATAATTAAAAATATTATTAATTATTATTAATTTACAAATATATTAAAATAAATATTTTATTTTTCAAATATATTTTTTATTAATTTTATAATTAAAAACTATAATTCTTTAAATAATGGTAAAATTATAATTTGAAACAATTTAAAATTATAATTTAAAACAATTTACTCCCAATTTAAGACGAAGTAAACATATTAATTGGATTCTGATTCCAATTCCACACTCTTATTTCAGTGTAAGTAAACAATCTACTCCCACTCCCACTCCACACTCTCAATCTTAGGATTCTCACTGCTCATGATTCTCACTTCAATCCAAAAAGTAAACGCTACCTTAATGAATTCCAATGAACATTTGTTCAATGAATTTTATTCAATTGGGCATTTGGACTTAATTTAGATTTACAATTGGGTAAAAATTTTAGATAGACAAGATATTTGTTCAAAAAATTGAACTTCCATTAAAAAAAATAATTAATCCAAATGATAAATTTATCATTTCATACTAAACACAACAAAACACACTTTTTAGAAATTTGGGGATATACGAGGCCAACTATCCCCACAAGTCTCTCAGTGGCAGAGCCACTGTATTTAATTTACTTACCAGTAAATGCACATGATATATATATATACATTGCCTATCTCCCTAGGTTTTTATACAGCGTACGCATTTACATAGATTGTAAAGCATATTTATCGCATTGTATTAATGATCTATTTTATCAGTAGAGTGCTACAATTAATGTACAGAAGCTAGCCCCAACTATCCCCTTTAAGCCAATAGCTTCTAAATTGCTAAACACGTATGGACCAAAATGCAAGTAAATGGTAGCAAAATAACAAAATATTGTTCAGTTTGCAACAAAATGGCCTGATTAATTTGCCTAACTAACAGGATGTTTGTTTTTTAACTTAATGACTTAAAGTGACTTAATTTAATTAATTAAGTTAATTAAAGTTGTTTGTTTTTATAATTTAATCGGACTTTTTAGATAATTTTGACTTAATAGAATAAACTAATTTTTTTTTGCTTTTTACTTAATAGAGAAATTTGAATAAACTAACTAATTTTTAATGTAAAAATATCCCTATTTTATAATTTAGTTTTCATGCTTATTCCAAAACCCATCCATATATGTTTACCCTCTAATAATCTCATCTTTATTTTTTTTAGCTGTCATAGAATCCCTCTTTACTTTGCTTCTCTCATCAAGTTCTTGAATATCCCATTATCGGTAATCAAATATATTACTCTTAAGCTATTTTCACTTAATTATATGATCTATTTTTATTAAAAAAATTTATAATATGTTATTATTTTGCTTTTTTTTTTAATCTGCCTTTTTTCTTATATCATGTACTATTATTGAGAATTTATGATAAAATTTAAAATTGATGGTATTTTATATATTATAATTATAAAATCATTATATATTTACTTGAACGTGTCAATAAGATTTGTTTTTTCTTTCAAAAAAGTAAACAACAAAATCTTTTATATATTAAAAAAAAGAGAGAAAAAAGAAAGAATTTCTTACCGTCCTAATATATAATTAAGGAGATAAAGTGTGGAAACCGGGAATAAGAATTTCTTACCGTTTTAATATGCATGCGGCCACAATTTTGGATACTACTGTAATTAGTTTGTCTTGACATTCATTCACCTTACGTAGCTACCTATTAAATAAATAAAATCAACAAATAAAAATGAGAACAAAAGCATTTTAAAAATGTGAAAGAAAGGGAGGCAAAAGCTCCTAAAACTTTGGCTTTTGTCACATGATATTCATGGCAAGATGAGTATGTTAGCACCACCAAATCCAGTACATCATTCCTCCATTTAGGCTGTGTTTGGGATTGAGGTTGGGTAGTTGTAACTTAAAAGTCATAGTATTAAAGTATTGGGTAAGCACTAGCTGCTGTAGTTTCAAAACTATATTAATATAATTTTTTACTTGTATGATGAAAAATCTATCATATCTTTAATATTTTTGTTAAAATTATTATTTAAAAATTATATTTATTATATACTATTAACTTTTATTGTATAGTTACAACTTTTTTTCTACAGCAACTATAGCTTAAAAACTACAGTACCTCAATTCCAAACCGACCCTTAACTGAGGGTGAGATGTTAAGATGTGAAAACAGTGAAATGATTTTGCTTTCTGGTAATTTTTAGATACCTCCCTTGATATTTGAGATATTTATACTTAGATGATGAGTTCTTATGTATTCTCATATACCTCCTCAGCCTTTACTACAAAGACATATTCACTATTAGTGGACTGAGTAAATGATCAAAATACCCTTTGAAGCCAATAAAGCTAATGACGAGAATAAATTCATACCCAAAATTTGACAACAAACAACTTACAAGTGTAATGAAAAGTTCAAAATACCACTATCAAATTGTAAATTTACTTTGCTAAATAATATCAAGAATTTTTGTTATAAAAATATATATAGAGTAATATTGGCAGCAACTTTTCCTATAAATACTTTACATCATCTAGTATGAGCTCTCATCACTATTGCATGTCTATTTTCAAACAAAAGAAAGCACCATCATTACAACAACTTAACAAGTTTTTGGTCAACACTCTTGTCAATCCATTCAAATCCCTCCACTTCCATGCACTCACAACCGAAATACTGAAACACATTACCAAACACATCGATTATCAAAGCTCAAAAATGTTATACAGGTCAAACATGGAACAAGAATATAAGCCAACTTGGAGAAATGTATTGGGTTAATAATAGGCTGATCATTTCTCAAATCGTATATGTAGATGTTATACGAGAGCTGAAGTGAAGATGTCAAAATCAAAAGATAATCCTCACAAGCTTTATTATACATGTATAAACAAATCATAATATGACTACTTCAAGTAGTGGGTTCCAGAAAGAGATGACTTCAGCATTGGGGTTATTTTTCAAGTAAAGGGCATTGTGAAAAAGCTATAGAAACCTGGTTTCTTTGATGTGCAAAGAAGGTAATGATGTACTATAATGTAGCATTGTTGGCAATGAAGGTTATAATGCTTAAGATGTATATGTAACTCTTGTCCTAAAAAAATAATGCATATTTAACTAAATTTGAAGAATTTAGATGCTTGTATCCTAAATTACTAATGGAATAAGGAAAATTGAAGGTTTACAACTATTTGAAACCTAAATATCTCTAATAACACAAACAACCTATAGCTACATACAATAGCACAAAATAACATGTTCCCGTCTAATGCATACAATATCAAGTAACAAAAGTTCAAATCAATATTAAACCAATAAGATAAAGAACCAACAGTTCAAATGAACGCCAAATTAGCAAGCACAAATAACAGTAGTTTAAATCAACATCACCAAACCAACAAGACATAGTAACAGTAGTTCAAATCGACAGCACCAAACTAGCAAGATAAAGTAACAACAATTCAAATCAACATCAACCAGGCAACAGTAGTTCAAGTTGATACCACTAAAGAAAAAAGCTTAATACTAGTAGTTCAAACCAACAAGCTCAAGTAACCTCTATTTATAACTCAACAACAAACTAGCAACATAAAGCAATAAGTTATATACAATTTCTTAAACAAACTGAAACTCAATAAGACTTATCATAATGGCACTATAATTTGAAGCATATTAAGTCATTATATGCATTTCAACAACAAACAGTTGGTGACAATCATAATTAGCTAAATTTCATCACCCTATACAACCAACAACAGCCCATATTTAAAAAAAATACAAATGTACCAATAGTTTGCTATAATTAGACAAGCTATAAGGCATATATGGCCTTGTCATCATAACGTGAGTTTCCTCATATCACATGTCTACAAAATATACAAAATCTCAATCTTATGTCTAAGGCTGAGTAACAAAAGATTCTGTAACATCTTTATTAAAATGCTTACACTTAAAAAGGTGTCATATCATCAAATCCCTCAAAAGAATGTGTTATATAGGGTTAGCTTGGGTGTAGCTGCCTTCATAATAACATAGAAAATAGTGTTGTTGACATGCTGCTGAATGCATTAACTTTAAATTCCTTACGCTTGTTCTTCATTAGTAAATGAACATAATTAAAACCTTATATTATTCTTGTGTATAGTTTATTTCATAAATTAAATAAATTATATAGAAATTATCAATGCTGATCAAAGCACAAATCTTTGATATCATCTCATAAATTCTTTAAGTTGTACTACTTTGGTATCGCTAATGCAATAGAAAGCAAGTCACATGCAACAATAGCCTCTACGTCATTGTAACAATAGCTGCAATTACACAAAAGCATCTCTTTAGAGCAATGAGGAGATTTAGCAACAAAAATTTTAAGCAAAGGACATCTAAAATCACCATACACGAGCACAATAACATACGCAATTGCACCAAACGTACCGGCAAAAACAGATGCATCATAATTCCCAGTAGCTACATATGCCTGCACTTTTGGCTATCAATGGCAATTAATGGGGAACCACGACAAATATTGATTGTGGCGTTGAACCGACCAGCCAAGCCGCAGGTGGAAGAAGAAGCACCGACGGCAACGAGTTGTAGACAGATTGATTACGATTTGATTATTATGTTTCAAATTATCTCCGTCTCTTTTTTCCCCTTCACAATCCCTAAATCTGATCATTCCCTCTTCAATTTTTGATTTTTTTGCCTTTTGAAACGATATTCAAAGTTTAAACCGTTTGGTCCGATTGTCATCAATTAAAGGTAACCAATTCAGCCGGTTTCCCTTTTGTTACTACTTTTGCATAAATATTTTTTATCTGTTGGATTAAAATTTTAGATATCTAACGATTTTATATTTGCCAGACGGTAAGTTACGTTTGACGTAACTTAGAGATTGCCTTACAAATGATGGTTAATAAGTTAAAGCGAATAACATGGTTCAATGGTTAATAAGTTAATAAGTTACAAATGATGGTTAATAAGTTAAAGCGAATAACATGGTTCAATGAGTATTTATTGGGTTTCAATGCATTTTTTTTTTGAATTTCAAATATTCTTTTACATGTTTACCCTAGTATAGTATACTAATGTTATGCATATATTTATACTAATGACATTGATAGGAGAGATATGTGAGAATATAAGTAAACTCGCCATCTAAAGTAAATACTTTAAACTTCAGGGGAGGTATCCAAAAATTACCTTTTTCTTTGTTTGCCGTGTAATTGGAAACAAACAAATGCGAATGTCGCAAGAAATACAGTTATGTGTCGTCACTCATTCTCACGCTCCCATACTTTGATACAGTCCCATGGCATGTACGCGTATGACATGAGACTGTTGGCTGTGAAAAGGCCGTCACCCACTTCATTACATGCCGGAGAAATTTTCAAATTTAATACAAAATTTTGAGTCATAAATAGGAGAAAAAAAACATATATGATTTTACAAGAAAGAAGGTTCGTGAGATTGTGTCATTCATCATCATCATAAGTGGTCGCAAGTATTTTTTTGTTATCTACCATTAATTTTGAGTTAAAATTTTCAATTTTTTATTTTTTATGTTTGTAACTTAATTTGTAACCAATAAGCCTTTGGCCTAATAGGAGAGCACTTGCTCTCACAATTTATGAGAGTAAGTGTTCGAACCCTCATAAAAATAATTATGGAAGTTTAACATAATTAAGTGAAGGTAGCATTCTTCTTTACGAAATGTGAGTGGAGTAGGCATCTCTTGCAATATGAGTTGTAATATGAGCAAACGTCTCACGTAATTAAAAAAAAAAACTTATATAGATCTTTTTTTAAAAAAAAAACTTAATTTGTGCCTTCTAACATAACATTTAAAAAAATATAATAAATAATTTGAGTAAGCTAAGTGTAATAAAAAAATTTGCGACCACTACAATATACAAGGTTATAATTAAGTTAGATAGACAAACTCGTGATTTCAACATGAAGCTTACCCCAGGAGTAATTCTCTTCGGTTAAAGGCTAAAGGTCGTCCTAGCCTAGGAGGAAAATTGATTAATCTTATAATTTTTGCTATTCATGATCACTTGATTCATGTCTTCTTTCTCTTTGGCACAAAAGTTTAGATCTATTTGTCTTATATATATTAAATTAACTTTGTGCCATCGTATATAGTAATTTTTATGATAAAGAATAAACCTTAAAACTTAATAAATTATGTGAAATTAATGACAATATTTATTATAACACTCAAAAATAAATTTCAATCAAGCCAAAATAAATAAACTGTAAAACAAATTCAAATCCCAATGCAAATACTGGGATTGATTCTTCGCATTCTCACCAAGAACAAGAAATGAAAACATACATTTAATTAAAAAGAAAAGCAGAAGATATTAAGGCAATTAATTAATGTTAAAATCTGCTTTCCATTTTCCTGCTCTTTCTATGCCACCAAACAAAGTTATAATAGCAAATCCTTAGCCGTACGTGCATAGAAAATCTTTTTTTATATAAAACAAAAAGAAATTAAGAAGAAAAAAGAAACTGATCTCATAAAAAATTTCATTGATAATAAGGAAACAAACAAAAGGGCCGGGTTACTATAATAATACATTAATATTATCATTTTGGTCGTCCATATGCATGCTAGTGGTAGATCCATAAAACTGAATCAAACTCTGCAAAAAGAGCACTCTGGTCCTCAAAAGAATGATATAATCAGCAGTTTCTTGAAACAACTGCTCAGCTTTCACTGTCTTGTTATCATCATCACCATTGTTGACATGGCTGCCAGGAATTAGGTTTTTGAGAGCCTCTAGCTTTGCTGAAACCTTACCATTGTTATTGATCATGAAGCTGCTTCGGCTTCTGCAGCATGAACTTACTGCATGAGACGCCGCTCTTCTTCTTCTTAGTAGTTTTGTTCTTGTTCTTCTTAAGGCGGTTTTGATGAGAGTTTTTTTGGTTCTCATTTGAGAGAAATTAAGACTTAATAAATTAATAGAGTTTGATGAGAGAGTGATGAGTGAGTGGGGGACTATATATATATATATGGGTTTAAGTAATGTTGAGTTTGGATTTTGCCATCTCTTTTTGTAGGTACTTCCATATTGCCATTGTGTTTTTTCCTTTTGTCTTTTGCTGCATGCGCTTTATTTATTTGCTTTTTTTTTTTCAGAAGATATATGTATATATATATATATATATATATATGAGCCATGGAATAATCATTGATATCATTATTAATTTTTTGGAGAAAAACAAGAATAAAAATACCCATTAAGTCTCACCTGAATTAAAGAAACAGTACTGCTGCTGGAAATTAAAGTTAAAGCAAATAGAAGGGAAGATATATAATTATATTTATATATATCTACCGTATATCTATAGAGCTAGCACAAGTTGCAATCCCTAAGGCCAAGGAGAGAGCATGCAAATGCAAAAGCCTGGCCTGTCTCTAATGAATGGCACATGTTAATTAAGTTGGGCACTTGATGTTCTTCAATTCCTCAACTACCCTAGCTCCTCATATTCTTCCCATTTTCATGTTGACCTTTTTTTTTTTAATTTTTTATTTCATCATGAGTCGATTAGAAACGTGAGATGATTAAGTCATGAATGGATTAATATATATATATAAGCTATTAGAGAAATTGTTACAGCCAAAAAATTTAATTAAGCTAACAGTACAAGTAATATGATCAGTAGGGGCTTAACTATATAATTAATATATTAAATGGCAAGTTTCAACGACGTTGCAAATTGCAATTGAGAAAGGGTGGTATATATAAAAATGTACTCATATATATTCTTACTTTCAATTAATTAATGTTTGGTTTATGTGCTTCAATAAGATTAATAAGCAAATTTAATTCCATCAGATTTATTTATTACACGCCAACTCGATAATAAATAAGACCATATATTATATATCATATCAATATGGCAGGGAGGCATGCATGCATGCATGCATGCATATTATTAAATATATATCCATATATAGAAAGTAGAAACAGACTAATAAATAAATTAATAAATAAATTAATTAATGGGTACTGATGGTAGTTAATTTAGATATAATGGAAGAAAAAGAGGGGCAATTCAATAGAAAGTGGTGAGGCAATGTGGCTTCTCTAAAGGGTGCATGCGAAGGTGATATGGGCCAGGGCGCCAGGCCAGCAAAGCAGGCGGCACATGGGAAAGCACATGCAATTGCAAATTTAATAAGTATAGCTTTGAGTGAAGACTGGAGAGAGAAGCAGCATCAATTGTACAGCATGTTCTGCACATTCCCTGCATCAGCATGCTAAGGCTAACTCTCCTTGCATCTGCATTTCCTTTCCGGCCCCTACCTATATACAGGGCCCCTCCCTTTTCTTTTTTCTAATTTCATTTTAATTATTAGGGTGTATCTACTAATACATACATATACACACACAAATGGCGTACGACGTTGCATCGTCTGCGTTAGCTAGAGATTTTAAGTTAATTTTATGCACTAGAGATTCAAATTTTCCGTTGAGATTAATTACCAATCTTGCATATATATACACACACACACAAATACTCACACACACAGAGACTGTTGCATGTATAAATATTAGTCTTTCTCTTAGCTTCATATATATTTAATGGTTTAAATTAATTATAAGTTTCGCTAACATATTTCTTACCTAACGTATAATTAGATTCACTAATTCAACCTGTTCATTAACATTTCAGGTCTAGAATCATACATTATTAAAGAGTCTTCTTAATTATATGCATGTACACATACTTAACTTATTGTGTAAATTAAATTCGAGGAAGGGCAGAACTAATTAATTACAATACAACGTAATTAAATTAATTAATTATAATTACAAAACACTCCCTAACCACTGTTGTATAACCAATGTTGTGAGAGTAAGTGCGTAACATGTATGTTTGGGGGGAAATTTAGATGCAAACGTAGACCAATAACTTAGCTACATGTGGCAAGAGGAGTCAACCAAGTAAATCTGTTTTGACTGTCCAGGACATTAGGGTAGCTCACAAGGAACTGGGAGGTAAGCTTCTTGAGGAAAGGGAAGTTTTGGTAAAATACTCAACATTAAAGGCTAATGTCGGAAGTCAGACTTTGATGGTTGGACCCCGCACGTAAATAGTGCACTCCATCATGTGACAAATAAAAAACAACTTTCTTTTTTACTAGGAATGAGGAGCTAATGGAAACAAAAATTCTTTAGGATAGCAGTGGAAGAACGCTACATCAGCTACCCTTTGCAACACCCTTAAAAGTAATAGGACCATAGGCTAGAAAAGTTGCCACATACACAATACTAGGGGTAAAAAGGTGGTTGAAGGTTTCCTTGCTCCAAGCCTATGGATGTCACCATCAATGAGACCACAAAGCAAATTTACCCAAATGTCCTCAACTGAGGGAGGCCTGCACTTAATGAGTTCCATGCATCCAAAAGGACTGAAACGACCCTCAGGCACACTCTACAAAAGATTAAGGGTAATTCAAAAAAGGGTAATTGATTAATTTTGATAAATATACACTCTTATCTTCTTCTTCATAGCATATTCTCCATTGTTGAAAGGTTCAAGGTCCTTTAGACCTTGAGCTCGCCGCTTATTATTCAAAATCTAACTTGAACATTAGAATATGATTGCCCGCCACCGTCTGCTCCACCTCTAACCTCAATTTGCTCGTTTATAGGTTTTCTTAACTTAAAGTACGGTGGCTTCTGCCTCATTCTCATTCCATCTTCATTCTTCATCACATTATCAAAGAGTTAACTCACCCAACTAACCTCCTGTGTCTTGTGAGAGTACACTTGGAACATAACAAGACAGCCTCATTTCCCTCTCTTAAACTATTTTATTTATTTTAATCGAATCCATCAAAATTCGGTTAAAACAGTATATAAAAAAATATTTTTGTTGTATCTTAACAGCATCATAAGTCATAATCACCATTCGTCTCAAATTTGTTTAATCATTTACGTATCGATTTGATCAAAGCTAGCCATCAAAAGTACTTGTTGTATTTAATATAATTAGATATTATTACTTGATGTGATACGCATGTTAACACTTGGTTTTCAAGCTATTAAAAACCAGGCATGTGCGCCATGTGTAACAAGTGCACGTGATTAAATTATATTAATTTTCGTTTTCTTATGCATGTATGTTTGAAAACCTTTTCCCAATAAAGCTCGAATAAGGTTAAAACTTTCTCAGAAAAGCTGTCTTTCCAACCAAACCTTAATTACAGTGTGATTTGGATAATCATATAATAATCTTCCCCGTCCTCCTGGATAAATTGATTAATTCTTAATTAATTAATTTCATTATATATTATAAATTTAATAAATAAAAAAAAAAAAGGATCAGTGGATCACATTTGTTAGGTAAACTTTTGGTGAACTACAAATACATGCAATATACCCGACCCGGCCCCATTAATATTGCTAGGGTCCAGCTAGGAAGGAAGGAATCCTCCCGAAAATTAATCAACTTGTCAAAATTCTTTTCCCTGTTTCAATATTTTTTTTTTTTTTTCAAAAACTAGAAACACTACTCGTATTTTATTCAGAATAAAATTTTGAAACGCGGAGTACTATTACTGGTTTATTATGAAGCATGGTAAATGCTAACTTATTGATTCATTCCTCTGTAGCCTCTAGGTTAACACAAAATGAACAAGTATGAAAGAAAGTGATCTTTTCTTTGAAAAAGGAAAATGAAAATTTTGGGAAGTTGGGTTCCCTCATCAATTAATAAGAGAGGAGAATCAAAATTCGGTTTCGGGCGGCAGATGGTGCGGGAGGAGGCTCAGTTGCTTTATTCCAATTTGGAATGGTCGGCTAGCGACTGCCCTAATAATCAACGTTAAAGGGTCACTAGCCCTTTTTGTTTGGGAGCCCATGAGTCCATATGACCCACTTGTTTTGTCTGATTCTAACACCCAACATTCTTTTTGATTCGTGCTATCACCTTTTCTTCTTTTCGCCCTCTTTTGGTCAATTCACACTCCCTTCTTGATGGATCCAAGCTTGTAATTTTAAAAGTCACATGAACAAAGAAAGTTCTTCAAATGGTTGTAAATTATGAACCAATAACCATCACTTAATTCCATAAATGGCTTACCAACTCTTTATTATTATCATTATTATTCTTCTCATTATTATTATTTTTGGAAAAAGCTTGCCAACTCATTATTTTAATACATTTTTTCAAACTAACGTGAGATAAGATGATTAAAAAGGTAAAACTTCAATGTGATTGTTAAAATATACGAAATTCAAGTAACTTTTTCTCGAAAATAATGAATAATTCAACAATGCATAATTTACAATTCACAATAGGAGTGTTCAGAATCCGATCCGATCTGTTCAATCTGTCTGATCCGTAAAAATCCAATCTGTGGATTAATGGATTGGATTGAATTGAAATTTTAAAAATCTGCCGTCGGTGGATTGAATATGGATTTACTTCTGTAAATCCCCAAAAATCCGCGAATCAGCAAAAAAAAAATAAAAATATTTATTTAATTAAAAAATAAAACTTGTAAACGTGGCATTACTACTTACTAATAAATAACTAAGTTAAAATATAGTGACATTAACATCATATTATATTTTATCCAATGATAATATAAAATAATTAAATAAACAAATATAGCTTCCTAAACAATATTAAAAAAATCATAAGTCAAACATTTAGCATTAGTGGTCACGTTCTTGATCTACATTAGTACTCACTATGTACAACGATGGTGGAGGCACTAATTATGTTCAATTCCGATCATCCTTGATGAAGTAATAGATGAGATCGAACATACTGAGACAGGTAAATGTAATAATTTAACTTTAATTATATTTACTGATTATTATTTAACTTTATGTTGTTATTCTGTTTCTACAATATTGACATTTTTCTATTTTCTTACACTACAAATATTTTGGAAGCTGATAATAATTTATTTGATGAAACTTGATAGCATTTGATGGGATAATAAGCAAGGATAAATATTTATTAGTTATTTTATTAAATAAAATATTTTTATTTACTATTTATTTCAATTATGTCTATTTTGTTCAGGTTAAAATACGAAATATAGATTGGAGGTAGACATTTTGATAGATCATCCAAACTCTCAAGTTTTAATTTTTGTATAGATTTAAATTCATAATTTTAGTTTAATTTCATATATAGATTTAAATTCATAATGGATTGGATATGGATTGAGTCAAATCCGCATTTGATCCGTAGATTATGGATTGGATTTGGATTGAATTTCACCAATCCGTGGATTGGATTGGATTGAAAATTTATAATCCGTAAAATCGTGGATCGGATATGGATTAATGCCTAATCCGCAAAATTCGATCTGCGAACACCCCTAATTCACAATTATATATCATGAAATAAGCATTTTTCGAGTGCAGTGCTTACGATTAAATTTAAAGGTAAATTTAATTAGAACTAAATATTCCAATTACACGTGGACATAGGTAAACAAGTAGCATGTTTGGCGCACGGGTTTCAGGGGATATGGGCTGTATAAATTTTCCAGCACCATGTTTGGTCCATATAATTTAGGTGAGGGTATGTATATATTAATTAGTTTTGGGTGGCTTAAAAAGACCCTGCCACCCCCTCCGGTTTATGCGGGTCTTAGCACTTTTTATTTTTATAATTCAACTCTTTAAATTATTTTTATTATTTATTAAATTTAAATATTTAAATTATGGCAAGGACAAAACCACCGCCGGACACCAGTCGTTTTATTTTTCGATATCGTTTGACATTCATATTAGTACCAATATAATTCTTGTCATAAGCTCTACACAACGGTACTAACTTCGGCAACCGAGCTCTTGTTTGCCGTAAACGGGAGCTTCGTTTCCGGCGATTTTAGCACCGTTGTGTAGAACTCGATAAAAGAATTTCAATGATACTAAATATGACTTAAACGAACGATGTTTAAAAATTTTCGATAGGGGTTAGCGGCAGCGAATGATGGCTGCCGGTGATTAATTTGTTTTCTATTATTAAATTTAAAAAATTATAATATAATAATATAAAATATACAATACATTCCATGCTTATACCAAACGTGAGTTAATGTATTATTTAATACATTTTAATACAATATGTTGTCTAAAAATCTAACTACGCAAGTGTAAATATCGAACTAGTAATAAAGTGATAAGTGAGAGTGTCGAACCCACAGGGACTAGTATTATCATATCACTATCTATCAATTTATATCTCCCAAATCTAATCCAAACAATTAAATAAAAAGTCTTAACTAAAATTATAACGGTTAAATTAATACAAAATAAATAAAAAAAGAATTAATGGATGATGAAACCTAGGCTTGTAATTTTCCCTAGTAATCCCCTTATTAATCTTAGTCCAGTTCTTCTAATTAACCTAATTCAATTATCACTCAAAACACTAAAATCTCTACAAGCCTCTTCCGATGGTCAAGTAGATATATTACTGAAAATCAACCCACTATATTTCTATGAGAATCAATTATAAGCAATTCATTAAGTTCAAGTTCCTTAACAAGTGCATATGCAATCTAAGTATATTCCTATCTCAGATTAATACGTGTTATCATATTTAGGTCTATAGATGCATGACTCTTCTGATATCTATGCAACTACACATATGCTATTTAATTGGTGATCAAACAATCAAATAGATTAAGCATAAAATATAATAAATAATTAATAGAAGGGAATTTTAAAGAACTATAAAATATTAATTAATTAAGGTTCATACTAGGTTCCATTATAAATTTAAATAAAAATATTTAGTTCATAATAAAAAAATCGGTATTCATAAGAAAAAAAACATCATTAAAATTAAAATAAGAGAAGAGAAGATTAGAAAGAAAAACTCTTGAAAGAGAAGATATGCGGCTGCTGCTCTTCCTTGTCTTCCAATCTGCGTTTGGCTCCCAAAAATCCTCTTCTTCTTCAATTCCGCTCCCCACTTTTTATATGCTAAAGCTTTTGGCCACCAATCCTTAACGTAAAAGGATTTAATACTGCAACAAAAGTCAAACCGTTTCTTTAATTCTTGTACATAAAGAAATCTTTTTAAAACAAAAAGCCCAGTACGTGAAGCCCCCCATCCGAACCGATGTCAAATTCTTCCAATTTCACAATTCATCCAAGTGACTTGTACAATTAATTATTCAATAAATTCAATAATTCTGTTAAAGCATTATTCATTTATTTTTCTTTTCATAGTCGGCATTTAATTTCATCATACTCCAATTTATTTCTTCGTTTCAGTTCTGCTTTTCTTAATCAAATTTGCTCCGCATGCTTCCAATCATCAATGTCTACACAAACAAACACACAAATAATAAGTAAAATAATTCTAAAATAATTAAACATGATACAAATCTCGTGCTAAATTTAATTATTAAAGTGATGTAAAATCACCCTATCATAATATAATACAATCAATTATAAATCAGTACAATCCAATACAATATGGTGCACCACACATATCCTTAAGTTCTAAAAAGGTAATTCATAGCGTGTTAGAATGGTCTGGGTCAATCTAACCATAAAATGGGCTTAGCCGGGCTAGTCCAATTGGGTCGGATTGATGTGTTTTCAAGCCTATTCAAATTTCTTTTGATGAATATTTTATTTGTATAACTAGATGGTTGTTTTTGGTCAAAATTCGCCCAATTTATCCCTTAAAGATAATAAAAAACAATGTTTAATTATTGAATAAGAAACCTTATACAACATCTTTCACTTTTTCTAATCTCCTCTCTCTCAACCGTAACCGAAATCTAGGGTTTTACTAATTCACGAACTGGTACTTTATAGGTGAGCAATTCTCTTGCCGGATCCTTTTTTCACTTCTCTCTAATCTATTTTACTTCAGTCGCTTCAATGTTAACTTTCTTTCTCTCCAGAGCCTGAGTTCGATCTAGGGTTTGCTTTATCTAGTACTTTAAATATATGTTGATTTAATCTGCACATTTGACGAAATGCAGTACTGGGTTTCTTTGAATGATCAAGATTTCATCTGGATCTTTGAAATTTCAACATTTTGTTGGATAAAAAATTAGACTTTTGACTTCGTATAAGAAAAAATTATTGCTTTGCTGATGTTTTGATCTGCATGCAAAATGAGTTGCGTATTTTGAAAATAACTGATGTTGTTGTACATATGATTGTTAGGGATTATTACTATCTTTTTGTCGAACGGGCCTTTTGGAATTTTTTTTTTGTTTGGTTTTATGAAGAATAGAAGCTCCATCACGGGAGCTTTGAGTTGGAGTTGATTAATATGGTTGCCAAAGATTTGATTTTGGAGTCGATTGAATTGTCTTTTTCACATGCTAGTATTGGAGCCTGCTTGTTATGTTAAGTTTTGTGAGGTAATCAACTTGGCTTTTGATACTATGACCACAAAAAACTAGATTCTTGCACTACATTTGATGCATGTGCATTTGTTATAAATTTTCATGTATCTTCATGACTCCTCTGTGTGCTGCATTTTTATAGTTTGGATTCTGTTGGATTTATTATATTGCAGTTGTGGGCACGGAATTGACTTGATTAGATGAAGGCTTTGTTTTGGCTAACCATTACTTTAATTGTATTGTGTCTTTTTGTTTTGATTAGAAAAGTGGGTCATAACCACGTGGAAATTTTGATGCTCATTTGTATGTTTAAATGATTTTGCTGCTGTCTTCCTTGTTGTGTCGACAAATCTCAAGTGCATCTTTGTGTTCA